>JAOTAY010000004.1:13889988-13901323 GCA_025629805.1 Erythroxylum baracoense
TATAAGCAATAATAACATAATTAACAAATAAATAATAATTAATTAGTAATTATTATTAATTGATAATAACATGCACGATATACTTGATAATAGTTAGAAGATTCGAGTCTTGGCAAGGACATGTGATGAAATGAATTGAGCGTCAAAATTTGTTTCTGTTTGGGCAAGAGAGATACCATTTTGTTCATCACGTGCACGTTGACTTAAAACCTTCTCCCGGCTACCCGCTTGTGACACATGAGCTCCTAAGAAACAGACTCATTTAGTTCATAATGTAAACTTCGGTTTCTCCATTTCGATCCATGGGACTCTCTTAAGCCATTATATTTGTGCATTTCATTTTGATTTGTTAAGCATGATACACAATTGAGTGTTATGTTTTGATGGTTAAATATACATGATATGATTTATGTGATAAACATTTTTTTAACTATAAGTTCTTTGAGCTAGAACTGTAGATAATTTAATTGCTAGATTAAAATGATGCTTGATTATGTGTGGTTCGTTACCAATAGCTATAAACGTATTAGCCACTGAGCTTTGCAGCTCAACCTATTTTTTTTTCCACTCCTCAAGTGCATAACGAGAAGATAATTGATCCTTGCAAGCCTTGGCAAATTCCAAGATATCTACCTTTTGTAACTAAGTTAATTCGACTATATTTGGTAGCTTTATAAGCATATCAAGCATGAGCATTCATTTATATTTTGTATTATGCTATTGATGTGACCTTTGATATGTAATTAAAGCTATGTACAAACTCTATTTTGATTAAGCAATGAAAGTGAGAGTTGAAGAAGTTTCCTTTGTACATGTTCAAAACTATCTTCTTTGTTGGGTTGTTAATTGTTATTGGAAATGGAATAGTATATTGTTAGATGGCCCTAGATAGATTTAAAATCAATTGTCATACTGAGAGTCATATATGTACATTTAGTGTTTGTTGGATTCGTGTGTTTTTGGAATATATAAAAGCTCATAATAGGCAAAAGAAAAAAAGTGGCCACAGTTGCAGCATTACCCTGCACAGAATTAGTGGCTCTAACGTCCACGAATAAACTATATTAATCTAGGTAGAATTAGACAAATTTTTCTTAAGGAGAATTATATTTTGTCCTCTTAGTTTCCAACGGTATATCGCATGTAATTTTTGGACTCCATATGAAAGAGATATGGCCTTTACACGATAACATCATTGGTGCTGGTAGAGGCTTCAATGCTATCCTTGACAAATATTGTGTCTGATTTCAATGATTAAAATATGTTGATGTAGGCCGAATCAGACAACGTTTTCTTTATAAAAGTTTTAGCTTATCTTCTTATCTTTCCAATGGTATAAAGTTTGAAAATTTTAGATATCAAAATTGAGAGATGATTTTTACAAGACAATGTCGCTGGATAGGGTATATGCTAGACAGCTTCTAGGAAAGTAACTGATTTGAGTTTCTCATTACAGCTTTGAGCTTCTAGCCTTCTTCTCACTTGATCTTCACCCAATCCTCATATAATGTATCCATGAAATAAGTACTGAGACCCGAGCCCAACACTTTTGCTTTCTCTTTTTCTTATTTAAGCCTCTTGACCTTGATAATCCACTTATTCTTTGAAAAAAACCATAACTCATTGAAACTAGCTACCTCATCAATTTTTTTCCTTTTGTTAAAGATCATTAAAATTAACATTCTCGTATAATAATTCCCTAAACTTTAGAATTTTTTTATAATCTTTATGTCTTTGAAATCATTCCTATAAATCACATGATTCATTCAAGTTTCATTTAGAATTAAATGTGATTGCATCAAATTAAAATGTTCTCATTCTTAGGTCTCGAATTTAAGAGTTTTTAAATTTTTAATTAAGAGTTATCTTTTCAAATTGATGATTTAATAGTTAAATTATAAAAGGAGTCAAGGTTGTCTACCTTAAAATTATATTGATACATCTTTGACTTTGTTCACTTTTGGTATTTTGGGCATTTTCTATCCTTACTATTCTTAGAGTTTTGGGGATTTCAAAATTACACACTCTTTTATGAAATTTATTATTGGGCATTGCAATTTTTTTCAACCCCTATTTTTGTCAAAATTTATGCTTGTTACATTAATTGAATTTTTAATTTAGGTATAATATCGAAATTGGGATTTTTCAAATTAGGCAAAATTAGGTACATCTTTATCAAAATTGACTTTTTTACTCTTTAAATGTTTAATAACACCCTTTACTGAGTAATTTATCATTCTTAATCAAAACATGTTTATTATTTTTTGGAAGTTAGTTTGAAAGATGTGATTTTATATTTTTATTTTTAGATAATGATTTCTTTTTTATGATTATAAAAAAGGGTGAAAGATTGGTGATATTTAATATATGGGAGTGATGAAATTCAAGGGGAGTATTGTTTTCATATTTCTTACGCTTTATGTACTATGGTTGAGCAAATTTATGTTATCTACATGTATGGATATTTCTTACATATTGAATACCCCTTTTGTTCTTGATATTGAATTATGTTCATCACTTTCTTAATAGTTATTTGTGCGCTTATTTTTATTATTGTTCTACAATATTACATATGTTTTGTCATCTTGAAAAAGGGATCGTTGAACCATAAGTGATTCCATTTGGTGTTTTGATGATAACAAAACATATTAATTACTAATGAATATTATTTTGATGAAAAACAATATAAATACAAAATAAATTCATAAACTTAAGAAGATAGCTTATGAAGTTGATAAAGAGAAGTTGAAGTTTACAACTGTCAAAATAAAGATCAAAATAAGAACAAAGAAGATCAAGACTTATCAAGTTCATTTTTTTGTTTATAATATTAATTTTAATCTCAATTTATTAATTGAATGTTCTAAAGGGCTCGTTATGCATAAGCATTCCATTTCACTTTATTGCATAAGTCTTCACATTCATCAAGTGACATTAAAGCTTTTTATTTTAATAGAGAAACCTCTTGATCTTTCAAATCCTCTTTAAGGAATATTATAGGAAGTGTTTGAATCATAATTAGATTAAACAAATTGGTTTTGAGCATTTGAAGTTGTTAAAATCATATTTTTGGGGTGATTGGTTGACCTATATTGGTTAATGGTTAACCAATATAGGTTAAGGTTATTAAATCCAATGTATCCTGAGTTTGTTGTAACTTTGATTGATGTATTGATCTACCAATATGCCATATTGGTCAACCAAAATGCATATTAGTCCATTAGTGTTCCATCTTCTGGTGAATTTGGTGCCTTTAATACATACTAGTTGAGCATTATGCTATACTGGTCAACCAATGCTCTATATATAGTCATTATAATGGCTAGTTCTTGGCTCCAATGGCTAGGAAGGGTACCAAAACACTATAAATAGGAGTTTTCCTAGCATCAAGAAGCATTTGGGTGTATTTTACATACGTTTCTAGGTGTTTTTCAAAAATTGGAGCATTATTGTCTCATATTTGTATAAATGAGATTCTTTGGAGTTATCAAATGAATAAGTGAGATATTTGAGTTGAAATCCTTTTTAGGGTGTTAGAAATTGTACTTAGGAGTGTTCAAAGTGGGATTAAATTTTCTCTTCATATTGGAAGAAGACTGTAAGAATGGTTCCTCTTTACCGAGAAAGATTTTACAAAGGTTATTATTTATGTTAAAAGAAGAATTATAGTGAAATTCCTAGAAGTATCTTAGGAGTGGACATAGACAAGGGTTGTCTGTTGAACTACACTAAATTGGATTGTGTTTTATTTTTCCTATCATCCATAATTTTTTATTCAATTATTCGATTGGCTATGTTAAGCAATCAATTTATTCATTGTTGCTAAATTGAGTTCATTAGTTAAAAAAATACTTGAATTTTATTAACACCTAAATCATCTCCTTTTTGGCTACCATTTGGTACTAACAAATATGTTATTTGAGCTGATGTTCTTTTGATATGCATCTTTCCCTTTTAAGTTTTCTTTTGACACAAAAAATTTACTTTTATTTTGTTTCTTTCTTTTTTTGGCAACCAGAATAGTAAGAGGAGTAAGGGCATTATAAAAGTTTCACATAAATTATACAAGAGAAGAAAACATTAATCAAAAAGATTTAGGGTAAAATACTTTTCTCTTGTTTTATTTTGTTATATTATTGCTTTTGTTGAGCTAGTCTTATAATTAAGGTTTATAGTGTGATAGTTGATCGCTTATTTCTATACCAGTAATTAAGTAATATATGCTTATTTCTATACCAATAATTAAGTAATATATGCCCCTCAGGTTTCAAAACAATAAAAAAAGGCTTCATGTAAGATAGGATAAAGGTTAACAATGTGTTTATAATCAATGAAAAAGGCTAAGGCTCAACTTGGTTATTCCGAAAGGATATGATATGGTAAGGTAATTATCAAAGAAATAGGTTAAACAATTTTTGAATCTAAGTGCCTTTATCACTTCAATGCTTCTAATTTAACAAAATATGATCTCAATATGCGTAATAAAAGCAAGTTCTAGAACTGATCAATTATGCATGAAAGTATGCCTGAAAGAAATAAAGAGCTTTAAAATTTTTGAAATTTTGCTCTTAGGCTTAAAAGCTCACACAAAAATTGATATATGAGTGTAAATACTATGCAATTTTCAATCAACTTGACTATCTCAATGACTACTAGTAATATGACTTATAAAAAAACAATTTTATTCTAACTATCATCCTTTTGTATACTAATTCAATCAATAATCAATAGTGAAATAAAGTACTTATGGAAAAATTTAAACTAATTCAGAATATCAACTGATAAAATTTAATAACCACAATTATAATAAACTTAATAAAATCCTTAACCCTTCCCCACTCTTAAGATTATACATTGTCCTCAATCTACACAATATAAGAATATATGAAAAGTGAGAAAATGGAATGTTGAATGTGGAATGTGGTACTTCCCTAAGTAATAAGCTTTTCTCATTCTGATTTTTATACTTTAGGACTGTCAATCTGATATGATAAACTAACATCCTTGAAAAATATAAAGAAAAAGGGATAAAAATAAAAGAAAATGAAAATAACGAAAATAAAAATAAATACAAAATATGAAGGTAAAAATAACATAACGAAATTAAATCCCAATTCTTAGGTTTCCTCCTAAGTAGTGCTTAGTTAACATATATAGCTCGATGTACTTTTTACGCTTAAGGTGGCTTAGTTAAATTAATATTTTTGGTATTATTATCAAGCTCACATATAACTTCACTCGATGGATATTAACTTTAAAATTTCCCTTATATGGATGACTTACCTCCATTATGCGATATGGAACTATTTTTCCACAATGAAAGGTCTAGACCATCTTGATTTAAGCTTACCAGGAAACAATCTTGGGTAGAAATTGTATAAGAGAACTTCATCTCCCTCCTTAAATTATTGTGATTGCTTAGTCATGATAATTTTTGGCTCTCTCCTTGTAGATTTTGGAATTCTCATAAACCATCAATCGACATTCATCAAGTTCACTAATTTGGAATTTTTGCTTTTCCCCTGTATATTAAAGATCAAAATTCATGAGTTTAATAGCCCAGTATGCCTTATGTTCTAATTCAATAGGCAAATAGCATGCTTTTCCATTAACTAACCTATAAGGTGTAGCGCCAATCAGTGACTTATATGCAATCCTATAAGCCCATAAAACATCATCTAACTTAATTAACTAGTCTTTTCTCTAAAACTTTACAATCTTTTCCAAAATTTGTTTTAAGTCCCTATTAGATACCTCGATTTACCACTACTTTGAGGGTATAGGGTGGAAATACTA
The DNA here is from genome assembly GCA_025629805.1 of Erythroxylum baracoense. NCBI lineage: Eukaryota > Viridiplantae > Streptophyta > Magnoliopsida > Malpighiales > Erythroxylaceae > Erythroxylum > Erythroxylum baracoense. The sequence goes on from JAOTAY010000004.1 coordinate 13,895,785, forward strand.
TAAGTGATTCCGTACTTCTTAAACACCTTTTCGAATTATGCATTATAAAAATGCGTACCCCTATTACTTATAATTTCCCTAGCTGTGCCAAAATGAGAAAATAAACTTTTAAGGAATTTTACGACAATCATAGCATCAATTGTACGTAAAGCTTGGGCTTCAACCTATTTGAAAACATAATCAATAGCTACTAAGATGTATCTATTACCAGACAAATTAGGGAACGAATGATCGGGTGTTAATTATGTGTAAGTTTTAATTATTAACCCTCGATAATATACAAGTGCACGGTTCGCTAGCGTAGTACCAAATGTGTCGAATCTATGAGGAGGGAGTTAATCTAATCCTAAAATCTAAGGCCAAAAACAACAACAGAAATCCAAGATGCAATGAAACTTAAAACAAGAATTTAATTCAATCAATCAAATTAAGAATTAAACAAGAATATATGAATTATTAAGTAATTGCAACACACCCAATACTCAATCGAAAGAAATTACCAATTGAGAGAAAGAGAATTTTACTTATCCTTAATGCTAACCTAACTGATTATGAATTGTCGGATTGTTAGTTCTAGACTATCCTAGGGTTCATTACTCTCTCTTGAGTTATAACTTGAATTTCTCAATTCAGAACCTATCCAAAAACCTAATTAGTTCTGAAGTTCTGTAATAAACTATCAAAAACCTATATAAGATCTCTCTTTGCACAATTTCTTGATCTGATTTAATTTTTGTTTTATTAAATCACCTAACTCTTGTTAGTCTAATTTAATCATTTGTCATTCAATTCATCCTCTCAGTTTATTACCAAATTATGCAATCGTAGAATCAAACCACAACAAATCCAATAAACACATAAACAATCAGATTTCTATTAATTTAAGAATAAAATTATGAAGGTGAGTTTAGAACATCCTTGACATTCTAGATTCTATCATCAACTATTCAACCCCATTCTATACAATGATAAAAATGAAAATAAACAAGAAATAAAATCTAAATGGAGGATGGGAGGCAGCGACGTCGCGAAACCTCCTAATCTGGGAAGTAAATCGAGTTAGCTTCTTCTCCTTTTCTCTCTTCCTTCTTCTCTTCCTCTATCTCTCAATGAATTCTCTCTATAGTTTCTCAAGGTGGTAGCTGCAAAAGCTCCTCTACCTCTTTTTCTTGTTCTTTAAATGTCCTTTTGTGTTCTGAACAGCCCTAGGGTTTTTTTAGGTCCGAAAAGTCCAAAAACTCCCTACGAAATTTAACGTTTTTGAGTGTCTACACGTCTGCTCGACACAGGCCATGATCGTAGGCCATTTCTTGGACTTCTATCATGATTGTGGCATTTAGGCCATGATCGTTGCCAACTCTGGTGCTTCTGTCATGATGTGCCATGATCGTGGACTATTGTTTTGGCCCAAATGCCTCCGAAACTTCTCTATTATTTGATGTTATCCCTGAAACACTAGCATACACATCAAGGTACCTTCAAAAACATAATAATTAAGCTCAAAGACTTATAATAACTCATAAAACACTTAAAACATAAATAATTAACAAACTAACACAATTCTAACCTAAACACATACTAAATGATTGAATTAACGGCTAAACACATACCAAATTATGCCCTAAAACACGATGCAACTTACACTGATCAACATCCCCACAATTAAACATTTGTTTGTCCTCAAGCAAACAAAACAACACAAAATCACAAATTACATAATGCAATAATGAGACAATGGCTTTAACTTCATAAAACAAGTTTAATTATAAACACAATCATTCAAGTTATTCTAAATCATTAACATGCAAAATTTTCATCTAGGAGCTGTGGACTAAATATACATATTAATCAAGACCCAAATGTCAAGTTATTTGCCCTTTTCAACTGTACACACATATTAATAATTATTTGGTCATTCAAACTCTATAACTACTCCTAAGTACATTTTCATAAAAAGTTAAGGTACTTATAATTTCGGTAGGTTTTATTAGAAATCATTTTTTATTTACTTTTTTGGGTCATAAACTTAGTCTTTTATACGGAGGCAAACATTGGTGATGAATGTCGATTTAGTTACTTGACTAAGTCATGTTTTTATTAAGTTGGTTGGTTGGAACGTCATTACAACCTTTTGACGTTAAGGCACATATTTGTGATGCGTGTCGATTTGGTTACTCAGCTACATCACGTTCTTAACTAGCTACTAGCTCTATTCATAACCTGAAGGCTAGTGGAATAGTTATTTATTTAAAATAAATATGCCTACCTTATTGCTTTAGCTACTCTTTTCATAAAAAAATACTAGCAAAGATACTTAGTTAAAAGACCTAAAATTATGAATGAATTTGCAACTTATAGGGAGATAAACTAATACTAAATCCTAATTAACTTACATATTTAGCCAAAGAACTCAAATCACTAATTTCACGAGCTAATGACTCTTCATAACCTAATAGATTATGTTCAAAATTAAATCGATTTCATTTCATCTAAGACATTGACACATTCACATAATTCAGAATATGCAACCTAAATAAACTATCATACAATATACAAATTCACACTCAAAGCAAAACACACAACCCTTCCCGCCCTTGAATAATACCTCAATGTGAGAAGGAGACAAACAAACACGTATGGAAAGAAGTAACATAAAATAAAACAAAAATAAAGACTAAATTTAAAAGAAAAGTGTTAGAAACAAAGCCTCACGGTGATGGAGTCGGGGATGGCATCAAAGGTGGCAGTTGAACACCTTGAGCCTCGAAGTATCGTTGAATTCGGCGTATATTGTAGCACCCTAACGCTTACAAGGCATATTTCCGAACATACCGACAGTATTCGAGAACATACCTATGAGATTGGTGCGCTAGGACAGTCAGTCAAACTTATTGCAAAATTTCTTTGAACATCACACACATATTTCAGAAAACCAATAATCAATTTCGACCCATTTTATTCATAAACATTTTCAGTCACAAGTGTTATAAACAATAAACATATTATCATAATTCCAGTAGTCATTTGGGCCCATTACAATTACAAAACACTTCCAGTCATAAAGTCCTTACATAACCAAATTATTCTTATACACATTGTATAGTATTTGCGAATACACTTTTTAATACAAAAAATGTTGGAAAACATATGCAGATGCGAACTGATCTCGATTCTATATCTTATCCGAATGGAGTGGCTATACTCCAGTTTGTCTAACTGGATATCTCTGAGCCTGAAAAACAACGTTGCAATTTTTGTTGAGTTTTGTGAACTCAGTGAGTGAACCATCCTCGATGGCTTACTCATATCACATAACACAAATAGTTCACAGTTCACATTAAATTTATAGATAAGTAATAACACATATAGCACATCACTTCATTAATTCATCATTTAGCATCAAATAACACTTTATTCACTTATTTCACATTTCACATTAAAAACAATTCAAACAATATAATTCGATCATTTAAACATACATATCAAATGTATATGCAATGCTCATAAGACTCACTTTCAATTATTACGTTATTGTGACCGAGTGCTTGTAACTATCCCATATGCATTGTGGATATCGGACTCATTGGTAACTGTCCCATATCCGTTGGAGATACCGAGCTTATTATACATAGTAAGCCTTTGGCTCTTAATCACATTATGAGCGTTAAGCTCTTTTTTGGTGGCTACTCCGGTCACAACTGCCTTTATCTGACCATACGTTCAAGTAGTGAAATGCATTAAATCTCGTATATCAATCAGTCACTTATATTCACTTTACAAATTCACTTTATATATCGTCGGACCTAAGTCTGACATTCAACAAATATATTGAGAATCACTTATTCCTTGCTCATTCACATTCAATGAAGCACTTCCAATATGTTCACATTTATCAAACTCCTGGGACTATTAATGTCCGAAATTATCACAATCACATTTACATCAATAATAAATCGATACAGAAATTTAAAACAAAGCAATCAATTAATGTAAGACCATCTAGATCGACTCACTGTATGCTTCAGATTAGCATTTGCTTCTATAATCCGAAAACGTCTAGACATTGACGTTCAATCCTGTGTATCAACTTCATGCAATACACATATTGTACACACATTACTAATTACACAATCACATAAACATTCAATTGTACATATATGTATATGTGTAATGTATAATGCTTGCTCAATTTGACTATTTCGGGTATGTTTCTTTAATCTCATATCTCAATCACTCAAACAATTTCACTTGTATATGTCTAACCTGCATTTAGGTTCATAGCTCAAAGATCTTGGTTATTCTAACATCACAATTCAATCATTCATCATTTCTTTTCTAACATCATATGATCACACAATATCTAATTTCTCATTCATCTTTACTTAATACACCTCATTCATCTCATGAATCTTATTAGCATTTATAATATCACTTTCATTTCTAAAGCATCTCCAATTTTCCAGATTTTTGTATACTTAATGTGCAACAATCCATTCTTAAGTTATAACCTCCATTTTCACCTTAAGTATCATACATTTAACCACTTAATCTATCATCAACTAAGTTCATTTCAAGCCTCATCCAAGCCTAAATGCATCATAGGAAAGTACCAAACCATTTTTTGTTTCAAACTATACTTAAAAAAACATATTTCACATTTAGGTCATTCCCACGATCGTGGGTTATGAAAACAGAACATCTCCTGCACTTTTATCACTTCCCATGATCTTGGATGTACTACCATGATCGTGTTTTATCAAAATCTAAAACTTCTACCATTGTTCCTCTCATTTCTAGTTTTTCCATCTCCTTCAAGTTATATTCAAAACCTTTTATGCTTAGTTCATCATTTCTAGGTTAATTCCTCATCATTCTCACCTCCATTTGAGGTCAATATCAATCACAAACAAATCATACATTATTGTTTATTAATCTTACAAAAACAAAACATTAATGTCTATATACATTCATCAATGTTTTAGCTCACATTCAACGTCATTATCAACTTCACTTTATCTATAAACTATCATCTTATTTCCGCTCATTTCAAGACACTGCACTTGCCTTTTCTTTAGCTTCAAACTCGTTCTAGTTTTTCTCACATAACAACTTATAACTTATAGCTTTCATATTTCCAAAACATATCATTCCTTCCTTAAATTTCTGTACTCGTTCTATTCACACAATTAAGTCATAAACTCATCTCTATATTCTTCAACTTTCAATGCTCCTTAAAACACTATTTTCATTATTAATCATCCATAAAACAATACATAATCTATTATTTATCATTTATATGAAAATAGAATGTATACACATATATTTATTCTTCAATGCTCATCACTCATTCATCTACATTTTTGCACATTCTCATACACCATTCACTCTATCAATCTTCCCTTAAACTATCATAAGATGTTTCTCATCATATTTACAAGAATATAACATAACCTACTTAATTCCTCATCAACGTATCATCATATTTCAATAACTTTATCATGATTATTTCATCTCAACTATCATCAAAATCATGTCAATC
>JAOTAY010000004.1:13907022-13917476 GCA_025629805.1 Erythroxylum baracoense
GAATGTTTAGGGGCCTAATTCCCCTAATAAACACCTGATGATTAGGGACATCGTCATGCAAAGCTAGATCATCTTGGCCGACCTTTTGGAAACTCTAATAAAAAACCCACTTAACCATATATTGGCTTACCTTCCCACAAAGTGGAAAAGTTTATCCAACTACTTTTGTCATCCGAATGGCATGATTTTTGTTCTATATGATTCCTCGATAGTATCCATCCACTCTTCCAACATAACTGATCAAATGGTTCACCTTGGGATCTCTATTGGACAACTCAAACATAAGCTATGTATCTCCTTTATATATGCATAAAATAGTGCATACCAATGACAATTCTTATGGAATCACATCAAATAGATTGATGATTCTAACTCTAATCCCTGGTTCTTATCTGGTGATTTCAATTCCATTCTAAAAGGTAAGGAAGCTGAAAGACCTAGATCGGTATGTATGCCATGCATGGATCTGAGTAGTTGTTTGGAGGTTGCCCAGTGTACTGATATACCAATGGGAGGAAACTTTTACACTTGATCGAATAAGCAAGCAGGACATAACCTGATAAGGAAGAAGTTAGATAGAAGTGTAGCAAACCTACGATGGATGAGTTTATTTCCCAATTGCTACTCGATGTTTGCTAGCAATCACTTATCCAATCATACTTCTATTATCACTACACTAAAATCAAAGAGAATTGTTCATCCTTTCCGCTTCAATGATTTTCTAATGCAACTTGGAGGGTTTCAAGAAAGAATTGGGCTTATTTGAGGGCAGACGTCCATAGAACTAAGCAATTCATATACTCAAAGAAAATGCAATTAATCAAGCAAGATATGAAGACTTATATAATGCCAATATTGGTGACACTCATCATCTTGTCAATACGGCTAGGAAAGCCTTGGAAACCATCCAACAGCTACAATACAACAATCCTAGAGATCAACAACTTCAAACAATGGAAAGGGGTGTGTTACACAGTTACGCTCAAGCCTTATTATTTGATTATTCGTTGTCCAAACAAAGAGCAAGACTAGAATGGTTAAAACATGAGGATCGCAACTCATCAGTCTTCTATAAAGTTATTATGTCACAAAAGGCTAGAAACCGTGTGATATCTCTAATTAATAATAACAACATTCTTGACTCTCAGACTCAACTCTTACAAGGGAACCTACGATTACTTTAGCAAAATTATGAGTGTGCCATAAAAACGCAATCTTTTACATTGTTCCTTAAACATATTCTAAATGATACCATTTCTCCAGATGATGCAAACCAACTAGTCAGACCTATAACCACACGAGAAATCAAGGAAACGCTTAGAGCTCTTCACCCTCACAAAGCCCCTGGCCCTGATGGTTTCAATGTCAACTTTTTTAAGGAAACGTGGGCTCTTAATGGCAATATAGTATCTGAGCAGTTATGGAATTATTTGCTAATGGCTCCCTTCTTATAGAAATCAACAAGACCTTTACTACCCTTGTTCTGAAGAGTGGAGAGGTTACCAGTTTTGCAGACTTTAGACAGATTGCTTATTGCAACTCTTTGTACAAAATCATCTCTAAATTTATTGCTAACAGGCTCAAAGGCATACTACACAAGCATATTAGTCACACTCAAGGTACCTACATACCAGGTAGAACAATTGGGGATAACATCCTCCTACTTCAAGATCTCATTGCAAACTATTCCAAGAAGAAAAGTAAGCCCAACTGCTGCATCAAGATTGATCTCCAAAAAACTTATGATAATGTTGGTTAGACCTTCATCTCTCATGTTTTGAAAGCCATGCAATTTCCTAGTATTTTCATAAAGTGGATAGAGGAATGCCTTACCACTTCTTCCCATAGCATACTAATGAACGAGCAACCTACCAAGCACTAAAGGGATCAGACAAGGGGACCCATTATCTCCTTACTTATTTGCATTAGTAATGCAAACACTCCATAAAATCATTGTGCATGTTGTGGATCAGACGAAGGCCTTCAAATACCATTCTAAGTGCAGCAGATTCAAACTAACCAATCTTTGTTTTGTAGATAACTTGTTACTACTCTTGAAAGTTGATGCCACTTCAATCACAATCTTTATGAAAGCCCTAAAAATCTTCCAAAGAGCCTTAGGTCTGTAAATTAATTGTTCTAAAAGCATTATCTTTTTGTCCAAGAGTGCATCCCCTCTACAATCACAGATCACTTCTTTAACAAGTATTCAATTACAAACTTTTCTAATGAAATACTTGGGCATTCCCATCTCTCCTTTTAAGCTGAAAGTTAGCAATTATACCAAGTTATTGGATAAAATACAAGCTAGAATTTCATTATGGAGCTATAAACATCTATCGCGTATAACAAGGGCTCAACTTATTAACTCTTTCCTCAACTCTCTAAATATCTACTGGGTAAACCAATTGGCTTTTATAGGTTCCATGTTGAAAGCTATTGACAAACTATTCAATAATTTCTTATGGATAGGAAATCAAGAAACAAATCACAAGACTTTTGTGAAATAGAAAGATCTATGTGCTCCTAAAGATCGTGGGGGATTGGGAATTAAATCTGTCAAGTTCATGAACTTGATGCTACTTACAAAAAGATTATGGAGACTAATGGATGATAAACAATCTTTATGGTGTAGATGGATTCACATTTACTTCATCAAAACTCGAAGCCTATGGTCTATAGAGTGTTCATGCATGCAATCTACCTCACTTAAAATTGAGAGGCCAACACCAAACAGACTTCATTGCACCTATAGGTGATGGAAACTCAACCAATTTCTAATATGACAACTAGCTTTTGGGAGGACCTTTGATTAATTACAATGGAGTTGAACCACTTAAGAGATCATTACCTTTAGAAGTCACAGTTGCTACAACTTTGCAATATAAAGGAATAATCGAGAGAGCTACTATCCTTACATCTCTAGCTATTGAAATTTATAGTATGTACTGCAACACTGAACAAGAAAATCATATATGGAAGCACACGATTGACAGTAGGTTCTCCAACCACTCTTGTATGGAATTATTCTTTAAACATCTTCCCAGGTTGGCAAAGACTAAAGACATATGGCTAACTACCTTCAACCTTATGCATCATTCACTTTATGGCTTGTGATGAAAGGAAGATTAAAAATAGTGGAAAATTGGACAAATACACCCAGCTTCCAAATTGGTGCTATCTATGTAGACAAGTAGAAGAAACAGGTGAACACTTATTCTTCGATTGCGATTATATCAATAACATATGGTTAGAGATCTGCTACAGATACCTGGCAAATAGAGTAATTACTAAACTGGAAAGTCTATACACATTATAGCCAAAATATACAAATAGCACAGTGCATAAGTGTTTTTGGATTGCCTTATCTTTGATAACCACTGTGATATGGGATGAGAGAAAACTAAAAACATTCCAAGACCAAATCACCTCCTAAGACCAATTCTACAATAAAAATTTTTTTGATTCAGCTACAAATTTGTTCACAAAAACAAAACTACCACATGGTTCCTATTTAGTTCAATACTGGAATGTATGACAAGTTCTAGTTGTGGTGTCTACCAATGAGTTTGCCATACAGAGAAATGCGTAATGTGACATATACATAGCCATAGTCTCCAACGCATAAGTCAGTGACGATTTAGGTACCTACTCCTGCCTCCTAGTCGATCCTATAACGAATCACATACTTAGCTTGCCTTAGCACTTGGACTGCGAGATTAAATAAAGATGAAGGGTTGTTTCCAAGGGATCTCACCTATGCAGAGTTTTAAGCTCTTTCATAATTGACTGTATTGTAGTTAAATCTTTTGGTTGACTTATCCTTAATATTTTAAGACTTCTTGACTTGCCTTCAAGGCCTAATTCATTTAATTTTTAAAAAAAATCCTAATTCATCAACTTTTATTATTTTCCTTAATCATTTCTCTCTATTAAAAATAGCAATGAAATACTCTGGTTAACTTACACCACTTTCTAAATACAAATTTGATTCCTAACGTTGAGCCACAGAGAAAAAAAAGATAAAACTAATCTAAATAATGAGCATCTAAATCTCATTTCTTGATTTTACGGTACTGAAACTAAATCTTTTATAAGAAAACCTCTGTCAAATCTAAAATGGGTTTATGGCTTGAAATTTAATAATTTTGGTTTCTTTTATGTTAGTCTTTGTCAATATAGTAGTTCATTGGATTATTGATTATATTAGCTCTATGCAATTTATAACTTTTTAATTTGTCAATATTTATTATTTATTATAATGCTACTATTCTTGTATTGTTTTATGTATGGTTAGCTTTATTATCCTATTATGTTGTTCTTCCTATTCCTAGTTTAGGTTAACAACTTGTTAATCATCATTTGTTATTATAATATTAATAAAAAATGGTTCAAAATAAGTAAACATCAATATATTATTTACTTTCTTTTCTTCAAATGCAACTCATTTTTTATACTAAGAAATAATTGAATAGCAAAATGAACAATAGTTAAAAATGTGTTTTGTTATGACTTCTATTTTCTTTTGCAACATATCTTTATCTTTCGTAATTATGATTTTTGCACCTATTTTTGTGATAGTTTTTCTCAAACTGCAAGTAGTTTTTCTTAAACTGCAAGTCCTTTAAAACTTTATATCAATGACATTATTGTATTAAGTTCGAAGATTAAAACTAGTCCTTCTACCATGTGGACCAATTTCAATATGTTTGGGTTAAAACTATAAAACCAAGGAATATGAAGAGAAATTATGCATAAATTTAATTAAAACTGCAGCTTAATTGAAGCATTGTTGTTTCCAATAATGATACCAATATCTGTTAGATTTCCATTATTGTTACATATTTTTTCTTGCAATAATCTTGTTACATTTTTATTATTAAAAGCTTATATGATAGTCTTATTTAATTAAAGTACCTAGCTCTATACTAATGGAGAGTTCTAATATGGTCCTTAGCAATATACTAAGTGAAGAAACAATTTAAACTGAAGGAATCGATTTATTGAGAAGAGATGCTTATAATCACTTCATCAATACTAGAACAAGTGATGGAGTTAAAAAGTTCAAATTCAAGTATTATCATAAAAAGTTATCCAAGGATTTAAATAAGAAACCTCTTATTTAAAAAGACACATATAGTCATATATTAGAAGGAAGATGGTATTCGGAGGTTAATTTTTTTACCCCTAACCTAGTCTAAAGGAAAAGTGAGATTCATAGGTTATAACTACTATCAAAGTTTTTACTAGCTAAGATGATCATTGGTAATGAACAACCAATTGTTGATAACCAAAATTTTAGGATTTTTGTTACCTCACTTCAACAAAACTTTAAAATCTAACTTAGAATATCGTGAAAAAAGACAATTTCAAGATTTGCAAAGATAAAAAATTTGATATTAAAGACATTGTCGAGTATCCAGATATGGGTAGTTATCACATCAAATATGTGGATGGCCAAAAATTGAAAAAAGGGCTATGTGTTCATAGTGATGGTACACTACATTGATAATAATTGGACTTTAAATAGTTGACTCATGAGGTAAATAAAATTATTTGATTTTGTTACTATTTACTTATTGATTGTATTATAATTGATATTGCTTTGTGCTTTTAAATGGTAGGTTTGTTTATATGCTAATGTCATATACATTTGAAAGGTTCACATCTATAATGACCAAGTTCTTAATGGATTGGAACATCAACACCATGCTCTTAACATAACTTCAGACAACTATAGCACAAATAATCTTATGATTAAAAAACTAAATATTAAGTTACATGTTGAGATTTGTTGATTGGTGGAAGGTTATTCTATATACGTTGTTTCCTGAATATTGTGAATTTGATGGTGAAGGATGGGTTAGAGGTAATAAAGGAAAAGGTTGAGGCAATCTAAAGTAACATAGGGTATTAGAGTGCCACATCAAAAGAGTTAAAAAATTTTAAGAAAATTGCATGATAATTATGTATTCCATGTATAAAGAAGTTAGTTTTGGATTGTCCGATGAGATAGAATTCAACATCCAAGAGGTTAGAGTCAGTAACCAAGAACATTAAGGTGTTCATAATGTTACTGAAGTTATTCTTAGGACCAAAATATCTAACTTCACACATTTGTTTTAGCCACATATGCAAGATCAAGTGAGCATTATCCGACTGGATTTTTGATTCCAATAAGGTGATACAAATAATGCCATATTAGATAATAGAGAATTTTGATTCTTATTGATCTACAATAGGATATATCATGACAATGATTTTTATGTTAGACTCGAGATATAAGATGGAGAGGCTACATATTGATTAGTAGAAGTTGTGTGGTGATCAAGCTCAATCACATATTGATATCATTAAAAAATTCTAGATGATCTGTTTAATAATTTTTAATTAAAAATGGAAAAAGATCAGCATCCTAATAGTCTAGTTTTAATATTAGCTTCATCTTCAACTATTACTAATATAGTAGATGAAGGTTTATGTCGCGAATTTGAAGAATTCATTAAGGGAAAAAGGTTAAGACTTATTACAATAAGATGAAGTTAGACAACTATTTAAAGGCAAGTGTTGTTACCTGATTAACAAATATGCAATTCATTATATTATAGTGTAAGTAACATAGAGGTTTGTAAATTAACACGTGATTGATTTGGCATTTTGTAAACTAAGATGTGAGTCTTTACTTGTGTGCTTTTATGCAGGTTAATAGAAAAAACTCCATATTATTGGCTCTACTTATTTAACTCAACTCTAATCTCTAACTTTAATTGATTTTTTGTAACATTTTGCATTTGGAAACTTAAATTCTACTTTATATTCTTTACACACCCTAATATATGATATTGGTGAGTATCTGCTTTTGAAAGTTGTTATTTTTGTTATTAACTATTAATTATTGCTCTGCTCAACTATGTTTTGATAATAGTACTGTGATTCTCCTTAATTTTGAATTTAATGTAACTTCCATTTTTGTAGCACCCCACTTCCACCGAGCACGTATCTTTACATCCCAAGGACATTCGGACACATACCCTGTGAAAGTGGCGTGCTAGAGCAGTCAAATAGAACTCATTGTAAATTTTTTTCAATCATCATACACATTTTTTGGAAAACCACTAATCATTAATGACCCATTTTATTAATAACAATTTCAATCACAATTGTCACAAACAATATACACATTGCAGAATTCTAGTAATCATTTGAGCCCTTTACAAATTCGAAACACTTTCAGTTATAAAGTCATTACATATTAGAATTATTCACTTACACATAGTACAGTATTTGCGGAATACATACTTTAATACAAAAATAATAGAAAACATATGCAGACGCTAACTGATCCCGACCTCTATCTCTTACTCAAATATAGTGGTTAGACTCCAGTTGATCTAACTAGGTGTCTCCTCTGAGCCTAAAAATAATGTTGCAAATTTTGGGATGAGTTTTGCGAACTCAGTGAGTTGACCATCCTCGATGGCTCACTCAATTAACATAACATATCAATTTATGTAATCATGTAATTCACATCATTTCATTAATCAACATGTCGAATCGCATACACTTCATATTCACTTAATTCATATTTCACATCAGAAATCATTTAAACTATTTATTTCAATCATTTAAATCATACATATCAAATGCATATGCAATGATCATGAGACTCACTTTCAATTGTTATTGTTATGGCTGAATGCCTGTAACTGTCTCGTATCCAATATGAATACTGGGCTCATTAATAACTGTCTCTTATTCGTTGGAGATACAGGGCTCATTTTTACATAATGAGCCAAAGGCTCTTACCACATTATGAGCTTTAAGCTCTTTTTCACTTTCTGAGTTTTAAGATCTTTTTTGGTGGCTACTTCGGTCACAATAGTCTTTATGTTATAATGCATTCATGTAATGAAATGCATCACATGTATTCAGTCAGTCAATTCTGCTCAATCTTACACTTTCACATTTCACGTTCACATTCTCATTCACATTTATCATCGGACCTTGGTCCAGCATTCAACATTTAAGTTGAGAAACACTTATTCAGTCAAATTCACATTCAAGGAGTACTTCCAATGATTTTTACATGCATCAAACGTCTCGAACATTTATTATCCAGAAATCAACACATTCACATCACGTAATTCAATACAAAATTTTAAAACAGAACAGACAATGAAAGTGAGACCATCTAGGTCGACTCACAGTACGCTTCAGATTAGCATTAGCTTCCATGATCTGGAAATGTCTGGCTGCCGACATTCAATCTTGTGTATCAGCTTCATACAATACACACTGTACACACATTACTAATTGTATAATCACGTAAACATTCAGTTATACACATATTTATATGTGTAATGTATAATGCATGCTCATGTTGACTATTCCGGGTATTTATCCTTAATCACATCACCTGATTTTTTTAACATCATTTACGTATGTCAAGCTTACTCTAAGTTCAAACCTTAAAGAACCTAGTCATTCAAATATCATAATTCAATCATTCATCATTTCTTTTCTAGAATTTTTTGTTCACATAATATTTAGGTTCTCATTTATTCTTACCCAATACACATCATTCAATCATTCACTAAGGTTATTTTAGCTTCTTAAGATCACAAAAATCCCATTTATCATTCATCTTTACTTAATACTCATTATTCAACTTAATGGAATCTTATTAGCCATCGTAGGTTCGCCTTCATTCTCATAACATCCTAAAATTCCACATTTGAACATTTGATATACAACAATCCATTCTTATGTTTATATCCTCAATCGTCACCCTAAACATATCACTCATTTTTATCTCTTATTTCCACATCAAACTAAGTACATTTAAAGCTCCATTCAAGCCTAATGTATCATAGGAAAGCATTGATAAGTCCACAGTATATATATGTACATGATTTGGGAAAATAGGTATAACTTTCACTATAGATGACGGATTAAGATCATTCAAGTACGATTTCGAAGAGTACTTTGAGTTCTACAACTTTCGTAAGACCCCGAAGAGAGATTTTGCTGTCTAAAAGGTAAAATTTGCAAATTTATGTAACTATCCCGAGAATGTCGGCCCAGCGGACATGTATGTCCCTCCAAACGGATATGAACGAAGTTGGAACACTGAAATTCTAAAGAAGGTCTGCCTAACAGACCTTTACTGGCCAATTTCTAGATTTCCAGCTCCTATAATCACATCTAACACATCTTATGCATATCCTATCATTTCTAACTTATTTTTCTCATTATTTCCACTTCATTCTCACTTCCATTTCAGCTCAATATCATTTACAACCAAATTATAATCTATTTTTAATCATCAATCCAAAAACATAACATTCAAACTTATACACATTCATTATAAATTTCTGCGCATGTTCTACTCCCTTTTTCACCTTCATTTCATCTCTAACTTATCACACTGATTCTTCCCATTTCAAGACACCATAGTACTCTTTTTCTTTATCTCTAAACTCATTTTTGCTCATCTTTAAAATAACCAAAGAGATACACATTATTATACTAAAAAATAGAACAAGTAAACATCCATTTACATGTCAAAATTTTTTGCACACACTTAACTCCATTTCCAACTTTACTTTGTCTCTATTTTATCATCTTACTTCTTCTCATTTTAAGACAATACACTAGCCTTTCCTTTGGCTTTGATCTCATTCTATTTAATCTCTATAACATTCAAAGAAATCCATGTTAATATAAGGAAAATAGAGTATAAAAACATCCATTCACTAATCAAAATTTTGCACTTCATTATATACCATTATTGGGATCATTCTATCTCAAATCATCACTACACCATCTTATGAATCATTAATCATCATATATATACAAAAGCAAGACACTTATACATCCATTTCTTAATTCACATTATAGCATATGATCAACTCCATTTAACTCATCATACTCTCAAGGAAACAAAACATCAATATTCTCATTCTTCATCCATAATGCATGTGTATAATGACCACTATTCTCATAATCATTTTATATCAATTAATCACCATATTTGTTTCATATTCATACAACCTATAAGGAATAGAGTGCTACATACTTAATTAAGCTCCAAGATTCTTCAAACTTTTCAAGATCTCACTTAACCCTAGCTTTCTTGTCTCACACGTACATCATCATTCAAGGGTGGTAGGGTTGGGTTTTCTTATGGACAATAAAGGAAACAAAAAGATAGAAGTAGCAATTGATAGATGAAAGTAGGTGTAACGTTGATGATGGTTGGGAAAATAAAAAACATGAAGAAGAAGGGGAAGCCACGAAGAAGACGAGATAAGAGACTAACAAGAGAAATGAGAGTAAATAATAAAGTGAAAGACCAATTAGCAATAAAGGTAGTCTTTCATCTAGGAGAGGGTGTCATTGGTTAATGGTGTGTGGTGAATTTTATGCCACTTGTCAAGTAAAGAGCCAATCTA
>JAOTAY010000004.1:13947248-13964682 GCA_025629805.1 Erythroxylum baracoense
AAAATCATAGAAGACACAGTGGGGGGAGGGGGGGGGGAAGCGGGGGACCTTTAGGTCTGTTTAATGTAAAAGAAAACGACGTCATTTGGTGTTCAACCAAATGATGATGTTTTCATTTACTTTAAAATGTTGAAGCTGAAGCACACGACGATGTCTACGTTGAAAATTTACCGACGGACATAATACCATTGGTTAACTCAAAAAATTCCCGCCTTCTTTACCGACGGGCATGTTATACAGTCGCTAAAGTCTGTCACAAAATTTGCCAAGATAATTTCCCTCCATATTTATTAAAGGATATTACTATTGCCGTTAAACGAAATTTTTCCTGTTAACGTTACTAAAGAAAATTGTTTTTCCGTTGCTAACGTTCGTGGCAAATTGTTTTGGGATAATTTCCCTCCATATTTACTAATGGATATTACTACTGTCGCTAAACTAAAATTTTCCCATTAATGTTACCGACAGAAATTGATTTTTCGTCAGTAATTTGCAACAGTTTCATTTCTGTCGGTAATTTTCCATCGCTAATTCCTACTTTTCTTGTAGTGCATGGTCTTGTAAGTTACATGTTCTTCTAGCTATTATTGTTAGTGATAGAGACCTTATAGGAAAAAGTGTGACTACCATGTATTTTACCTCTGTTTTGGTTATATATAAATAGGAGTAGAATAATATCTATACTAGGAAAGAAACCTATACAAATCAAATCCTAATTATCGCTTAATTTATTTACTTTGACTAAATCTCCCCTAATTTCTCTCCCAATATGTTAGGAACATGTTTTTTCCTAGTTAGCAGCCCCTTTACTCTACTGCCACTGATTTATCCTTCTCAACACTCCCCCTCAAACTGGCTTATAAATGTCTTCCATAGCTAGCTTGCTTACTAGGAGATCAAATCGTTTCTTCTGTAGTCCCTTAGTGAGTATATCAGTTGTTTGTTCATTGGTTGGTATATAAGGAACACAAATTAAGCCACTCTCAAGCTTCTCTATGATAAAATGTCTATCCACTTTGATATGCTTGGTTCTGTCATGTTGAACTGGGCTGTGTGTAATCGAAATGGCACCCTTGTTGTCACAATGGACTTTCATAAGAAGCGACACATGAATCTTCAAATCTTCTAATAACCTCTTAATCCACATTCCTTCACAAATCCCATGCGCGAGAGACCTAAACTCAATTGCAACATTACTTTGTAATACTACATTCTACTTCTTACTTTGCCAAGTAACTAGATTTCCCTAACAAAAGTACAATATCCTAATATTAATCTTCGATTAGAAATGCCACCTTCCCAATCAACATCTATATATATTTCAACCTTTACATTGTCATGCTTTTTAAACATCAAGCATCTTCTAGGTGTCCCTTTCAGATACTTTAGAATTATGTAGGCAGTTTTAAAGTGCTCTTGACCTGGTGAGTGCATAAACTGACTTATCATGTTTAAAACAAAGACTATGTCAAGCCGAGTGTGTGATAGATATATTAGTCTTTTGACCAGATGTTGCAATTTTTCCCTATTAATCATATCTTCATCCTTAGCGGAACTGAGTTTTAGGTTGGCCTCAATTGGAGATTCTTCCACCTTGCATCCCATTAGCCCAATTTCTCCAATTAAATCAAGGATATACTTCCTCTAATTCACAAATAGTCCTTCTTTTGATCTTGCAAATTTCATTCCAAGAAAATATTTCAATGCTCCTAGGTCATTAATTTCAAACTTCTCTGTTATCTTCCTTTTCAACCTAGCAAGTTCTTCATAGTCATCTCCTGTTAAGATTATATCATCCATATAGATAATTAGAATTGCAATTTTTCTCATCTTAGAATGCTTATAAAATATAGTGTGATCTGCTTGACTTTGATGAAAACCAAAACTTTTCATTACCTTCCCAAACCTTCCAAACTATGCCCGTAGAGATTATTTTAGGCCATATAAAGACTTTTTGAGTCTACATACTTTATTTTGGCCAACAAATTTTTCAAAACCCAGTGGTGGAAACATAAACACTTCTTCTTCCAAATCACCATTCAAAAAAGCATTCTTCACACCCAGTTGATCTAAGATCCAGTTGAAGTTAACTGCAAGATATAAAACTCAAATATAGTTAATTTTAACTATCGGGGCAAAAGTCTCCTGGTAATCAATACCATAAGTTTGAGTAAGTAATAAGTCTCGCTTTGTATCTTTCGACACTTCCATCAGCCTTGCACTTCACTGTAAGCACCTATTTACAACCAATCATTCTTTAGTCTCTGGGTAACTCTATAACTTCCTATGTCCCATTTTTCACTAGAACGCGCATCTCCTCCATTACTGTTGACTTCCATTTTAGATCATCAAGTGCTTCTTGAATGTTTCTCGGAATAAATAGATTAGAGAATTTTGATGTAAATGCCCTATAACTTTGAGACAATTTATCATATGAGAGATATTTTGCAATAGGATGGCTAGTACATAATCAGGTACCTTTTTTAAGTGCTATGGGAATGCCAAGATCATAGCAAATATCAAGAACAGGAATAGTATTGGATAATAAATGGTTTAGAGTAGCTTGCATGTCTATAAGCTCATCATTCAGGATGTCTAATTGATGGTATGCCTTGGGACTCTCTACCATTTTGATGATTCTTCCTCCTTGTGTAAACTTTAAACTCAGATTTCTATCCTTTATGATCATTTAGTAGTATTTCTCCTCTTGTTGAATTTTCAACATTTTCTAGCTCTGTAATATTATGAACAACTAGCTTTTGTAGAGTTCTAGGGGAGTCTATAGTTTTAGGCAAAGAAGTGGGATTAACTTCCTAAAAATTTTCTTCGCTTTGTTTCTCCTCCTCTTAGAACACATCGGTAGTGAATTCAATTACTAAGAAGGGGCTTTAAGGAAAGGAATGATTGCATTAATCCCATACCCATGGATAGAAGGAATAGAATCCACTCTTTGAAGGACTCTCTGTCTGAAAACGAGTTAGGGACTACTGCCACAGGGTTCATTTAAACTAAAAGCTAGAAATCCCTGACCATGACAACTCTTCTCTCTGAAGTAGCCAAAGTGAGAACCATTCGACCGAGGTCGGGATCTAAGCTAGTCTATAGCATAAGTGTTGTAGTGAAAAATTTCGCCATAGAGGAGTTTGACCTTGGAAGCATCCCAGGAAAGATCTATGGCTTGAAGAAAATTTTTCTTAAAAAAGGTTGATTTTCAAGGAAGGAGACATCCATAGTGACAAAGATTTTTTAGGTTTTGGGATTAAACATTTATACCCTTGTTTATTTAGGGCATAGCCTATAAAGACACATTTTCTACCCCTAGTAGGTAAATGGACATAAGTAGTACACCTAAAAACTCTTAGTGGTAGATTGGAATAGATTCAAGCTTCAGGAAATATTTTTAAATCACTCAAGGGGTGTACTATAGTTAAGAACTCGAGTAGGCATCTTATTTATCAAATAGGATGTTGTTAAAATAGCTTCCCCTAAAGAAATTTGGGAACAACTTTGGAAAACATAATGGCATGAGATACTTTTAACAAATGTTTGTTTTTCCTTTCATCAATCCCGTTTTGTTGAGGAGTATTGTCATAAGTAGATTGATGTTGAGTACCCTTTTTCTTTAAAAAATTGCCAAGAATCTCATTAAAATATTAAGTACCATTATCAGTATGAAGAATGAACAATTTTTTTGTTGAAATTAGTTTTCAATCATTGTATACAAATTTTTAAATAGGGTTGCACCTTCTAAGTTTTCACTCATCAAGTAAACCCAAGACAGATGAGTATGATTATCAATAAATGTCACTAACCATTTTCTTCCTGAATCTGTGCTGATCTACAGAGGACTCCAAACATCACTATGGATAAGATAAAATGGTTTTGAAGGTTTATAAGGTTATGACGGATAAAAAGACATGACTTTTTGTCAAAATGCAACTTTGACATTGAAATGTTGAACTATCCAATTCTCGAAATAACATGGGAAAAATTCTTTTCAAATATAGAAAACTATGATGTCCCAACCTATAAAACCAAAGCATAATTTGATCATTGATAGAAAGAGAACTGATATTACTCAAGCTCTGAGATTTTTTACCCTTGAAATCTTCATCACCAAAATGGTAGGGACCATCTATCATCTGAACACTTCCAATCATCCTCCCCAAACTCTAATCCTGAAGCACACAATGAGTATTAAAGAATATAACCCGACAGTTAGATTCTTTACACAATTTACTAACAGATAGGAGATTACAAGTGAGTTTCGGTATATGGAGAACAAATTTAAGGGATAAGGTACTAGATAAGGTTACCAAACCTTTTCCAGCAATAGGACAATGTGACCCATTTGCCATACGAAATTTTTCTTAACCAAAGTAAGGGTTATAAGTATAAAAAAACTTAAAAAACTTGTCATATAATCAAAGGCTCCTGATCAATGATATAAGGAGTAGAAAAAGAACGACATACTAGGGCGTTAGGATTACTACTTGAATGTGCCAAAGAAGCATTAGATGCACTCAACAATCCAGAATTAGATTTTAGTAGCTTTAGGATGTGATTTGGTTGCTCTTTACTAAAAGGGGTAGTCTTGGCTTCATGAGCAGAGGCTGGTTGACCCCTGCTCTCATTTTCCCTTTCCAATTTGCTAGTTTTCCATCTAATTTCCAGCAAGTTTCACTGATGTTCTTTGGCTTATTGCAATAATCACATCAAACATGGTTGCTCCAATTTCCCTTGCACCATTCGACCAATATAATCCCTACAGCAAGGGCAAAATTCTCCATTATTCTATTAGGTTTTTTTCGTCCCTAAGATAAAAAACCTATAACTTTCTTCCCTCCAGACTTCAAAAAACACTTCTCCAATGAAGGGAAGGGTTGTTTGCCAATAATTTTGCCTTTAACTTCATCAAAGTCAACATTTAGTCTAATAAGACATTTAAATATATGATTATCCTCCAATTTTTTCTTATAGTGGTGGTAATCTTTTAATGATTTTCACTCATAATCATCATTTAATAAGTCTAAATAATTTCATAAATGTTTCAAAGTATTAAAGTTTTTGGTAACACTTTCGTCACCTTGGCAAATTTCTCCAAGTTTCAGTGTCAATTCAAACATTCGAGAATAATTGCCCAAGTCTGAATACATAAGATAGATGTTGTTCCACAATTCTTTGGTAGTGTGATAACACATATAAGTAAAGCTGATTTCCTCCTCTATAGCATTTATCAACCAAGTCATTACCGTGAAAATTTTAACATCCCAAGCGGAGTAACCTGGATCCTCAGGGGCAGATTCCTTCTTTTCTCCTATCAAGTAGCCAATTTTCCCTCTCCCTCAGATATACATCTACACTAATTGGGAATAGCGCAGAAAATTCTCTCTGTTTAGCTGTATAGTTGTAATTTGGATAAAAGGAGATTCTCAAGTAGGTGTATGGGAGGTATTGGTTTTTTTAGTGGGGTTGTGAATTTCAGAAAGGCTTGTTGATCGGTAGGGATAATGGTGGATTCTGATACATAATTATACATGATTATGGACAATTAGGGTTGACAGACAACTAAAGTTTTAATTTCTGGTAGGATAGGGCTTGTAGGAGACAACTAAGGTTTAATTTCTACCTAGAGCACTAATACCATATAGGAGAAAGTGTGACTGCCATGTATTTTACATTTGTTTTGGTTACATATAAATAGGAGTACAATAGTTTCTATACTAGGAAAGAATCCTTATAAATCAAATATTAATTATCTCCTAATTTATTTACTTTGACTAAGTCTTCCCTAATTTCTCTCCTATTTTGTTAGGAACAAATTTCCTGCTAATTATTAGCCCCTTGATTCTACTGCCTTTGATTTCTCGTTCTCAACAAACCTAGTATTCATGAGCAACTTTTTGCAGGAAATTTTCAAATTTTAAGGAGTTAATCTTAGACATTCTTCTGCATATCTCCCTCAAATCGATGGATAGTTTGAGCTAGTACATAGATGTTTGGAGACTTATTTATGATGCATGACTAGTGATTTACTAAAAAGTTGGAGCAATTGGATTGATTTAGTTAAGTTTTGGTGCAACACTTCATTTTAGACTGCTATCAATATCACTCCTTTCTAAGCTTTTTATGGTATTCCACCTCTTATTTATCTTCCTTATTTTCTAAGGGATTCACATGTAGTAGTTGTTGACTTGTTGCTACAAGATAAAGATGTCATGATCCAATTACTGAAGCATCATCTCAGTAAAGCTTAGTATAGAATGACAGTTCAAGCTAACAAGCATTACACTGAGAGGCAATTCAGCATTGGTGATATGGCTTATTTGAAATTAAAACCTTATCGCCAGTGTTCATTGGTGACTATGAAGTTCCTAAATTAGCAGTTAAATACTTTGACCCTTACAAGATCATTGATAAAATAGGCTATGTTGCTAGCTGGAGCTACCTCCCTCTTCTTCCATTCATAACGTCTTCAATGTATCTCAGTTAAAACAAGCATTGCATAACAATTAAACCACAACTACTTTACCACCATTAACACTTTCTACAACCATTTTGTAGCCCATTACTATTTTGGATAAAAGGACAGTCAAAAGGAAATCTTGTTGCCACTTAATGGTTAGCTCACTAATTCTTCACCAATAAATGCAACCTAGGAGTTTATACAACATTCAAGCTCAATTTCCTCAATTTCTCTTAAGGACAAGGGATCTTAATGAGGGAAGTGATGTTATGTAGCAAAAGGGTAGGAGTCAGATAATGAAGTTGAAGTCAGTTGACAGTTAGAATTCGTTAGGGCTAATAAAAAGGTAGTTACTCACTTAGCTCTTCACGTCAATATTGATTAGCTAATAATAGAATATGTACCATTCATTCATTTGTATAAATAGACATTGGATGTAAAATGAAGGATTCATAAAGAAATATACACATAAGTTCTCTCAATTCTCTCAACACTCTCTCGTCTGTTCTTTTTCTTCCTCTTTCTTTATTTCACTCCTCTTCTTTTAACAAGTTCTAAAGTTCATCTCTGTCAATATTGGTATCACACTCCTTTCTCTACGGTCTTGAACATGATTGAAACCTATACAATAACATTTTATCAGGTAATTGATATGATAGGAATTGACGTGTTTTAAAAAATAAACATTCATCCATATGGATATTTGGTAATTCATTTTTATGTTGATAATATCCCTTTTTGTTTAATGATTGATTAATGGTTCACTTTCTAGTTTCTAATCATTAAATAGAGCTAAAAGGGAATCTTGATTCTTGAGTGATCGTTTATTGATGCATTATTACATGCACTTATCATGGATCATGTACTTTGACTGATACACAAATTGGTCGCTATTTTCCTACTGTGTATTAGGACCTTTTTATGTATGAAATGGTATTAATTGTGAAATTGTCCATACAGAAACCTATGATGTTATTATCTTAATCAATCTTATGTTTCCATAAATGCAATGAACTGTTTCACTTTTTTTGGTTTCACTAACCAAGGATTCAATGATGTATAGTGTTGTAAACATACCAATATGCTCCATTAATAATCTTGTGCATCTCTTAGTTTATTACCTTCAGGCAAATTTAGTTATTGGTTGGATAATAGTAATATGGAGAAACTTTGAAGATGGTGATAAGGATGCTTTTGTTGGAAGAACTTATCAAAGGAGAGGGAAGAAGATAGTTAACAATTGACAAGCTAGAGAATTCTAGAAAATTCAGTTAGGAAGGAGAAAAAATAGGAGATTAGGTTAGGATATTGTTTACATAAGGAGTAGTTAGCTTTTGAAAGTTCTTTCCTAATTTTTTGATATTTCTTTCATATTTGAGTCCCACTTTAATAGGAGTCCTTTCTGCTAGAGCTAGTTGAAAATTATACCTAAGGTAACTAAAATTTTGATAATTCCAATCTATTTTATTCATTGATAATCAAGAGCTAACTAACTTTCGTTCAACTTTGGTTCTTCCTTCAAAGGGAAGAACAACAAGGGAAGAAAGGTGGACTTCTCTCTTAATTGTTTAGTAATAAGATCATACGCTAGGGCCTTTACCAACTTGATATCATAGCTGGTCACTATGGACGATACCAATAATTCCACTCCAGAGCTAACAACCCTATATCAACATGTAGACCAAATTTTATAGAAATGGAAAAAAAGTTTAATGGCCTAGTTCAGATGATGGAGGAGTTTGCTTAGGAGAGAAGCAGAGAAGGACTGAGAGGGGCTGAGAGTAGTAGTAAGGTAGTGTCATCTAGGGAGAAGAAAGATATGAAGGGAGTTCAGGATGTCACACAGTGCCACGTTATTCCAAGATGGAATCTGTTATATATAATGAATCTGAAGACTTATCGGGGTGACATAGATGCGAGCAATTCTTTTTGGCTCAAAGGACTCCAGTAGATGAGAAGGATAGATTTATGACTTTCCATCTAATTGGGTAGGCACAATTGTGGTATTTTTAATTTGAACAGGAGGAGCCAGTCCTACATTATGAAATGTTTAATAAGCATTGTAACTTGAGGTTTGGACCACATTTGAGCAATAATCCAGTCGTGGAGCTAGCAAATCTAAAACAAACAGGGAGTGCGGAGGAGTATTAAATTCAATTTCAAATTTTGTTAGCAAGGATAATAGGCCTTCCCAAAGATCTTCAGGTTAAGTTTATTTATAGCTGGACTTATTGATGGACTAACAATTGATGTTGAAATGTAGAATTTTATCAATCCGGGGGCTGCCATGAACTTGGTAAGAGCATATGAGAGGAAGATGCAACTTACGCAAGGTGTGGGAAGCAAGAAAATCACCACCTTATGGAACTCTTGGAAGTAGTAGAGCTCTTTTGTTACACTGATAGCCTCCTAAGGTAGAAAAGGCAGTTCAGGTAGCAAAACATCATCTGTAAGTTTTAGCAACATAGTAACACATCCTGTAAGGAGGCTTACCCGAGTCAAGGTGACAGAAAAAGGGAGAAAGGCCTTTGTTATAATTGTGATTACTTGTACATAGTAGGATATAGGTGCAAAGGCTATGTTGGATAGAAGTAGTGTAGGAAGAAAAGGAAACAACGAAGGAAGAGGAGACTTTCCATGCCAAAAATTTCATTCCATGCCATGTAAGAACAAACAACACTTATCTATATAAGTCAAAAGCTGAAATTGATAAGTGGCCCCTGTTTATACTTGTAAGTTTGGGGAGTACCTATAATTTCTTAGGAGAAAAGGTGGTTTAGCAGTTTGGGTTAACTATGAAAGGACAACAAGGGCTAAATGTGGCAATGGCCAACGGAGTAGAAATTCTAAGCCAAGGGATGTGCAAAGGGATATCCTTTAAAGTTAATGATGAATTGTTTTATGCTGATATTTATATCATACCTTTGGCTGGATTTAATGTATTCTTGGGGATTAAGTGACTGCAAACACTTAGTATGAAATTTTTCTACACTTACTATGAGTTTTAACGTGGAATGGGAGGAGTTTTTAATGGCAGAGGTAGTTATAACATAGTAAGTTGGGACTGCACATGGTGCAAAGGCAACTACTAGAACATATTAAATTGCTCCAACTTTTAAAGGAAAATTCTGCCTTATTCTAAGAACCAATTGGACTCCCTCCTGTGCGGACTTGTGACCATAGAATCACTCTTATTCTGGGGGTAAGACCAGTAATGGTGAGACCATATAAGTACCCTTTTCTGTAAAAGGAAGAGATTGAAAGACAATATGATGAGATGCTGAAGCAAGAGATCATCTGGCCTAGTAGATCCCCATTTTTCTCACTCATATTACTTGTCCAAAAGAAGAAAGGAATATGGAGATTTTGTGTTGACTATCACATAATGAATGATCAAATGGTGGAATACAAAATTTCCATTCCAGTGGTGGATGAGTTACTAGGTGAACTACATAGAGCGAAGTTTTTCACTAAGTTGGACTTGAGGTTAAGTTATCATCAGATACAAATGGAAAAAGAGGATATAGAGAAGACTATATTCAGAACTCATCATAGTCACTTTAAGTTCTTCGTTATGCCTTTTAGATTAACTAATGCTCCATCAACCTTTCAAGCTCTAATGAATAAGGTATTTCATTCTTATTTAAATCAATTTGTTTTGGTTTTCTTCAATGACATTTTAATCTATAGTCACACGTGGGAATAACATATGTAACATATTCTAGTAACTTTTGATTCACTACTTTCTCACCACTTATTTTTGAAGAGATCAAAGTGTTCATTTGGGGAAACAGATGTGGCATACTTGGGCATGTGATTCATGGTGCAGGTGTGTTTATTGATGCTAACAAGATCTAGACAGTGGTGGATTGGCCTATACCACACTCAGTTAAAACTGTAAGGGGATTCCTAGGTTTAGCAAGATACTATAGGAAATTTATTCGAGATTATGGGCTAATAGTAACTCTCCTGACAAGCTTATTGAAGAAGAATTCCTTTCATTGGAATAAGGAAGCTAAAACAACCTTCAATAATTTAAAGAAGGCTCTAACAACTGCTCTAGTATTACAACTTCCTAACTTTGAGGAGAATTTTGTGGTAGAGTGTGATGCTTTTGGATGCAGAATTGGAGCAGTGCTTCAACAGAGTGACCATCCTATCGCTTTATTTGGATGCAAATTAGCGCCCAGCCACAACTTGCTGCATATGAAAGAAAGCTAATTGGCCTTGCTAAGGCCATCTCACATTAAAGACCTTACCTATTGGCGAGGGTGTTTCCAATTAAGGCTGATCACTGTAGTCTTAAATTTCTCTTAGAGTAGAGTTAACGATTTCTTCCTAATAACATTGGATGAGTATATTAATGGGTTATGATTTCAGGGTGGAATATAAGGTTAGGAAACTTAATGCTGCCACTAATGCATTGTCTCGAAGAGATGAGGAAGAGGAACACCTGAATGCCTTCCAGCCAAAAATTGCATTATTTGACGCAATTAAAGAGTAAGTTGCCACAGCGGTAGAATTGTAGCACCTATGTCAACAGATTGTCGTAAGCAAGGCAAAGGCCAATGGAGAGTAGATGACAACTTGATATTCTGCACTAATTGGTGTATTTACTACCTCATTCAACACTAATTAAGATGGTCCTTAGTCATTTTCACAATATGGCGCATGAGGGGATTCAAAAAGACATTAGAGAAAGTGAGAGGAGATTTGATGGATGCATCAGGATATCCAATTTATGAGGCACTTTTGATGATATTTTTATTGAAAAATGAAAATGAATATAAATTATAGTTAAACTAAATCGACTTTACAATGAGTTCAAGGCTTTAAGCCTACCATCATATGGCAATATGACCCAAGAACTAAAATTACCTAAGGAAGATAGTATGACTATCTGCATAATAGACAGCAACAACAAGATACAATTATAGGCACTACTGAACTTTCATCTTCATAAGAAGGCTTATTCATCATTACTAGTATTTGAGATTTTGCTTTCTCTTCCTAGCAGATTTCCTTTTTGTAGATTTGGATTGCATGCAAAAATCACCAAGGATGTTTGGGACATCGTCTACAGCTAGTGGGGTATCATTGTCTTCTGTTTGTTTGATGTCCCCTGTCTTTTGATTATCAGTTAGCCCAACATTTACGATTGGAGACAACATGTTGGCCCTATCCTTCCAACAGTGCTCTAAATATTGGGAGGTGAAATCATTCTCCCCACGGTCTAGATTCTCCATATTGTCTGTACTGGAATTGTCAAGAGTTGTCTTTCCCTGGGAAATATGTGTGTCAACTTGTTCAGTCCTCAACCTAACTAGTTGAAGGCCATTAGATTGTTGTTGCACAGTTTTGCCAATATCTACATCTGCCTATTCTGTGCTACAACTAGTTACCACCATTATTCTACCATTTTCGGGCACCATTGTTCTTTAATCAGGGGAGGTAATAACCTTTGCTAATTGCATTTTCCTGTTCTCAAAGGGGGTAGAAACATCAGTAGCCTTATCATCCTTTCGTTCCTTTCTAATAACCAACTGTGGAGAGTTTGTCACCCTAACTAGATTCTGCGATTTATGCATACTAACAGGCGTTATACGCTCTTCACCACAAACAATAGTAACTTCATTGCCTACTTGTTCACAATGAACCATTCTAGTGGCACCCGCCATTAATTCATCATGCTAAGTGGATTGGAAAGTTCTACCAGTGGGGATCCATTTCTTAAAGGATGTATTTAGTTGCCAGGGGTAAGAGATATGCATAAATGTTTGCTTAAGTTCACCAGTATCAGTCATACGCATAAGAGGTAATTGATCAGGCAATGGTGATGTTTTAGGTATTTCGATACATACCTTAGCATTGCCAATCCTCTTCATACATGTCGTTTGGGAATCCATGCATAAAAGTTTTCTTAGGGAGCTAGCGAGAAAGCGCAACCCTTCAATTGTCCAGAACTCCAACGATAGCTTGTGGAATGGCACCCAAATGGATTAAATCGAGTTCTAGGTTAATTGTTGGATGATCAAGGACACCTCCATAGTATTACATTATTTTATCAAATAGATTTCTTAAATACATTTTAATTGGAGGAATGGTTATTATATGAAAAATTATCAAACTAAAAGATGATAATTGTTCATCATGGGCATATTGATCATTTGCAGGAATTGTCGTAGCGTTTATGAATTCCTCGAAAGATGCATATGAAGTTTGTTCCTTTTAATTGCAGTAGTACTAAAATATGTGTAGATAATGGTGTTAAACATTGGATTGTGGAATGATTCGGGAGGTGTGAGAAAATGCAAAACTCGAGTATAATTAAAGCTCATAAGATATAACCAATCTAACAATTAATATCTCTGGTTATGTTTATGTCAAGATATCTGTTTGATTACACAGGAATCCTGTACTAAAAGTTTACAGTTATTTTCAAATTATTATTGCTTAAGTATAGAAAAAAAGAATCATTATCTATATTGATAATTATGTCGTGTGTAGTGTTTATGTATTGCATTACCAAAATTGTTTTAATCAAAATGACATGTTTTGTGTATGTATATTGCACTGTGAAAATTCTTCGTGCTTTCGATCAAAGCAAATTTTGGATACTGTCAGCAATTGGATAAAGGTCCAATTCATGCATCTTAGCAGTACAGTTGCAGGATTCTGCAATAGAAACGAAATTTGTGAGATTCGTTGATAAGATAGAGGTTGACTGTTTTGGATGCCTCTATTGTAAAACAATACAACCGTACACAGTAGCACTATATAAAGCCATAGTCAAAACGATTTCCACATCTCTACTTTTTAGCTAAAGCTTCTATTTTAATGTTTTTCTATTAGTTCGGAAGTAAGAATATTATTTCTTATTTGCAAATGACTCTTTTGTTAAGTAGTTTTTCTTAAATAAGGATTCTTACTCTTTTATAGTTAGGATCCTCATCTATTTAAAAGGGATGACTATTTTTAATAAAGATCAGCAATGTTTTGAGTCAAGAAACATATAGAGAAGAATTGGAGATCTCTTACAAATCACTATTAAAGGTTTCAAAATAGATTTTATGAACGAACCTATAAAAATGACAAGCTCAAGAATAATAACAAGGAGGTGCACGAGATCAAGAATGATGTTTGGGAATTGAGGAGCTTGATGGAGCTACTCTCTTCCAGTAAGGAAAAGAGATATGAAAGGGTTATAACCACAGGTAGCCACCAACTAGCCCTAATAGAATCATTAGGTGAGCATTAGGTTGTTGCACAGGGAGCTACGATCATACCCAATATAGCAGGTTGGAATTCCCTTCCTAATGGAATTGACGATCATTTATGATGGTTATACAGATGTGAACAATTTTTCATCAACCAACCATATGATAGAAGAGGCACAGGCACAACTATGATATTATAGATTAGAATAGGAGAAATATAGGCTTAGTTGGGCCTAATTTAAATCATATTGTCTTCTTAGGTTTAGGTCCCACTGATAAGCAATCTATCAGGAGATTTGATCAATCTTAAGCAAACTGGAACCATGGAAGAGCATTAACCCCAATTGACCAAAGTTACAAAGGACCATAACTTCTTTGCAAAGAGATATGGCTAATATATCTCTTGGAGAAATCAACCAGCTTGCTTTTGTGTCTCTTGATAAGTTGTGTGACCAATATACCTTATTCAAGAATATCATTAAGGGTGGTCTTATTCTCAAACAGGCTTTCAAAAAGCCTTATCTACAAATCAAGTGCAAAAAAAGACTTGTGAGTTTCATAGCAAGAAGAAAGCTCATCTTCGACAAGTCTACCATAAAAGAAGGTTCCATAAGAAGATGGAAGGCTTCAAGCCTTTACGAAGAACTTATGGCTAAAAGAAAAGATTTGTGTAGTTATTTAAGAAGTCCTCTCATCGACAGAAAGCTGATCGATGTTTTCTCTGTGGATAACTAGGTCACTTTGCATGTACTTGTCCTCACAAAACTAAGCAGTATATCAAGTTGTTAAAGCATATAGAATCAGTTTTGCCTATTCATTCTGTTAACAACTTTGAAGATCTAATTAAGGAACAATCTCAAGAAGACGAGGTGATAGGTTGCATTTCAAGCATGGTTTCTAGGATAGTTTGCATTCATTTTGCATGTGTTTGTTTATTATTTGTGTATTTTTATATGCTTTTGTGTTTGTTATGTGTGTAGAACACCAAAGTGGGGATTGGAGTTGTAATGTAGGAGATTTGGGCTATTTTGGAGAAGCTAGGTGCTGGAAACAGATATGACATGACCATGTCATATCGGGCAAGAACTGGGAAAAATTTATGGACGAGTTTTAAAAGCCAATTGTCATATATTTTAGGTTAGATCTTTGTTGGAGACGTAGAATACAAGCTGGGAAGCCAGAATGAAGAATCCTACTTAAAGATTAATTAGGAAATCTCTCCTAATTTTGGCTAGGTTATGAATTGGAAAGGATATAAATACCTTTTGGGCAGAAGAAAATCGGGCCT
Source organism: Erythroxylum baracoense (assembly GCA_025629805.1). Taxonomy (NCBI): domain Eukaryota; kingdom Viridiplantae; phylum Streptophyta; class Magnoliopsida; order Malpighiales; family Erythroxylaceae; genus Erythroxylum; species Erythroxylum baracoense. The sequence continues at coordinate 13,962,220 of JAOTAY010000004.1, forward strand.
CTCTTCCTTCTCCTATTTTCAGGATTCAGCTGCCAGCCACCATTGTTATTACAATCTTTATTTTATTTTGCTGTAAAAACAAGATGAACTCTATGGTATCTTATTTTCTCATGTTAGCTATGAACAACTAAACCTTTTTCTAGTTAGGGTGCTTGAATATTCAGCCATGGATAATTTGTGAGACTATGTTTTTATTTGTTTATGCAATTCAAATATTTATTTAATTTTCATGCTTGAACCAGATTTATTATTGCTTAGTTTATTATGCAATTTCACGAGTTGTGTGATTGATTAAGTGATAAATTGCTGAATAGGATAGTATTGTCATGGATATTATTTTATCAAAGTAGCGATTGGTTTTAACTTGCAAACGATGTATGTTGGTGGTAAAATTGATGGAATTAAATAATCTGACTTAATAGATTACGGTGTTTCCAAATTTATTGGTTAGGAAAATGATCTTTTTCATTCTTAATGCAACTAGAGATTGATCTTGTCAGGGCGTTTCCCAGGGTTTGTCTTTAGATTAGGGAAGTAACTTGTCAAGGCATTTCTCGGAGTTACCGACAAAGTGAGAAAAGATTGGTTAATGAGTGCGTCACCTTTGACTATAACTTTATCTATCTGAATTTTCTAATTTATCTTACGATGTCTATGACTGAATTTCTAGGCTGAATTGAAGAGTATCTTGGCTAGGTTTTCACCCATTGCGTTTTAATCTCTTTTTATTTTGTTATTTGCTGTCCATACCTGTTTTATGCTAATATGACATGCTCATATCGTATCTATCACTGTAGCTCCCCTTAAAATTTCTACATTGCTTTTATTTTTATTTACATTTCCTGCAATATCAATTTTTTAATATGTTATTTTCTGAGCATTTGAGTAACTCCGCATTGACTCCCTACGGATTCGACCCGATTCACCACTAGCTACCTAGTTTTTGGAGAATTGGAAATAAATTTTTTATTTTTTGTAGTTTGACAACCTATCAAATTTTGGCGCCGTTGCTGGGGAATTGTGTGTAAAGAGTTATTTAATTATGTTTCTAACTTTTTTTCTAGTTTTTTGTATGCAACCTTCCTCTTCTGCAGGTGAACTTCTGTTTGATCCTGAGATAGAGAAAACTGCTAAAAGACTAAGGAAGGAAGCTAGATTGCGTAGGTAACAACCCACCACAGTTCCTGTACCACCATTAGAAGAAGAGCAGATCGCTCTATCTTCATCTAGGTCAGATTCCGATTCAGAACTAGACATGGAAAAGGCACATCCTGAGACACTACGAGAGATGCTCGCACCACCTGTGAACACCCAACCCCTGTGTATTTAGTATCCGACTGGGGATGATGGGTTTGAGTTAAAGTCTGCACTTATTCAGTTGCTGCTGAAATTTCATGGGTTACAGACTGAAGACCTAAATCGACATTTGAAGGAATTTCACGCGACCTGTTCTAGGTTTAAACCACAAGGAGTTACAGAAAATCAGATCAAGCTTTATGAGTTTCCATTTTCTCTTAAGGGTGCTGCGAAAGAATGGTTATTTTATCTGCCTCCTGGTTCAGTTAATACATGGGTTGACATGGCAAAATTATTTTTAGAGAGATTTTTCCCTACATTGAGAGCTGCGAATTTGAGGAGGGAAATTTGTAGTGTGAAGCAACATAATTCTAAATCTTTGTATGAGTATTGGGAATGATTTAAGAAGATGTGTACGAGTTACCCACAACATGGTATTATTGAACATCTCCTTATTCAGTATTTTTATAAGGGGTTGATAAAAGATGAGAGAAGAGTCATTAATGCTGCGAGTAAAGGGGCATTGGTGAACAAAACCCCTCAAGCTGCGCGAGAGTTGATATCAGCCATGGCTACAAATTTACAGCAATTTAGCACGTGCACTAATACTACCACGCGAGGAGTGCATGAGATAAGGTCTTCTAGTCTTGAATCTAAACTAGAAAGACTAACTGATTTGTTGGAAAAGCAATTTATTGGTAATGCTAACACTGTGCAACATGTCCATAAACCTTCTTCAACATGTGGACTTTGTTTTTCTCAAGAGCACCCAACCGATGCATGCCCCACTTTGCAAGAGGATGAAATGGTAAATGTCATCGGTAATTACAGCAATCATAACAGGAAATATGATCCTTATTCGAACATATATAATCTGGGTTGGCATGATCACCCTAGAGGTATGGGAACGGAAATAACCAGTAAGGGCAGCACAATCCACCTTGACAGTACCAGCAACAATCAAGGCAAGGTAATGATGATGATTTAAAGATGTTGTTAACGAAGTTTATTGAGAAAAATGACAGTAGGATTGGAGCTCTTGAGACACGCATGGATCAACTAGCCTCCACGATGACAAGGATGGAAAATCAGGGTAGGTTACCCTCCCAACCAGAGGTAAACCCAGGGCATAATGTCAGTGCTATCACACTTCGAAGTGGGAAGGAA
>JAOTAY010000004.1:13993018-14021764 GCA_025629805.1 Erythroxylum baracoense
CGCACGTAGCGCTCCCTTATCTTAGGATATGTATCGGAATGACCTACGGGCGTCCCGGTGTGTACCCTAGGGTAATGGGGTGTTACACATCGGCTGGGTCAGCTTGGCTCATAAGTCACGAATTTTGGGAAGAGTAACAAAGTGTTTTAAATTTAAGAAGAATAATGACATTTTTCAACTAAACGGAATAAGACAGGGTTATATTAGACAGAGGATCTGGACTTTGGCTTTATGACTATGTATTATGATAATTATGAATAATTAGGTGTACATATGACATTTATATCTGTAATATTCTTAGGAGATTCTTTGATATCTTCTGTAACTATTTAGGTCACCTAAATTAGGAAGTTGTTGGTGTTTCAATGAGAAACACAGAAATCATTCTCACAAAATTCTTTATGGTACCAGAGTAGGGAAAAGAATACCTTATAGCTAATTATTGAACTCAGTGCAATACAGACCATGCATGATGGAGGCAATAAAGGGAAGAAGTCTATGTCGTTTGAAGCTACTTCTCCATATTACCTTCATCTTTTTGACCATCCTAGATTGAATATCTGCCAGGTGATTTTGAACGGTGATAATTATCAGGAATGGAAAAAGAGTGTGCATAATGCTTTCTGAGTGAAGCAAAAATTAGGTCTTTTAGATGAAGTCATTACTAAGCATAACGATAAAGCTCCAAAGATTGAAGGTTGGTGAAGTGTCAACTCCATGGTTGTAGCGTGGGTATTTAATTATATTGAGCCCACTTTACATTCCTCAATTACTTATTATGACAAAGTGAAGGACATTTGGGATGATTTATGCCAACGTTTTTTATTGGCAATGGCCTCGTATATAACAATAGACTTTTGATCTGGCTCGTTGTGAACAAAATGGTCAAAGCATTGTTGTATATTATGAGAAAATCAAGAAAATATAGGATGAACTTTCTGTATATGTTCTAATCAAAGGTTGGATTTGTGGTGAGTGTACGTGAAACTAGTCCACCAAACTCAATAAAGAACGTGAAGAAAGCCAAGTTCATCAATTTTAGATAGAATTGGATGATGATTTATATGGAAATATTTGTTCCACCTTTGAATCATTCTTATGATCTTGTAGTTCAAGAAGAGAGACACAAAAATATGGTGAGAGGGAAGGAAGGTTAGAGCGAGACTGTTATTTTTACTATTTAAATAGCCTCGCCTTCCTCACAAACATCCAATAGCCAAAATGATAAAGGAGTTTGCTAAAACTGCAACAGACCAGGCCATGAAGTAACTTCATGCTTTAAACTTATTGGCTATCCAGATTGGTGGACTAGGCCATATGGGAATAGCCACTCATCCGGGCATGGTAAAGGTCGTGAAAGTACTACATCTAGTGGGCATGGTTCAAGGGCAAGTGCTGGGGTTGCCAATTATGCTCAAAGTGCATCACAATCCTCGTTAGCTCAGAATTCGGATAACCTTTCATATTTTTTCTCAGGATCGGAGTGTGCTTGGTTCTGCCTTTAACAATGATCAATGGAATACAATGCTTAATATATTTAAGTCACTTACTAAAGATAATAATAACAAGGCCTCCTCAACTGAAAAACTTACTTGTAGGCTTTTTTCTTCTTGGATATTAAATACTAGGGCTTTGAGTCACATGATTGGTGATTAAAGTTTGCTCGTTGATCTTCACGACGTAGTTCCCTCTCCTATTACATTACCTAATGGTACAACTACTAATAATGCTTAAGAAAGGACAGTGGTGTTCAGTGATACTCTCCAAGTTCCGAATCTGTTATATGTTTTACGCTTGAATTGTCACTTGATCTCATTTGCTCAGTTAATTAAAGCTCATGATTGCATGGTCATAATAAATAAAAAAATTTATGTGATACAGGATCACAGTTTGAGGATGGTGATTGGTGTTGGTGAAGAGAGGAATGAGGTCTATTGGCTTCAGTCAATGAGGTCATATGGAGGTCATTGTTCTACGAGTACTATAGATACCTATCAAGCGTGGCATCTTTGTCCTAGGCACCCTTCTTATTAGCTGGTTTCTACTCTTCTTGATGTTAGTAGTTTTGATTATCATAAGAATAAAGATAAACCATATGATACTTTTTTAAAGCAAAACAAACTCCTTATTCTTTGACTATGAATTCTAGTTATGCTACTACAATTTTTGAGTTGATACATTGTTATGTTTGGGGCCTTTATAGTATTCCATCTTCATATGGTGCCTCTTATTTTTTGACAATTTTGGATGATCATTCACGTGTTGTTTGGGTTTACTTGATGGTTGATAAAATGAGGTTGGAAAAATCATTAAAAAAATTTTGTTCTTTGGCTTAAACGCAATTCAATAAAAAGGTTAAACAAATTTTTAGTGGCAGTAGGATTGAATTTACTTGTTTGGAGAATTATTTTATGGAACAAGGGATTTTATTTGAGACCTCGTGTGTTGGTACCCCTAATCAAAATGGTAAGGTTGATTGCAAGCATCGTCATATACTTAACATTGCTCAGACCCTCTATTTTCTAGCAAATTTACCACTTGATTTTTGTGGGGAGTGTATTCTTACTACGGGTTATATCATAAATCGAACCCAACACCCCTTTATAAACGAAAAACTACCTATGAACTTATTTTTGGGTGTCCACTCTCATATAATCATTTTCATATTTTTGGGTGTCTTTCCTTTACATATAAAATTCCTTGAGGCTGATATAAGTTCAATTCTCGTAGTTAAAATGCATATTTGATAGGTACCCTTATGGAAAAAAGGGATAGCATTTGTATGATCTTAAAAGTGGAGATTTCTCTGTTTCTCGGACATGGTATTTTATGAAAATAAATTTCCATTTACTGATCCTCAACCTCAATAATGCTCTCCTGCCCCTATTTCTTTATCGCCACACCTAGCGATTTTTTATGCTAACTTATGGCATCGGCTCCCTCAACTACCACTGACTCACCTCCTAATTTTCCTTTTCACTATTGGATATTGAAGTAAGGGGGAGCGTATCCCCCATAGCCCTAATTGTTTCACCTAATATTAACGAGAGGGTGAGTGATGTTACCCCCTCTATATCCCTTATTATTGAAACTCAGTAGCCTTCGAATGAAGTTCCTTACCATGGTTGTTGGGATAGGCAACCTTTTGTTCATTTACAAGGTTATATTTTTCATACAACTTGATTCTTAGACCATGTCTCCTCTCTAACACCACCTGTGTCTTTATCATTCTCAGGTACACCGTATCCTCTTGTTAATTATATGAATTGTAATAACTTTTCTACTCCCAATGTTCGTTTCTTGGTAGCCATCAGTGTAAGAAATGAGTTTGCAACATTTTCAGAGGTTGTTGGTGACGCTAATTGGCATGAAGCCATTCGCAAAGAGATATAAGCTCTTAAGAGCGATGGGACTTGGGTAATTAAGGATTTACCTCTTGGTAAGAAGGCCATTGGGAATAAGTGGGTGTATAAGATCAAGTATAACTCCAATGGCACCATTGAGGTCACAATGCCCATCTCGTTGGTCTCGAAAACAATCAATGGTAGGTATTGACTATAATGAAACGTTTGCTCCTATTGTACAAACAGTTTCTGTTCGTGTTTTCTTAGTTGTGGCAGCTATTCCTGACTAGGAACTACACTAAATGGATATTCATAATGCTTTTCTTTATGATGATCTAGATGAGGAAGTGTACATGATGCTTCCTCCTAGTTTCTTGGGTTCTTTTCATGGGAAAGTATGTCGACTTCGGAAGTCTCTTTATGGCCTTCGTCAAGCACTGCAAAATTGGTTTGCTAAACTTGCCACTACTTATAAATCTTTTGGCTTCACCTAATTATATGTAGATTATTCCATCTTTTCTTTTCAGTCTTTTCAACAAAATGGTATTGAGCTTCATGTTATAGTTTACGTTCACAACTTTATTATTACAGGCAATAATTCTGATGCAATCGCTAATTTTAAAGCATATTTGAGTGCTTTTTTTCATATGAAAGACTTAAGGCCATGAAATATTTTCTTGGTCTTAAGATTTCACATGGTCTTCAAAGTCTCTTTATTTCTTATTGCAAATATGCGTTAGATATTATTTTCGAAGCTAGTTTACTTGGTGCCAAACCGTATGACTTCCTTATTGAGCAAAGTCATCAGCTTGTACTTGCTCCTAGGCTTAAATTTGTTGAACCTGATCATTATCGACGTTTGGTTGGTTTCCTCATCTATTTCACAAACACTTGTCCAGAACGTTGCTATGTGGTATGTACTCTTGCTCGATTTATGCAATGTCCCAAGTATGTTTATTGGAATGCTACTCTTTATGTCTTACGATACCTTAAAAGGCATCCTGGTCAAAGGCTTATACTATATCTTGATAGTGATCTACGTCTCAATGCCTATTATGATTTTGATTAGGCAATTTTTTTGTTGACGCGATGCTCTATTACTGTTTACTTCATTATGATAGGTATCTCTCTAGTCTCATAGAAGACAAAGAAGCAACCTATTGTATCTTGTTCCTTCACTGAAGTTGAGTACCACTCTATGGCCACTACTAGTTCTGAGCTCATATAGCTTGAGTCACTTCTTACTTCTCTTACTATACGTCATCGACACCCCATATGTTTATTTTATGATAGTAATGTGACTCTTCACATAGCTGCAAATCCTGTGATCCATAATTGTACTAAACATATTGAAGTTTATTATCATTGTGTGCGTGATCAGATACAACCTGACAATATTGTCACTTTTCATGTGTGGACGACGAAGCAACTCGCTAATTTTCTTACCACGGCTCTTGGGAAACAACAGTTGCAATATCTTCTTCGCAAGTTGGGCATTCATGACCTACATATTCCAACTTGAGGGGGAGTATTGCGATAATTATAGAATAATTAGATGTACATATGTCATGTATATCTGTAGTATTCTTAGGAGATTCTTTGTTAGCTTTTGTAACTATTAAGGTCCTCTAAATTTTGTGCTATGGAATAAATGCAATTCAATAAGAAGATTAAACGAATTTGTACTGATAATGGGACTAAATTTACTTACTTGGAGAACTATTTTTTAGAACAAGAGATTTTATTTGAAATCTCATGTGTTGGTAACCTCAACAAAATGGTAAGGTTGATTGCAATATCGTCATACACTTAACGTTGCTCGAGCCCTACATTTTCAAACAAATTTGCCACTTGAATTTTGAGGGGAGTGTATTCTTACTGCAGGTTATCTCATAAATCAAACCCTGACAACCCTCCACAAAGGAAAAACTCCCTACAAACTTATTTTTAGATGTCCACCCTCATCTAATCATTTTTGCATTTTTGGGTGTTTTTTCTTTATATCTAAAATTCCTCGAGACTTAAATAAGTTCAATTCTCATAGTCAGAAATGCATATTTGTTGGGTACCTTTATAGTAAAAAGGGATGACATTTGTATGATCTTAAAAGTGGAGATTTCTTTGTTTTTTGGTGATCGCAGGTTTATGTATGATAAGTTTTAATATTTTTAACCTTGATAATACCGCAAGTGCACGGATTGTTCGTGTAGTACTTAAGGTATCGATCCCACGAGAAGGAGTAACTTAATCCTAATATCCAAGGCTTAACTCAATTTCATAATAATTAAAAATACAAATTAACACAGAAAATTACTGAATCAATAATCAATCTCAATAATTAAATTAAGAAATTATAAACAAGATAGCAATTTGCACAACCCAATCAAGAATCAACGTAGGAACTACCAATTGAGAGAAAGGGGGTTTTAATCCAACCTTAATGGAAACCTAATTAATTATGAAATTATCAAATTACTGAGTCTAGATGATCCTAGAGTGGATTACTCTCTCTTGAGTTATAATCTTTAACCCTAATTGATAAACCCTAACTAGATTATAGAATTGTAATCTCTCGATTCCCAATTGACCCAAAACCTAAATTTGTTCTGAAATCATCCAATAACCTACTGAAAACCTATGCACAATCCCTCTTTACACAAATTTACCGCTTTGATTCAATTCTTAATTTATCAAACTACCTAACTCTCGTTAGCCCAATTTGATGATTTTCACTCGGTTCACCCTCTCAGTTTATTACTAAATTATTTAGAACAAAAATTGAATCACAATAACTCAATAAAAACACGAACAATCAACTTTCATTAATATCAAAGACAAACTCTCGAAGGTGAGTATAGACATAACTCAACATTCAACAAATCTTATTATCAACAATTATCTCAATTCTATACATCAATAACATTGAAAATAAATTGGAAAATATGATTGGGACAGAATAGCGGAGGCAGCAATGACAAGAAACCTTCTATTCCAGGATGTTCTTCGTGTGGCTTCTTCTCCGTGTTTCTTTTCCTTTGATCCTTTCCCAATCTCTTGATTAAGCTCTCTCTAGAGTTCAGGATTTGGCCGATGCAAAAAGCTTCTCTCTTCTGTTCTTTATGTTCCTTAGATACATTGGCAGCCTTAGGGTTTGTCCGAGGTCGAAACGGTCTGAAAAGTTCCTCAAAACTTTACGTTTTTACTTATTTTTGCAACTACCCAAGTGCTATGATCGTGGCCAGTGTTTAACCCTTTTTGTCACGAACCTACCCAAGTGCCACGATCGTGGCCAAAGTGTCATGATCGTGACTTGGTGCATGGTGGCTCACATCTCTTTGTCACGATCGTGGCCTATTATGTCATGATCGTGGGCTATGGTTTCGGCCCAAAAGTCTCCGAGACTTCTCCATTCTTTGCCATTGACCTTGAAACACTAATAAATACATCAAGGTACCTTAAAAACATAACATTTAAACTCAAAGACTCATACTATCCCATAAAAACACTTAAACACATAAACTAACACAATTAAAAACTAATTTCACACTAAACACTCAAATTAATACTTAATACATAACAAATTAAACCCTAAAACATAATGCAAATTCATAACTATCAATATCCCCACACTTAAACATTTTCTTGTCCTCAAGCAGACAAAACAACAAACACACAACACACAATGCAGTAATGAGGCAATGACTTCAACTTCATGAAATAAATTTAATCTTAAATACAGTCATACAAGTTATATCTAATCATTAACATGCAAAATCTATATCCAGGGGCTTTGATCTAAATATACAACTTAATCAAGATCCAAGTGTTAATTTATTTGCCCTTTTCAATTGTACAGACATTAACAATTCTTTGGTTCTTCATACTTTGTAACTGTTCCTAAGTATGTTTTCATGAAAAGTCAAGTTTATTACAAGTCTGGTAGGTTTTATTAAGAACTTTTATTATTATTATTATTTAGGCAAGGACTTAGTCTTTTACTCGAAGGGAAACATTGGTGACGAATGTCGATCTGGTTACTTGACTAAGTCATTTTTATTAAACAGCTTAGTTGAAACATCATTATAGCTTTTTGACACGAAGGCACACATTTTTGATGCTTGCCGATCTGGTTACTCAACTATATCATGTTTTCAACTAGCTACTAGCTCTATTCATAACCCGAAGGTTAGCAGAATAGTGATTTATTTAACAAACACTTTTTTTATTTATATTATTGCCTACCTTGTTGCTTTAGCTACTCATTTCCATGAAAAATGCGAGTTAAGCTACTTAAGTTGAAAGACCTCAAATTATGAATGAATGTGACAATCTATAAGATGCTAAACTTACACTAAATCCTAATTAAGCTATATATTTATCCAAAGACTTCAATTCACTAATTTTGTGAGATAATGATTATTCACAACCTAATAGAATATGTTTAAAATAAAATAAATTTCAATCCATCTAAGCCATTGGCAAATTCAAACAATTCACAAAATGTAACCTAACACTATCATACCATATGCAAAATCACGTACAAAACAAAACACATAACCCCTCCCCACATTTGAACAACACGTTGTCCTTAATGTGAGAAGCGAACAAATAAGCACATAAAAGACAAGAAGAAATGTAAAATTAAGGTAATTAGAAAATAAATAAAAATAAAAATAGAAAATAGAACTGAAGGCCAATTTGAAAAAGAAAATTGGGTTAGACAAAGTCTCATAGAGATGGAGGTGGTAACGAAAACCTTAAGAATCAACACAAATTACTAACATTTTATTGAAAATAAATCTAACTACACCTAACATTTTTGAACAAATTTCTAAATGCTCTAGTTAATGGTCCTCAGCTTGACCTTACGTCTAGGAAAGCATCTTAATTATTTGAAGACAAGGAACACTTCTGTATCTTTGGGAATTGCTCCTCTAAAATAAAGCTTGCAATGATGCCTATCGACCTTAAAAGTCTCCTTGTTAGCATTTTCTAGTTTGAGGGCTCTATGATCAAAAACTTGAATGATCGTAAATGGTCTACTCCATCTAGACTTTAACTTCCCTAAAAATAGCCTCAACTATGAATTATATAATATAACAGTGTCTCCTACTTTGAATTCCTTTTGCTTAAGATGAGCATCATTCCACTTCTTAACCTTTTCCTTGTAGAGTTTGGCATAAGTATTGAAACGAAACTCTTCAAGTTTGTCTAATTGTAGAAGTCTCTTTTTGCCTACTTGTTTCTAACCAAAATTTAATTCTTTAATCGCCTAGTATGCTCGATGTTCTAATTCGATTGGCAAATGACATGTTTTCCTATAAACGAGCTTATAAGGAGTTGTTCCAATGGGTGTTTTAAAAACTATCATATAGGCCCATAAGGTATCATCTAACTTTGCTGCCTAATCCTTTCTGGAGTTGTTCACTATCTTTTCCAGCATTTGTTTCAGCTCCCAGTTAAAAACTTCCACCTAGCCACTAGTCTGCGGATGGTAAGGTGTAGCAACTCAGTGGTGCACTCCATATCTTTTTAAGAGGGCATCAACAGATCTATTGGAAAAATGTGCATCTTCATCACTTATTATTATACGTGGCGCTCCAAACTAGTTAAATAGTCATTTAATGAACTTTTGAACTACCTTCCCATCACTGGATGGAGATGCTACCGCTTCGGTCCAACGTGAAATATAATCAATCCCCACTAAAATATACATGTTCCCCATTGAAGATGGGAATGGACCTATAAAATCGATGCCCCATACATCAAAGACTTCTACTTCTTCAATGTTGGATAAAGGCATTTCATCCCTCTTGGAAGTGTTACCTATTGTCTGGCATCGATCACATTATGCCACGTAGGTCTGCACATCCTTAAACAAATATGGCCAATAAAATCCACTCTCAAGTATCTGAGCCACCATTTTGTTAGCTCTATAATGCCCAACATACTGACCTTTATGACATTGCTTTAAGATGTCTAACATTTCCTCATCTGGAATGCAACGTCGCATTAACCCATCTCCACAAGCTTTATATAGGGTTGTCTCATCCCATATATATAGGTTACAGTTATACAAAAACTTCTTCCTTTGTTGTTAAGAGATATTTGACATAAGTTTGCCACTGGCAGCATAATTGGCGATATCCACAAACCATGGTGTAGTCAAGCTCTCGAGTAACATTAGAGTTTCATTAGGGAAATTTTTGTTAATATCATTACTTGGCTTGCATTCCCCTCCCCCAAGTCTAGATAAGTGGTCTGTAACCACATTTTCTACTCCCTTTTTATCTCTCACCTCTATCAAATTCTTGTAAAAGTAACACCCATCGAATGAGCCTAGGTTTTGCATCTTTCTTATTGAAAAGGTATTTTAGTGTCGCGTGGTCGGTGAATACAATTACCTTTGAACCTAAAAGGTATTGTCAAAACTTGTCATACTCGTACACTACTGTGAGTAGTTCCTTTTCTGTAGTGTTGTACTTCAGCTGGGACCCTACAATAGTTTTACTAGCATAGTAAATCACATGCAACTTCTCATCTTTCCTTTGGCCTAAAACACAACCTATGGCTTGGTCACTTACATCACATATAACCTCGAACGGAAGTGTCCAATCTGCTGGTGATATAATTGGTGTTGATGTTAATGCCTTCTTTAAGGTGTTGAATGCAGACATACATTTATCATCAAACATGAAGGGCACATCCTTGACTAAAAGGTTTGTCAAAGGTCTTGTAATTTCTGAAAAGTCTTTGATAAATCAACGGTAAAATCCTGCATTACCTAAAAATCCTAACACATCTTTTACATTCCTTGGCGGTGGAAGTTTCTCTATCACCTCTGTTTTTGCTCTGTCAATTTTGAATCCTTGATGTGAGATTTTATGCCCGAGCACTAACCCTTCTTGGATTATAAAATGACATTTCTCCCAATGCAGCATTAAGTGTGATTCTTCATATTTTTGAAGAACTCTATCCAAATTAGTTAAACATATGTCAAAAGAATCTCTAAAGACTGAAAAATCATCCATAAACACCTCCATTATGTCTTTTATCATGTTAGCAAAGATAGACATTATACATCTCTAAAATGTGGCTAGAGCATTGCAAAGTTTGAAAGGCATCTGTTTGTTCGCAAAGGTACCACAGGGGCAAGTGAATGTGGTCTTCTTCTAATCATCAGGGTAGATGAAAATCTGATTATAGCCTGAGTATCCATCTAAGAAGCAATAAAATGAATGGCCAGCTACCCTTTCTATCATCTGGTCTATAAATGGGAGAGGGAAGTGATCTTTCTTAGTCACTGAGTTGAGTTTATGATAATCTATACATACTCTCCATCTTGTGGATGTTTTTATTGAAATTACTTCTCCACTATTACTTTCTATCACCGTCATTCCACCTTTTAAGGTATGCATTATACTAGGCTGACCCATTCACTATCAGAGATGGGATAGATTATCCCTGTGTCTAGGAGTTTTATGATCTCCTCCTTGACCAACTCCTTCATTTTAGGATTCAGCCTCTGTTGACTCTCCCTCAGCATTCTACATCCTTCTTCTAAGTTTATTCGTTGCATACAGACATTTAGGCTTATTTATCAAATGTTAGCAATCTACCATTCGATGGCTTTCATTCGCTTCCTAATAACTTCCACCACCTTACTTTCTTGTTTTTCATTCAATTGGTTAGAAATTATTATCGATAACATTTGACCTTCACCAAGAAAGGTATACCTGAGGTGTGCAGGTCAAGGATTAAACTCTAATGTTGGTGGTTTCTCTGAAGATGGTGGTATGAGTGCTTCAGTTTGAACTAAAATATCTTGATGCACTTAAACATCTGCCTCATCCATCTCATGATCTCCTTTAGATTCAGGATTCTGATATCAATCATCTGTCTTTGCTTCCACTGACTGCACTTTTGTGATGCAACTCTTAACTTGTTCTTGCAAATTTTAATCCATAATTTCAACTTTCATGCATGCATTACTCGTTAATGGATTCCTTAAGGCTTTATTCATATTGAATTTGATCTGATCTTCGCCTATTTGAAGTGTTAATTTTCCTTCGTGAACGTCGGTTATGGTCTTCCCTATGTTCATAAATGGTCGACCTAAGATCAGTGGGCAGTTCTTATCTTCTTCAAAATCCAGAACCATAAAATCTACTAGAATAATGAACTTATCCACTTGCATTAGAACGTCTTCCATTATTCCAAATGGTCTTTTGATGGATTGATCATCCAACTAAATTAACATTGGTGTTAGTTTGACCTCTCCTAGTCCCATCTTCCTGAATATTGACAAAGGCATAAGATTGATGCTAGCTCCCAAATCATACAAACACTTTGTAAATTTAAATTCACCAACCACACAAGGTATTGTGAAACTTTCTAGATCTTTCAATTTATGAGGCATTTGACTGGTAAATATTGAGTCGCAAGAGCCAATTAGAACTACCGTTTGATTATCTTCCCAAATATGTTTCTTTGATAATATGTCCTTTAAAAATTTTGCATATTTAGGAATGTGTTCTAACGCCTCAAGAAAGGACAGATTGATCTGTAGCATCCTTAATTTCTCAACAAACTTTGCAAATTGTGCATCTAACTTCTTTTGTAATCATTGAGGAAAAGGAACCTTGGGTTGATACGGTGGGGGAACAACATAAGGAGGGTATTCACTCTTGTCCACTTCTTTCTCCTTTTCTTTATTTTTCTCAACTGGCTGGATAGGCCTGTACTGTCCTTATGGGTGGTTCAAGTTCCTTCCCACTTTGAAGTATAACAGCCTTAAGTTACTCCCTTGATTTTGTTCCTAAAGTGCTAGGAATATTTCCCAAATTTCACATAAAAAAGGCATTTGACAATTGATTCACTTGGGCTTCTAGATTATGGATTGTGGAAACATGGTTCTTATTGACTTGCTAAAATTTATCTTCCAGATTCTTTTGTGCATTGTCTAAAGTTCCAATCTTATCTAAAATCTTATCTAACTTCGATTCTGTCAAACTTACTTTATCTTGCTAAAAGCCTGATTGACCTTGAGGCCTGAACTATCCTCCAGTTTTGTTTGTTTAGAAGAAGTTAGGGTGGTTCTTCCACCAAGGGTTGTAAGTGTTAGAGTAGGGATTGTTACCCCCTCCTCGTTCATATTGCGCTCCCATATAGTTTACTTACTCTTGATTGTCTTCCTTTATCAGATAGCAGTCCATAGAATCATAATTTAACTATCCACAGAGCTCACACTTCAATTGTATAGCCTTCACTTAGGCTAAAGATGACGCCTTCATGCTGTTGAGTTGTCACATCATGTTACCGATCTTCACTTGCATCTCTGTCATCTGATCGACTGCGATGATTCCCTTATGCTCTCTAAAGGTAACAGGTTGCCTTCCCTGCATGTTTGTCTATAAGCAGTTGTTGCTTGCCATCTCCTTTGCTTTATCAACAGTCTTTTGCATTAAGGATCCTCTTGAACCTGCATCAATCATACATCTTGTCAATAAGTTCATTACATTGTAGAAATAGGAACTCTTTCGGTAAGTTATAGTGTGGGCACTTCTGTTGTAAGTCCTTATATCTCTCCCACTCTTTGTAGATTGATTCCTTATCACCTTGTTGGAAATTGGAGATTTCCTTAATAATATTTAGGGCGCCTCAACTGACCGAGAAAAACAAGTGTGGTTTTAGTAAATGGGAAATACTTGTCTAAGAAGGCACGAACCATTTGGTCCCATATCGTAATGTTGGCTAGGCTAATTGAATGGTACCGAGCCTTCGCTCTATCTTTAAGGATAAAGGGAAATAGTCTATCTTAGACTGCATCTTCCGACATCTGATGCTACCCAAAAGTATCACAGATCTCTAGGAAATTAACTATGTGAGGGTGTAATCTCGAACGAGGTCACTTGAACAGGCGGCTTAGCTATTCCTTGGTTTGCCATATTGAAACCTGGCCTTTTGAAGTCCATCAGGTTCCTCTGTTGCCATCCTTGGTTAGCTCCATGGTCCATGTTTTGTTGAAACTCCTCGGTCATTGTTGATTTCTAGATCTTTTCTTCTTCTTCTTCTTACCGAGATTTCCTAAGGGTTCGTTCTAGTCGATTGATATCTAAACCTAATGTTTCTGTTACATGACTTGAGCCTCTCGTGACTCACGTGTTCATGTACGAGAACGATTTCTAAAATAAAAGAAAAAAATGAAAACAAAAATAAAAAAGCTAATCTAAACACCTTAAACTATAGAACTAAACTATCATCTCCCCGGTAATAGCGCCAAAAACTTGATTACAGGTTTATGTATGATAAGTTTTAATATTTTTAACCTCGATAATACTACTAGTACACTAGTCATTCATATAGTACTTAAGGTATTGATCCCATGAGGAGTAGTAACTTAATCTCAAAATCTAAGGCTTAACTCAATTTCATAATAATTCAAAATAACAAATTGACACAGAAAATTACTTAATCAATAATCAATCTCAGAAATTAAATTCAGAAATTATAAACAAGATAGCAACTTGTAAAACCCAATCAAGAATCAACCTAGGAACTACCAATTGAGAGAAAGGAAATTTTAATCCAACCTTAATAGAAACCTAATTGATTATGAAATTATCGATTTACCAGTTCTAGATGATCCTATGGTGGATTACTCTCTCTTAAGTTATAATCTTTAACCTTAATTGATAAATCCTAATTAGATTATGGAATTGTAATATCTCAATTCCCAATTGACTCAAAACATAAATTAGTTCTGAAATTGTCCAATAACCTGCCAGAAACCTATGCACAATCTCTTGTTACACAATCACTCTTAGAAGTATGCAATAGCATATGTAACTCGATGTTAGAACGAAGATATTCCTTTTGCTCACCATGCCAATGAAGACCTAAGCTATTCCATTAAAGAAGATAGAGACTTAAGTGATATAGCTTTTGGCTGAAATAGAAGTTATATAAATGCTAGGATGTTTCAGTAGCTATTGATCGTAGGTTTATGTACAATAAGTTTTAATATTTTTAACCTCGATAATACCACAAATGCACGGGTCATTCGCGAAGTACCTAAGTTATCGATCCTATAAGGAGGAGTAATTCAATCCTAAAATCTAAGGCTTAACTTAAATTCTTTAATTAAAATAAAAAACTAGGTAGAAAATGATTCAATCAAATAATCAATCTAAAGAATTAAATTCAGAAATTATAACCAAGATAGCAATTTGCATAACCCAATAAAGAATCAACCTAGGAACTACCAATTAAGATAAAGGAGTTTTAATCCAACCTTAATGAAAACCTAATTGATTATGAAATTACTGAATTACTGGGTCTACACAATCCTAAGGTGGATTACTCTCTCTCAAGTTGTAATCTTTAACCCTAATTGATAAACTTAATTAGATTATAGAATTGTAATCTCTCAATTCCCAATTGACCAAAAACCTTAATTAGTTCTGAAATTGTCCAATAACCTACCAAAAACCTTTGTACGATTTCTCGTTACTCAATTTTATCGATTTGATTCAATTCTTAATCTATCAAACTACCTAAAACTCATTAGCCTAATTTGATGATTTTCACTCAGTTCACGCTGTCAGTTTATTATCAAATTATTAAGAATAAAAATTGAATCACAATAACTTAATAAAAAAACCAAACAATCAACTTTCATTAATATCAAAGACAAAATCCTGAAGGTGAGTATAGACATAACTTAACATTCAAGATATCTTATTCTCAACGATTGTCTCAACTCTATACATTAATAAAATTGAAAATAAATTAGAAAATATGATTGGAATGGAATAGCGGAGGCAGCAATGGTAAGAAACCTCCTATTCCGGGAATTACTTTGTGTGGCTTCTTCTCCGTGTCTCTCTTCCTTTGATCCTTTCTCAATCTCTCAATTAAGCGCTCTCTAGTGTTCAGGATTTGGTTAATGCAAAAAGCTCCTTTCTTTTGTTCTTTATGTTCCTCAAATACCTTGGCAGTCCTAGGGTTTGTCTGGGATCGAAGTGGTTTGAAAAGTTCCTCAAAGCTTGACGTTTTCATCTATTTTTGGTGTTTAACCCTTTATGTCACAAGCATGGCCCAAGTTCCACAATCATGGTCTGGATCAAACCTCTCCGTCATGATTATAGCCAAAGTGTCATGATTGTGGCCTGGGGCTTAATGGGTCATGTCTCTCTGTCACAACCCCAAAAGTCTCCAAAACTTCTCCATTCTTCACCGTTGACCCTAAAACACTAACAACAACATCAAGGTACCTTAAAAACATAACATTTAAGCTCAAAGATTCATACTAACCCATAAAAACACTTAAACACATAAACTAATGCAATTACAACCTAAATATGTACTAAACACTCAAATTAACACTTAACAGATAACAAAATAAACCCTAAAACATGACGCAAAATCACAACTCTCACTTGTGACGTGGTATTTTATGAAAATAAAATTCCATTTACTAGTCCTCAACCCTAGCAATGCTCACCTGCCCCTACTTATCGCCATATTTAGTGATTTTGCTAACTTTATGGCATTAACTCCCTCAACTACCATTGACTCACCTTGTTTTGCCTATTCCCCCATTGGATACTGAAGTAAGGGGGAGTGCATCCCCCATAGCCCCAATTTTTTCACCCAATATTGTAGAGAGGGTGAGTGATGTTACCCCCTCTATATCCCTTACTACTAAAACTCAATAGCCCTCGGATGAAGCTCATCACCGTGGTTCTCTAGATAGGCAACCTTCTGTTCATTTACGTGATTATATTTTGTCACACGATTTGATTCTTAGACCCTGTCTCCTCTTCAACACCACTTGTGTCTTCATCATTCTCAGGTACACTATATCCTTTTGTTAATTATATGACTTGTAATAACTTTTCTACACCTTATGTTCATTTCTTGGCAGCCATCACTAAAGAATAAGAGCCCACAACATTTTCAAAGGCTGTTGGTGATGCTAATTAGTGTGAAGCATTCGTAAAGAGATAGAAGCTTTTAAAAATAAAGGGACTTCAGTAATTAAGGATTTACCTCTCAGTAAGAAGGCCATTGGGAGTAAATGGGTGTATAAGAACAAGTATAAATTTGATGGCACCATTGAGCATCACAAGTCTCATCTTATTATTCTTGGCAATAATCAAGTGGCATGTATTGACTATATTGAAATGTTTGCTCCTGTTGTAAAAATTGGTTTCTTTTATGTTTTATTATCTATGGCAGCTATTCGTGATTAGGAACTACACCAAATGGATATTCATAATGCTTTTCTTCATGATAATCTAGATGAGGAAGTATACATGACACTTCCAGCTGATTTTTTGAGTTCTTCTCCTGGGAAAGTATATCATCTTTATAAATCTCTTTATGGCCTTCATCAAGCATCTCAAAATTGGTTTGTTAAACTTGCCACTACTCTTAAATCTTTTGGCTTCACCCAGTTATATGCAAACTATTCCATCTTTTCTTTTCAGCATAATGGTATTAAGCTTTATGTTCTACTTTACGTTGATGACCTTATTATTTTAGGTAATAATTATGATGCAATGGATAATTTTAAAGCATATTTAAGTGCCTATTTTCATATGAAAGACTTAGGAGCCCTGAAGTATTTTCTTGGTCTCGAGATTGCACGTGATCCTAAAGGTCTTTTTATTTCTCAGCTCCAATATGAGTTGTATACTATCTTCAAAGCTGGTTTACTTGGTTCCAAACTGTGTGACTTCCCTATTGAGCAAAACCATCAACTTGCACTTGCTCTTAGGCCTGAATATGTTGAACCTGATTGCTGTCGATGGTTAGAACTTTGCTATATGGTACATACTCTTTATTAGTTTATGCAATGTCCCAAGGATGCTCATTGGAATGCTACTCTTCGTGTCTTACGATACTTTAAAGGGAATCTTGGTAAAGGGCTTATGCTATGTTGTGATAGTGATCTACATCTCAATGCCTATTGTGATTTCGATTGGGCAACTTGTTACTAGTTACTTCGTTATGTTATGTGTCTAACTGGTCTCATGGAAGACAAAGAATCAACCTGCTATATCTCGTTCTTTTGTTGAAGTTGAGTACCACTCTATGGCCACTACTAGTTATGAGCTCACATGGCATAAGTCACTTCTTACTTCTCTTAGTATACCTCATCCACACCCTGTGCGTTTATTTTATAATAGTAAGGCGACCCTTCATATTGCTGCAAATCTTATGTTCTATGATCGTGTTAAACATATTGAAGTCGATTGTCATTATGTGCATGATCAGATACAAGCTGACAGTATTGTCAGTTTTTATATGTGGACCATGAAGCAACTCGCTGATTTTCTTACCAAGGCTTTTGGGAAGTAACAGTTGCAACTTCTTCTTCTCAAGTTAGGCATTCGTGACCTACATGCTCCAAATTAAGGGGGAGTATTACAATAAGTATGGAATAATGAGGTGTATATATGTCATGTATATTTGTAATATTCTTAGGAGGTTCTTTATTATCTTCTGTAACTATTTGGGTCTTCTAAATTAGGAAGATGTTGGTATTGTATCGTGTATATATTTCTGATTCCTTAAATAAGAAACACAAAAAATCATTCCCACAAAATTCTTTACTATGAGTCATATGACATCGAAGTCCACTTTCTACACAAATACTATGCTTGTTTTTTCATATATAGGTTAATTTATTTTCAGCAACTAAGAAACTAATTGTAGTATGCTTGCAAAATAGAATTGTTTTAGGTTTAAATGAGTAAAATCACATGGTTTTGTGAAACATGATCTTAATGTGAAAAACTTGCCAATAACACGTATTTAAAACTTTAACTACGTGCATTTTAAAGGTGAAGTCATTTCCATAGAAAGAATGGTTGACTTTCACACTAAATAAAACAAAATAACTCATAATTTTTATTGAGAGATTAACTTAAAAGTAAAGGTATTCGCATTTGATTGGTTAGCTTAGTTTGATTGTAAAATAAGAATTAATCAATTTATCTACAACATTGTATGTCTAATCTTAAAAATATTTGTAGATAAGATGAACTTTGAGAAGGTGGGGGTCATCTGGTTATGAAACTAATTTAACTAATTGATTTAACAAAATAATAGAAGTTGCAAATCTACCAGTGGACTACCTAATTATTATTATTTTTTTAAAGTTATTGACTCACTTATTTAATTATTTAGGGCATAAAGAAAATGTTCCTTTGGCCTCCAAAACATCTAATAGAGGTGATTTTTCATCTTGTTTACAAAACTTTGACCTAGAGTTCGTTCTCAAGTAAAAGATGTCTTTTGCGTGGCATTAAACTAAAGGGAACATGGAAAGGTGGAGAACCCTCACCAATGATGGAATGTGTAGGTTATGTGATGCCATGCTTAACTCCCAAGTTAATCAGATGTTGCACCAATAAAGCTAATTTGTTCATAAGCAGTATAAGGAAGGAAGTCATGAACATGAGAAAAGAAATTTAATTAAAAGCGTGATAGTTGTGCATTAGTGTGTCTTTTTCTAAGTATTTGGCATGTGTTTCTTGCATAATGGATTATTATTGTTGTGTTTTAGGATTTATTTTGTATGTTTTATTTAGTTTAATCTTCATTGTGTTCTTTTATATTTGATGTTGATTTAGGGTAAGAATTGATCATTTTGGTGTAGGTATGGAGATTGGCCATATTTGTGATTGAGCTAGAAACCAATAGAGGAGAAGAGAAAAGGAAGAATTATGCCACAAGAACCCACGATCATGGGTTTCATACTAATTCCCATGATCGTGGGATGTATAACCTAAGGATATACATGGTGTTCACTTATTCTTTTAGGCTTTCATGACTATTTAAGGTTAATAACCCTTATGGACAAAAGAGCTTTGTGTGGGACTTGCCTCTTGAGTAAAAACAAGTTTAGAGCTTCAGGAGAGGTAGAGATTCAAGGTTTCTCATTCATTATTAGGAAAAGAGCATACTAACACTGGATTTTCCATATTCAAGATAATAAAAGGAGGAGTTTGATTCAACTAGTTTTCTTTCATTTTTTTCTCTTGTAGTATTTTTATGATGGATTATTTGATTGTTCGCAATGTTATGGACATCATGAGTGGCTAGTTTAATTGTAGAGATTACTTTTGAACTTCTTGTTAAACTCTTATTTTGTTGATTTGAATGATAGATGTTTTTTATAAATGTTGAATGTGTATATACCTTGCAATATATTGAGAGATTGAGTTGGGTTATTTATGCAGAATTGTACAATGAGAGTTGGCATTCTATAGACTTATATTCATTAAGTTAATTGATTAGTTGAAAGAGAGATCTTGGCTAATTTAATTGATCACCCATAGGATAATTTCATAACTAATTGAATTGGTGGATTTATTTTGTAAATTGAGAGATTGCTTAATCATTTCCATTTAATTTGATTAGGGACAATTGATTACACCTTAAAAAAGGGTATTAATACATTAGGACATCTTAGGTGAAACATAATTCAATTAACAAAATAGGAGAGAGACAAGATAGTGAAAAAGTGATCTCTAGTTGTGAAAATCTTGAATTCTAAGTTTTTGCATTTTTTAGTTGTCATTTGTGTTTTGTTAAGTTGTTTAATTTAATTTAATTTCTCTAGTTTATTTCTACTAAAATTTGGTTCTTAAACAAAGATTAATCTGAATTAAGTGGTGTCTAAGCACAATCCCTATGGGATCGATATCTGCTTATTACTACAAGTTAAGACTCGCATACTTGCAGTTTCGAGCATAAAACTAAGAGATTGTTTCACAATCAACAACACACTGTATAAAAGAGCATCAACTACAACATTTGCTAATCTATTACATTCATTCAAAGGAACACCCAGCTTGTCAAATTACTTAAGGGGTTTTGGATCAGCCTCATCGAGATTGTTCAAAGCAGGCTTCTTTTTGGGAGCAGAAGAATAGCCAATATCTTGAAAATCAACTATTGGGTACAGTTATTAGACCATTTAGGCTCCTTCATGCTTATGAATCTCTTTAAAGCATTCAATCTAAATTCAAACATCCAATCAGGTTCCTCTTTAAGCGAAGATCTCAATCTAATTGTCTCCGTAGATAGACCTTTGGGAATCGAGAAGGAGTTGATATCCACATTAAAAAAATATCTTTGTAATCACTGTTTCAGAGAATCTCCCTGATTTTATCATCAGAGCTAGAAGTAGAAGTGACAATTAAAGTTGGATTATCTTAATGATCGAAACTTAAGCTAGTCTTGGATTCGAATCTCACATCTGCTCAAACCTTGACCAAATTACGCGATTTTAAATTTCTGGATGAAAATGTTTTAAGATAAATTGAAAAGGGATGTGAGGGTTTTGAAGGTTTCAAGGAATCGAAGATGTGTTAGAGAAAGAAGCAAGAAACGCCATTAGTTAACAGAGACACCATGGTTGTGGTTGAAACCATATGAAAATCATATGAAAATCTCCAAAAGAAAGAGTAAGAACAAATGGAAAGGCACGAATAAAATACAGTAACTCCCGAGACCTTTTTCTTTGAGATATTTGCCACATTCTTTGTGAGTGAGCTGAAAATGCCATCTTCGGTGAGTTGGTGGAGATGCTTATCGAGGAGTGACCAGGAAGCTGTCTCTATGGGTTACATTGCTGACTTCAACAACGATTGGCGTCAATTGCAGAATGGTTACGGTGGATTTAATTTGGCTGAAACTCTTTGTATTTGGCGACTACAGAGAAGAAGAGGTGGAGAGAGTGCCCTTTTTTTGTTTTCCTCCTAATTTTTGTTATCCATTCAAAAGTTTAACTTTTCGAGACAAATTTCAGAAATCGTCTCTAAAGGTTAACTTTTCACGACAATTTTAAATATTAAAAGTTAATGATTTTTGAAAATTGACACCAAATATCTACTTTTTACGACAATTTTCAAAATCATAGCAAAAGAAAAAGTGGCCAAAAGTTTATATTGTTATAATGTTACTTTCTTTTTGTATTAAGAAAATCAGTTCACCTCTATCAATATACCATATATTGGGGACAAAGTATAGATGGACATAATTAAAAATTTTGGCAATGAGCATCTCATTTACTTATGAACTAATAATTGATTGAATTCATTTCCTTATTTGTAGCATATTATGTTCCTCGAATATTAATTGTTTAAAATAGAAATTAGTTAACATTAAATTAGATAAAATACATTTAACCTCCTTGTGTTTTATCCCTTGGTACGTTATGCCTCCCCCTATTTTAAAAACGGACTTACTACTCCCTTTGACTACCCAGTCAAAGGAGCTTAAAATTCAAAAAGACTTTTTTACCCCTATATTATGATGATATCATCACAACTATACATGTTGTATTTTTAGACAAAATTACCCTTTTAGTATTTTGTTGACTAAAATACATTAAACCCCTATATTTTTTGCTTTATTTCATTATGCCCTCTATTTCAAAAAAATATTTTAAGCATGAATTACATTTTGATCGTTAATAAATAAAAAAGAAAAAATTACTAAAAAATTAAAAATTTATTTATGAATCAAATTTTAAAAAAAGAAATAATTAACAATAATAAAATAAAATATTACCATTTTTATGTTTCCTTTTTGCGGTATAAAATTAGTTGACTCAGGATAGAATCATAAAAGAATATGAAATGGCATTGATTCATCTAGCACAAAACGATGCTATTTTAAATAAATAAAGCTACAACTTGTCATATTAAGTCAGGCCGAGTTTAGGTCAAAATTTATATAAAATATTAGGCCGAGTTTGACCCAAAATCTGATCAAGTAAATGAGCTTAGGCAAAATCGGGCCGTGTATAAGCGTCATTCCTAGATTTATGTAATAATCATTAATTAATCTATCCAAGGCAATAGCTGCTTAATTTTTACAAATACATTCCGTTTTATGTTTTGGTTAAGCATGTGCCAGTTTCTTTTTCTTTTGGAAAATGGAAACTTTGCCAACAATTTTTGTTCTCAAGTCTTGGAAATGTTTTTCATAACTTGTGTTAAAATTTGGGAGATTTTAATTGATGTTAATAAAGTAATAAGTTTTTATTTTTAAAATATATTTTAAATAACCTCTCAAATACATCTAATAATGCATAAATTATATGTATTACTTAAATTAATTAGTGAACCAATCATAAGCTCAAATTGAAAAAACTACTAACTTTTTAACCATAAGCTATCTTTACATCACGATGCACAGAGTCCTTCGGACTTGAAAACATATACTTGGCCAACTGAAACCTTTTAGGCCAACCTTTAGCGGGAAGGAAGTCTGATCCTTTGTTCTATATCAATGAAATTAAATGGAACAAAGTTGGAACATCACAAATGACACAAAGGATTTCATTTATAACGGGAAGAATTAGTCTCCTATTTTATATGTGAATAAAATTAAATGACATAAAGTAAAAATATTATAAACGGCACAGAAAATTTCATGCATAACGGGAGGAGCTGATCTTCTATTCCGTTTATTGTAAAATATGTTGATGAAATTAAATAACAGGATTAGAACATCGTAAGCTACGTATAGAATTTCATCTATAGTAGAAGGAGCTAATCCTCTATTTCGTTTATTATAAAATGTGTGAATAAAATTAAAGGAGACCGAGTTGAACAGCACAAATGTTTCGTCGGTATCGGGAGTGCCGGAACGGGCAACACCTTGTACGAAGAATTCTGCTCGTTCATTGGTATACAGGTTGTGTACTGTGAACAATAGGCCTATCTGCTGCTTAGCTGGCCGCAAACGATGCGGCTGGTTGGAAGGAAAGATTGCTATCTAAGTGAATACAATACCATCCTCAAAACAATTGTCAGCTTGTTTAATGGGTCACCACCACCCACAAGATATGGTCACATCAACCACCAGAACTTGCAGCTTAGCTAGCAGAAACACTCCTGGAACCTAGTTGGACTACACTATCTCTCATATCAAACACATAGATCACGACACTCACTCCCTCTGCAAATCAAGTCAGCGCCATTGACGCTGTCTTGTCATGCTTACCATTCTCCTCTACTGGCCAGCTGGACCTTCATACCCTTGCACTCTATTTTTAAATAAAAGAAAATCTATTGCAGCTGACATGGCCGATACAATCAGACCGCGTGCAAGAGAAGTAAGTGTCGTGATGCGGGAATTACGAGGACAAATCATATGGTTGAGGTGAAAGTTAGAGGCTGACGTGACAGACACCTGCACCGACTTACTCAATTTTGTTAGGTAAAAAATTAATATAATTACCCAAAATTATAATAAATAATAAGAAGTACACCTGATGAAAAGGCTGCCTACGACCTCAACTACTGATCACAAGTTCTCAGAGAGAGGGAGAGAGGCAGATACTCTCCTTCGTTTCTAGTCTCGGTTTTCTGGCTTTCCGTGAAGGTTATTGCTAATGGGGTTAGATAGGCATGGAGGCTTTGACAAAGTTACGGGGAGAAGAAGACGTAGGAGATCAGCAAGGCTACAGGTGTCCTCTGTACAAATGAAGGTGAAGAGGCTCCAGAGGCTAATCCCAGGAGGACGAGCATTGCCACCAGATCAGCTTTTCTTGAGGACGGCGGATTATATCTTGCATTTGAGATTGCAAGTTAATGTTTTGCAAGCTCTTTCCAAGATTTACACTGCACCCTGAAAACCAAAGAGAATAACCTTTTTTTTCCCCCTCTTCTCTACCTATATATACCCTTTGTTAATTAATTTGCCTCTTGTAACCGTTGTCTCCTTCGGGTTGACTGATCCTAGCTATGTTTCTTATCCCCTTATGGTCCAACATCATGTTTAATTCGTCCTATTAAGCAATATTTGTTAAGACATGGTCAAATTCGCCTTTCTAGTTTTCACTTTGCTCTCCTTTTTCCCTCTTCAATGCTTCCACATTAGCTTATTCTTCTTCTTGCTGCATACTAAAGGTTGGTCCACACTCTCATCATATCTCAAAATTACCCGTTTTAACTGTCATCTTCTTCGTTTATAAAGAGCAAGTATTTGGACTGTACATCTCTGAAGATTACATATAATCGCAGTGCACTTTCTTCAGTGAACTTTCTTTAACTCGTGACGGACGGAAGAAAGGTTGGAAATGGGTGAAAATGTCATGGCATTAGCAAATATTATGATGAGAAATCCTTCACATGTTGTGTCTATCCCACATTTGTTTCTTATCACTACGAACACAATGATTCTAAATAACGGTCGTCTATTTATACATCATCCAGGTCGAACTACTTGTATGGTGTAAGCTTTATTGTTTTGTTCGCAACTTCCCATCTTAATCATCATAATTCAACTAAAAGTATTTATCACAATAATAGAAGAGAATATTAAATGTCAAAAAACAGGTGGTTAATTAATATATTTCGAAGCCTCCCATGCATGTCTTTCTATCTTGGTTCAAGAAAAACTGACCATGCACGTGTTTCTATCTTTTGGTTCAAGCACAAAACGCTATCCATGTAAGGCTTCAATATAAGCATTATAGTATGTCTAGGGTGTATTAAGAAGTGAACATAAAGAATTAAGTATATATAAGCATATTAAGGGACATAATATATAGTAATTAATTTAAAAGACAAGCGCAATTTGGTAATTTTTTTATTTCGGCATGGATATGAATAATTATAGGTGAAATATAGACTAGAATAAAATCAATTGATGACTTTATATGCCAATATGGGACTAAAGGAAGAAGAAAGATCAAATGTGCAATTTTGCCAAAAATCAACATATGGTTCAATGGGATTGAAACATGTGTCCAAGACTAGAAATTTCATGAAAAAGGGAGTAGAAGAGAGGGTAGAGGGACCTCTATGTAGGGTTTTAATTCCAAAATTTTCTCTTCTCATCTCCTCTCCATTCTATCTCCTTAATCACATCATTTTGTATAAGGAATGAAGTTAATCCTAGGTTAAAATCAAGTTGGTGAATCCATCAAAACAAATGGGGAAGAGAAGGAAAAGCACTAGAAGAAGAGCTAATTGGCAAATTTCAAAGTTTGGGACTACAATTAGTTAATGAAGAGCTAATTGGCAAATTTCAAAGTTTGGGACTACAATTAGTTAATTTCTGTATGTGTGCATGTTTGAATGTGTACAAAGATTGATTTGAATATAAAATGATTACTGAAATGATTGCTGGAATGATGTCTTGATGTTACTTTGCATGAAATTGGTTAAATATGACAAGAGAGAGTAACGTTCAATAAAATTATGTCTTAGGTTCTCAGTTTACTTAAACCAGCCTCATTGTTTTGGTCATAACTCAATTTATAGACCTCCAAATTAGGTGGTTTCAATTGGAACATAGAACTAAAAATCCCTAGAAGAGACTAGGATCTAATTCTGGCTTTAAGATATTGGAAATTGAGATCGAAAATAATGACTTGATATTGCCCCTATATTGGAGCAACATATGATGTTTAATGTTTATCTCATAGCTTAGAAGTCCAAATGACCTGATCTTTGATGATATGGAAATTAGAGACATAGCAAATAAATGTTTAGAAGACCTCAAGGCCTAAGTTGAATGTTTGTTATGTGAAAGTTTCGGAACAAAGGGAGACCATCATGTAATTTGCTTCTGGACTGTTTTGGTTGCCCATTTTTTACCTACCTTGTGTTTAGCCTAATTTGAACTATTTTGAGGTTTTCATTTCCATTTTTTTACACCACAAGAAAATCATAGAATAGCGTCGGAAATTTTCCGACGAACAGAAAACTGACGCTATTTACCAACGGAATAACCATGTCTGTCGGTAAATACACTATACTATTGAAATATAGCGACGGAACTATATATCTGTCGGCAATACTGAAGGGAAAGAATTTGGCGCAAAATCTCCGACGACATACAGCGACGACACAACCTACGGCTTCGGAATAAATTGCGGGAATGGTTCCCATAATTTAATTGCTTCGGATAGATGCCGACAGACATGATTCTGTCGGACATTTACCTACAGAACAGATACACCGTCGGTAATAATTGCGTGAATCTAATTAATTAGCTTAAATACTGACGGAATATAAATTCCGTCGGTAAATGTCGGCTTTTTACTAAACCAAACGTCGTCGTTTGGTTGAAGACAAGTCGTTAAAACCTGAATCACCGACGAAATATGTATTCCGTCGATGATTCATCAGTTTTAACAGCAACACATGGCGTGCATTTCATCAATTGTACCAACGTACTAAGTCTTCCGTCGCAAAAAGAGGGGTAAACGAAGGCGTTGAAGTGAGTTGGAAATTCAAATACTGACAGAATTTATATTCTGTCAGTAAATGTCGACAATTGCGTCGTCGTTTGGCTGAAGATGACGCAGTAAAACCTGAATCACCTACAGAATATGTATTCCGTTGGTGATTCCTATCGACGGACGTGCTTTTTTGTTGAAAAAAGAGCGGTGATCGCAAGCGGTGAAGTGATTTGGAAATACAAATACTGACGGAATTACTGTATTCCGTCAGTAAATGTTGGCAGTTTGTGTCGTCTTTTTTTTAAAAACGACGAGGTAAACTTAAATTACCGACGGAATTTAGGTTTACCCTGCCATGTTGCATAGGTGATCACCTTGTCATGCTGCATCAATACACATCCCAATCCTTGTTGTGAAGCATCACTATACACCACATATCCTCCGGTCCCTAATGGAATAGTCAACGCCGGTGCTATAGTCAACCGATGTTTCAGCTCCTCAAAGCTATTCTGACACTCCTTATTCTATCTGAACACTACATTCTTCCTCAGAAGTTTTGTCAGAGGGGCCGAAATCAGAGAAAATCCCTCGACAAACCTACGGTGATACCCAGCCAATCCTAAGAAGCTTCAGATCTCTGACACATTCCTCGGAGCTTCCCAATTCATCATTGCTTCAATCTTCTTCGGATCTACCTATATGCCATCTCCAGTCACTATATGCCCCAGAAACACAACCTGATCCAACCAAAATTCACACTTACTGAATTTGGCATACAGCTGCTTCTCTCTCATAATCTGTAAAATAACTCGCAGATGTTCAGCATGCTCCTTTCTGCTCTTCGAATACACCAAGATATCATCAATGAACACAATTACAAATCGATCCAGGTAGGGCTGAAATACCTTATTCATCAGGGCCATAAAAGCTGCCGGGGCATTAGTCAGCCCAAATGGCATCACTAGGAACTCATAGTGCCCATACCTGCTCCTGAATGCACTCTTAGGTACATCAACCTCTGCTATCTTCAACTGATAATACCCTGATCTCAGATCCAGCTTAGTAAATACTTGAGCTCCCTGTAACTGATCAAGTAAA
The DNA here is from genome assembly GCA_025629805.1 of Erythroxylum baracoense. Taxonomy (NCBI): domain Eukaryota; kingdom Viridiplantae; phylum Streptophyta; class Magnoliopsida; order Malpighiales; family Erythroxylaceae; genus Erythroxylum; species Erythroxylum baracoense. The sequence goes on from JAOTAY010000004.1 coordinate 14,020,682, forward strand.
TCATCGATTCTAGGCAGTGGGTAATTATTCTTCACTGTCACCTGATTAAGCTGCCTATAATCGATGCATAACATCAAAGTCCCATCCTTCTTCTTCACAAATAGTAATGGAGCTACCCAAGGTGAAATGCTGGGTCTAATAAAACCCTTTTCCAGCAACTCCTAAAGCTGAGCCTCCAACTCCTTCAGTTCCACAGGTGCCATCCTATATGGAGGGATAGATACAGGAGCAACACTTGGAACTAGATCAATCGTGAACTCTGTTTCCCGATTTAGTGGTAAACCAGGTAACTCATCGAAAAACATATCTAGGAATTCCCTAATCACTGGAATGTCTTGAACGCTTTGCTCAGCCCTAGTATCCATAACGTGGGCCAGATAAGCCTCATATCCTCCTTGCATCAATCTCAGTGCACTCATAAATGATATCATCCTAGCTGGCACTGCCTAACTAGCTCCTCTGAAAACTGCTCTTGGCTGACCAGGAGATTCCAGCACTACTTCCTTGGTGTAGCAGTTTATAATGGCCCTATGAGCAGTGAGCCAGTCCATGCCTAGGATCACATCTATCTCCCTCAACTGTAATACAATCAGGTTCGCCTCTAACTCTACCTGATCAATCCGAATCAAACATCTCTTACAAACTTCTGCTATCACTGTAGTACTACCTATTGGTGTACTCACCTATAACCCATACTGTAATATCTCCCTCTCTCAATGTAGCCTACATGCTAAATGCGGTGCGATAAAAGAGTGTGTAGACCCTGAATCTAGTAGTGCAAATGCCTCAAAGTTATAAACAAGAAGCGCACCTGCAACTACATCTGGTGAGTCTTGGGCCTCTTGCCTGGTCATAGCATAGACCCTGGCCTGGGACAGGGGTCGGTTACCCCGCCCCTCAGTCCTCATGAAAGGACTCCCAGTTCTTCCTCTGTCTCTACCTCAGCCTCTCTGTCCAGATCCACCACCTCTACTCTGCTAGACTGTAATATTAGTCCCAGATCGCCCATTAACAGTAGACTGATCTCCCAAATTAGTAGGGCAATCTCTAATCTGGTGATCCATGGAGCCGCATTTGAGGCAA
>JAOTAY010000004.1:14031203-14061361 GCA_025629805.1 Erythroxylum baracoense
GAGTATTGGAGAATATATCCTTTCCATTAGTTTAGGAGATAGACTAGGAGTGTATATGGAAAGTAGATCATGTAAATGACTACAAGATAGCTGTTGATATCGTAAGACAAGGAGTAAATTACTCTAGTATGTTGTATAAATCTTGTACTCACGTTTATGACAAATCAATGAAAAATCATTCCCATTATTTCTGTTTAAACTGACCCGACTCATTTTTGGTTTGGGCTGATCGAGTCATGTGCTATTCGGCTTGGTCTGTGGCCTGCCTGTTGTTTCAAAAACGACGTTGTTTTGAAAGTTTTTTGTTTTAAAAAATAAATGACGAGCCGCGGGTCAACCCATCCTGGACCCCAAGTCACCATGGCTTGCCCCTACTCATTGACATTCCTAGTTCCTAGCCAGGTTCACGCGTCGAAAGAACATTATTTTAAGTTCTTAGTTACAACTACCCGTTAAAAAAGTACCAAGTACATAATTAAAAGAATCTTGTCGCTATGCAAATTTTCATATACATCTTCACCGATATTCAAATTAAAATCTCGCACTAAAACCAAAATTTAGAGGGATTTAATAGTATACAGTCTTATTCTTATTTAATAAAGAGACTGTTTTTAATAGACTCACATGCAAATATAAATATATGAAAAAAAAGTATACAGGAAGAAAATAAAAGAAAGAAAAGAAAGAAAACAAATATTCGGAAGGTCTTTTTAAATACCCCACAAATAGAGAAAAAAAGAAAAAAAGAAATATTAAACTAAATAAATACATAAATAAATAATACTAAAAACTAAAATAATAAATGTGACAAAACACACTCGATAATTGGCAAGTGATAGATGAGAAACTGTTAAAGTTAGGCTCATATCTGGTGATGACGGTGAGGAGCTTCTCAAATGCAAAAATTTTTTTGTATAGAATTGAGCTGAAAAGTCGAGTGGCAAGACACAACGGCTAGCCCACGGCTAACAACTAAAGAGATAGAGACTGAACAATTAGACAAAACTTCATAGGATGAAAATGCTACGTAATAGATTTATAGAATTAGGATTTTTATAACCTATAAGACTACGATTGCTCTCTTTAACATGTATTCTTTACCTGTATCCTAGTACACCAGAGTTTCTTATTGCAGATTATGTCTTCGGTAAACTCCAACCATGTCATATTCTTCTTGATCACTTTCTCTTAGTTCTTTTTAGACCTTCATTTTTTTCCCTCCTGCAATCTCTAAGAATTATTGTCTCGTATAGTCTCACTGAAGTATTAAGGTGTCTTTTTATAACCCCATCTTAGGAAGGGTATCTTTGTATCGGGATCAGATCCTCTGTTCTAGTTAACTAATTCCTACCCTATTTTATTAAATTTTATACACACATTTATATATAGTCCACACAAATATGTGGACTAGAATAAGTGGAACAAGGTTGGAACACGTTAAGTGGAATAGGGTGCTCTAACCCTTTGTAACACCTGTCAACTCATCCATAATTATACAATTTAATTCCTTTATACTTTTTCAAAAAAGAAGATGAAAAGAGACGAAAGAGAAATGAGTAGTGAATTTCATATTATACTTGAGGGATTGCCAACACACGCTGTTCTGGTTCAACGAAGCACGAAACTATTGACCAAACTTAAGCTGTAGTTGAAAATTAAAAATTTATTATTTCAAATTATTTAAAAAATTAAAATTAATGCTATTTATTTTTAATGAATGGACACAATCCAAGTACAAAAATCTATAAATTGAATGATCATCAGTCATGAGAAAAAAAATACTAATACACATTTGAAATAAAGGGAGCTTGCTCAAGAAATGAAGAACACTTGGAATTAGAAACGATGGTGGCGATAAAGCCAATTCAAATTCGGAACTTCTTTTCGTACAGTAACCTTTATATTCCTGCAAAAATCAGCAAAAGCTTCCCACGAAATGGCCATTTCTTCTTCGTAGATCACCTCTATAAACTGCTGGAGTTTCAAAATAGATGTTGCAGCTCGAAATTGCTGGTACACCCCATCATATGAAGCTTCATTAAACTCTATAACCCATCATCCATTATGGTAATTTAGTTAAGCCTAAGCAGTCAGTTAAGTCAAAAGTTCTCAATCTATCAAGGTTCCTATTACGTTTGGCAACTCTTTCAAGTTGATGTAAGAATTGAGTCTCAACACCTCCAACTGTACTAAGTTTCCTATTTCTTCAGGAGGTGCAGTCAACTTGAGGCAGTTGGTGACACTGAGCTTTTTCAGTTGGAGAAGATCACATAACTTTGAAGGTAATGCTATAAGACAATTACGGATCGATTAATAACATTGTAATGCAAACTTGAATCCATAATGTTTGAAATTCAATGAAATTTAATCCCTCTCTTCCTCTGTTCTGTAAATCATTTCTGCAATGGTTCAGAAACGTTGTGTTGTGTTTTTTAAAACATATGAACAGTTGTTATCTATATTTGTTGATGCATGTGATTTTAAAAGAGAGAGGGAAGAATCTTGGATCCATTTGAGCCTAACTTTTTAAGACCCAATAATCATGATTTGAGGCTCTTTTCCATTGGACTCAAATCTATAAGTGACATGGGCCACTAAATAATCTAACAATCTCCCACTTGGCCCATGTTACGACTTGATGATTCAATAATAAAACTTTAAGTGCACACATTATATTGAAGCGATCAAGTCATCCTAGATTGAATTAAGATGATGGGATTATGGTGGTCACAAGTTATATAACAAGATTCCTTCCATGTATCACATAATCAACCCAACTTATACAACCTTAAATGGGTAATTCTGTAATTATTATCTCACAGAAACAATTATTGTATACAGCATAATATGGATAACAAGTAAGTGAGCAAAAATGTGACTGTAATTAAATTCACAAGTAGGGATGTTAATAGGCCAGGCCGAGCCGGGCCTGGGTCACCCTCGGCCCGGCCTAGCCCGCTCTCAGTCATGGGCGCCGGCATGGGACGGTCGGTGGCCCAGCTCATTGACGAGCTGTCTGGCCCGTGGTCTGCATGTTTATATTTTTTAATTTAAAAATTACAAAATGGTGTCGTTTTGTCCAAAATGGGAGCGCTGCGGGCTGCCAGGGTCTGTCTGTGGCCCAGGTTGGGCGGGCCGGGCCGAAATTGCCATCCCTATTCACAAGTGTCATGACTATTTGAACAAGACAATTATATGAATGTATACATGTTAGAACGTTATGTTAACAAGGACTTATCTATAATGCCCATCCGTTCAACATGACCAACAAATGTTTCAGGTGGTAAGCCTTTAGTTAACGGATCTGCTATCATAAAATCTATACCAATATGCTCAATTGACACTTTATGTTTTTGCAATTCTTCTTTCACAGACAAGTACTTCAAATCTATGTGTTTCACACCCTTTGAATACTTTTCATTCTTAGAGAAGAACAGCTACAAAATTATCACAATAAATTTTTAACGGTCTAGCAATATTTTCAACAATGCCAAGACCTAAGATAAAGTTTCGCAACCACAATCTATGAACCATGGCCTCAAAACACGCCACAAATTCAACCTTCATAGTGGAAGTAGCAATGATGAACTGCTTTCCACTTTTCCACGAAATTGCTCCTTTAGCTAATAGGAACATATAACCGAATGTAGATTTCGGTGAGTCTACACAACCGGCATAGTCTGAATCCTAGTAACCTATCACTTTGAGATGGGTTGATTTTCTATATGTGATAATATAGTCCTTTGTGCCTTGTAAATATCTAAGGACTTTCTTTGCAGCTTTCTAGTGGTCCATTCTGGGATTGCTTTGATATCGGCCTAGCATTCTAACAGCAAAACTGATATCTGGCCGAGTGCATATTTAAGCATACATTAAGCTCCCAATTATTGAGGCATAAGAAATATACTTCATTTCCTTACGTTCCAAATCGTTTTGTTGCATTTGACTAAAATTTTTCCCTTTCTGAATTGAAATTATCCCTGCAAATCACTTTTTCATATTAGAAATTGGAATTATTGTTGTGGAGCACTTTTTTATCTTAAATCTTTCTAATATTTTCTCGATATATTCTTTCTGAGACAATCCTAACAATCATTGTGATCTGTCACGGAATAGTTCTATTTTGATGACGTAGGATGCCTCACCCATATCTTTCATTCAAAATTATTAGAGAGAAAATTCTTTACATCATGTAACAAAACTATATTATTTGTAGCAAGAAGGATATCGTCAACATATAGGACTAATATAATGAACTTGCTCCTACTGATCTTCATATAGATACGTCGATCAACAGTGTTCTCTACAAAATCGTAAGATGTAATGGTATCATTAAACTTAAGTTACTATTGTCGGGAAGCCTGTTTCAATCCATATATTGACTTCTTTAATTTACACATTAACTTGTCCTTTCCTATGGTTTTAAAACCTTGTGATTGATCCATGTACACTTCTTCTTCCAAGTCACCACTTAGAAAGGTGGTCTTTACATCCATTTGGTGTAGCTCTAAATCATAACGAGCCACCAGGGTCATAACAATTCTTAAAGAGTCCTTCTTTGAAACTGGAGAGAAGGTCTCTTTATAGTCAATGCCATCCTTTTGAGTATAACCTTTGGCAACAAGTCTACCTTTATACCTTTCAATGTTGCCTTGTGAATCAGTTTGGTCTTAAAGATCCATTTACAATTCACTTGTTTTGCACCTTCCGGCAACTTAACTAATTCCCAGACTTCATTGTCATCCATTGATTTCAACTCTTCTTTCATAACATTAAACCTTTAGAATTGTTACATTCCATGACTTGTTTGAATGAGACTGGATCCTTATCAATGCTCAAGTTACATTCATGTTCAAGTGAGTAAACTTCATAGTCACTTGAAATAGCTGGTTTTCTCTACCTTATAGACATTCATAATGCTATTTTTTTGTGGCATCACTTGATCATTTATAACTTGAACATCATTAGCTGGTTCTTCGTTAATATGTTCAATTTGTGGAATTGGAACATTAATTTGTTGTTCCGGTATATTGCGTATCTATGATGCAACTAGAGGAATAACAACCAATGGGATCATGTTTGATGTAGTAATTTTTACTTTCTACTCAACTCTCACGAACACTTTTTGTGGTTCTTCACTCCCACCAATTTGACCATTTTCCATAAACTGAGCATTACCAGACTCAACTATTCTCATACTATGGTTAGGACAGTAAAATATGTACCCCTTTGATTTTTTAGGATAGCCGATGAAAAAATCACTAATAGTTATCGTAACAAGCTTCTTTTCATGTGGATTATATAGCCTTACTTCTGTCAGACAACCCCAAATGTAAAGATTTCGTAAATTAGGTTTCTTTCCTGTCAACAGTTTATAAGGTTTCTTAGGAACTACCTTACTAGGAATCTTATTAAGCAGATACGCAACGATCTTTAATTCATGCATCCACAATGATAACGATACAATATTATAACTTAACATACTCCTAACCATATCTATAAGAGTACGATTCTACCTTTCGACTACACTATTTTGTTGCGATGTACCAGGCATTGTGTATTGCGCATATATGCCTTGACTTGCAAGAAACTTTATAAATGGACCTGGACATTGTTCACTTTCATCAAAATTTTCATAATATTCGCCACCTCTATCGGACTTCACTATCTTTACTTTTCTATCTAACTGTCTTTCTACCTCATTAACGAACACCTTTAGGATGTCCACATAATGAGATTTTTCATGCAGCAGATAAATGTAGCCATATCGAGAGAAGTCATAAATAAAGATAATGGAATATTTTTCACTGCCCCAAGAAGGAACGTCTAGAGGACCACAAATGTCAGTGTGTATTAATTCAAGTAATTCATTACTTCTTGTGGTTGGATGCTTTGATATATGTTTGGTTTGCTTGCCTTTAATGTAATCCACAAATATATCCCAGTCAACAAAATCTAATGGAGTTAAGATTTCATTTTTTACTAAGCTCTATACCTTTTCCTTGGATATATGACCTAGTTTTTTACGTCACAAAAAGCAGAACATTCATTTTGTGCACTATGTTTACTTCCTATAATATGGTCAATATGAAATAGAGATTCAGCAAAATCAACATCAAGATTGAAATGATATAAACAATAAATTAAAGTACCAGAAGCATAATAGTACTTATGTTTATACAATGAAAAAACACCATTTCCAATATTAAATGAAATCCTACATCATCCAACTTTGTAATAGAAATTAAATTCCTAGCACATTTAAGAACATAAAGACACTTTTCTAGATCCTGGTAACACCCAGTGTCTAAGATCAATCTGTATGTCCTAATGTTCTCTATCTGTGCCTTCACTCTGTTCCCCATATATAAGAACTTTTCAGTTTTGTTTATGGTTTAGATTGAAAGGAATCCTTGTTTAACATGTGACACATGAGTAGTTGCACCAAAATCTAACCACCAAGTATTATTAGACACGTCAATAAGATTTGATTCAAAACATATTGAGACATAGTATTTACCTTTCTTTTCGACTAAGCCTTTCTTTTAGGGCAATCCTTCTTGAAGTGACTAGACTTGCAGAAGTGGCTTGGCCCTCATTAACTTTACAGAGAGCTTTGTCCTTATCTTTGCCTTTCTTTCTTGGTTTGTTCTTGCTGCTACTAGCTCCTGGATAAAATGTGAGATGAACGGAGTGCTCCTTCATTTTCTTCAATCTCCCTTTCTCCTGAACCAATATGGCCTTAATCTCTTGAAGGCTCCATTTCTTTAATAGTGTTGTAATTCACTTAGAACTGGCCAAAATCTAGAGAAAGTGAGTTGATAATAAATTATACCAGAAAGGACTCACTCACATCCATACCTATAGATTTAAGCTTTACAGCTAGGTTTGATATATGAGTTACATGATCGTGAATAGGTTGTGACCAGTCAAACTTCTTGGTTGTTAGCTCACTCATTAAAGTCCCTACTATGGAATTGTTAGCTATATCAGATTGGGAGTATTCCTTAAGCTTCAACATGAACTCCTTTGCATTATCCGTCTTAGACATTGATGGCTTCAAATTTTCTGCGATTGTCATTCGCATTAAATTCAAGCTCAGCGTGTTAGACCGTTCCCAAGCCTCATAATAAGACTTGTTAGCTTCAGAACTAGTCTCAGTTATGGCTTTGGGCCTTGCGCCTAAAACTAGGGCCAAGTCTAAATCCATTACACCCAGTTGGAATTGGATTTGTTTGGACCAATCCACATAATTCAGACCATTGAACTTAATCAAACCATTTCCTAAATTGAACAAATTAGTAGATGCTGTAAATAGAATATATAGCCCACGCATTAATGGTTTGAGTATAATTAATAGACTCACACAATAATAAAATTTAATATATATATTTAAGTCCACCTTTGGGTGATACCTAAACACATATCCGCAATCCATGATGATGCTAACATATATATACACACTTTGATAAACAATCAATCATACTCAAGCTAGTATGCATGTTATCTTTGGATATACAAAAATATTCACCAAGTAGGTCGATAAGTCTCTTTAATGTTATTAATTATAAGCAGTCCACCTTTGAGTGACCTCCTAGTATTATAATTAATAATTTCAATTGTTCAGTTTAATCTTTATGTCATTTTAATAGCATCATATCAACATGAACAATAGAAATATTCACAATTAAATGTTTAATATTTTTCAAGCTATGCCACTTTGGTGACTAACAAGCTTTCTTTGCAATAAACATTTAATTATCTAATTATCATATATGACAAATTTTAATTTAATTAGTTTAGTCACTTTGGCGATTAACAGACTATTCTAAATTACCATTATGTCATGTAGCACATTCAACATATAATAAGAAAATTTAATTCCAAACATTGCATAATATAAAATATTCAAAGTACCAAATAAACATATAATATGACACTGATTTTCAAAGTTATATTATACATAAAACTAAATCAATTATGAATTAAATAATCCATTATGTCCCATCCTAAAATTGTTTTACTTAAGCTTTAAATCCACAATTTAATTACTTAATAATTAAAATTGCATAATATAACCCTAAATTAAAGTTTATAAAATTAGGCCATAATTATTTAATAACCCAAACTAATTTTTTAATGGGCCAAAAGAACAAAAAACAGCCCAAAAATCATGTTTTGGGCCATAAAGCCCTTCTGCATGCGCTAGCATGTGTTTCTTGCTTATGCACTGCATGCGCCATCACTGCGTAGGATGTCAGATGGGGCGCGAGTGAAAACATTCTTCCTCCTTACGCAGATTCAATTTATGCGTTTTCGTTCATTTTTTTAACAATCTTCTTCTTTCATGGATTTGTTTCAAACCACAAGGCATCCTTTCCTAACATTCATTCCTTCCTAACGTTCATCTTTCCATAAGAGTCTTCATATTTGATTAAAAAAATCCCAATAATAACCAAAATTTTCGTTTTCAAGAATCAACCTTTCGATTCTTTCTCAACAACAATAAACACATGTTTATAATAGGAAAATTCTCAACAACAATAAACACATGTTTATAATAGGAATATTCTCAACAACAATAAACACATAAATTTTCATTCCATTTAGCGATAGTTGATGCGAATAGAAGAGTAAAATAAAACCAGAAGTGTGCATTATCCATGATAGAAAACATCACACACCATACAAACAACGCAGTCTTTGATACCATTTGTAAATTATTATGGATCGAACAATGACAAAAGACAAACCTGAATTCATAACTTGTGCAATGTTCTGGATACAAAGTTTATTCCCTCTCGTCCTTACTTCCACTGTTCTTTTGTTTCTTCAATGGTTAAGAAATAATGCTCTGATCTGTTTTTGGTTTTCATAAATGTTATGATACCCTTTAGAAACATACGAACTAAGTTTATATATGTTTTTGTGGTTTTTTTAGAGGAGAGAGAGAAAGGGACTTGGACCCATTTGAATCCAATTTGTTGAAGCCAATAACTATGATCTTAGGCTCTTTCCATTAGACTGAAAGCCATAAGTGACATAGGCCACTAAATATCTTACAATAAAAAGTTATTTCTATATGAGTAAGTATAAATTGTATGTTATCCCAATTCTATCATACATCTTTGCTCGCTTCATTTAGTTTTCATCACATATCATGAGATTTTCATAATATAGATATTAATAAATGAGAGGATATATTATGTTCCCTCAAAAGCAATGTTGGATTGTAATCTACCTTAGAACTTAATTATTTGCATTTAATACTAGCAAGTAATTTTGTCCCCTTATAATGATATTTTTATGATTATATGTTTTTAATAAGATCTATAGACATATGATCAATTAAAATTTATAATTTATCCCCACTAATATAACATTATTTTTCTATCATATGATTGATTAATATTTATTATTATTTTAAATATACATTTAATATTTGAAAGCATACACAAACAATAAGGATAAATAACTAAACTGATTTTAATAATTTCTCAATTAAACCTTCCAATTATTAATAATTTTTTAATTAAACTAAAATGCGATGGGGTATTAATAATATATGTAAATCTACTATTAATAAATTGATTTAAAAAATTAATATGAAATCAACTGAAATGATATATTAACATCATAAAGAAATGATACATTCATGTAACATTTGCATGCATTCATAGAACATTTGTGGGACCTATAATACTATATGTATTGATACTGCCTAGTGACATTTCTCGCATGTGCATGTTATATCATTAATATGGCGAGGCAATATGTCACACTTTACTTATATTTACGGACTTAATTGAAAAAAATTAGTAAATCTTAATAGAGTATATTAGGGGTAATAAAAGAAATTATACTCCTAATAATAGAAAAATTTGTTTGGCCAATACTTTATTCTTTATAAATTAACCCTTTATAAATTAACCCTGTACGAGTAAAGATTAGTGTAAATATAAATGACTTAAAAGCATCATAATTAGGACACTTTGTGAAATAAAAAAAAAATTGCACTCCCAAAATTTTATCCATTTGCCGTCTTTGGATTTACAAACCAACCCAAACGAACTTGTCAATCCTTAACCTTTCGTTGGCATGTTGGCAATTATTAATTAAATATCCGACCAAACGCGCCGAACTTTTAACTACCAACCACCTTTTCATTAGTCTATCCCACATTTGGATACATACCAAGATCAAAAACTTGCAGTTCTCTGAATTTCTCGAGCTGGCCGTTCACTCTCATGGAATGCGTTAAATCCACCGATCCCTACACTCTACTCGTGACTGCTTTTTCTCTTATACCCATTTCGCACTACCTATTAACCTTTGCGAGTTTCTTCTTCTTTTTGTTTTACAACATCTTCGAGTTTCATTTCTTCGAAGATGCTTTTTCTGGGTTTCGTGGCTGTTCCGTTGGCCTAACCTACAACATATTCTCACCTATCTATGAAGGAGTCGTTTCCCAGTGTAAAGTTCTGCATGGCAGGTCTGTAAAGACGATAGCTTTTGTAGGGAATCAATACATCGGTTGTTCTTGTTTTTCTTTTTGTTTGTGTGTGAAAGATTGAATTTTTTTCTTACTTACAGTTACTTGACAACACCTTGGCTCTCGAGTCCTCATTTGCAAACATGCATTCTTAATTTCTTTGGGAGACCTCCAAATTTTAGCTACAGAAGGTGATTGCTAGTTGTTCTGCTTCTATCATTTCTTTTTTCATTTCCAATTACAACATTGGAGCCTCACCGTATTTTATGCTTATTATACTTTAATCCAAATCCATTTAAGGGCTTGAAACAGACATGTAGATATAATTTGCGATCTGGTGTTTCTTTTGGTAACTTCCTGACTAGAATAGGACTCATTAACTTTCTCTTTTATGCGTGAGGAATCCTGATCTAAGACCAGTCGTTGTGATAGCTCCACTTGTGGTGGGAGAAAATTACTGTCTTTTTATTTTTTTTACTTACTTTACATCAACTAATATTGGATCAAGCTAGCAAAAGGAAAAATTCGAGGATTAATGGAAGAATTAATTTAGTTTTGTTGATCATTATCTTTTCTTTTCTTTTTCTGGATGGAACTAGCATTAATAATATTGTGTGTTTGTTGGTATTGCCATCTTGATGAACGAAAATGTTTCTGCTATATTCAATGTGGTTCTGATGCTCAGAGAGAATGTTATGACAGCATATGATTACTTTTTCAGTCAATAGGATAATATTATATTTGGAGGTTTATGGTGGAAACCTTATATTTGCAGATTTTCTGGGCTTTCTTTAATGAGATGTTTCATACTCTTATTTCCTCTTCATGCTTTTCATATCAAAATCGTAAGCAGTATGATAAAAAAAAAAATCTTGTTCAATAGATCATAGAATTTAACAGGAAATGATAATTCTTTAGAATCTGTGAAACTTTAGCCACGATCTTGTTTAGCTTAACAATAATTATACACAGACAATGAGAAGCATGATTTTACCTTGAAAATGCTTGATAAATAGGGTATGATCCACATTACCCTGGTGATAACCAAAGGAAATCATAGCCCAACTGAACTTTTCAAGCCATGTTTGGGTGATTGCTTTAGCCATCCCTTGTGTATTCTCATCTTCAAACCTGGGAGGAATCTAAGTGTGACTGCCGTGTCTGTTTCCTCTGTTTAGGTTACATATAAATAGGAGTACCATAGTATCTGTACTAGGAAAGAATTCTATACAAATCAAATATCCTAATTATCTCCTAATTTATTTACATTGACTAAATCTTCCCTGATTTCTCTCCCAGCCTGCTAGGAACAAATTTCCTCCTAATTAGCAGCCCCTTGATTTTGCTGCCACTGATTTCTCCTTCTCAGCACTCTCCCTTAAACTAGCTTGTAAATGGCTTCCATAGAGCTAGCTTGCTTACTAGGAGATCAAACTGGTTCGTTTGTAGTCCCTTAGTGAGTATATCACTTGTTTGTTCATTGGTTAGTATATAAGGAACACATATTAAGCCACTCTCAAGTTTCTCTTTAATAGAATGTCTGTCCACTTCGATATGCTTGGTTGTGATGTTGAACTGGTTTGTGTGCAATCGAAATGGAAGCCTTGTTGTCACAACAGACTTTCATAGGAAGTGATGCAAGGATCTTCAGGGTCTTCTAATAACCTCTTGATCCACATTCCTTCACAAATCCTATGTGCGAGACACCTAAACTTAGCTTCAGCAGTACTTTGTGCTACTACATTCTATTTCTTACTCCTCCAGGTAACTATATTTCTGCCAACAAAAGTGTAGTATCTTGATGTTAATCTTCTATCAGAAATGCTACCTGCCCAATCAGCGTCTGTACAGATTTCAACCTGTACATTATCACATTTTTTAAACGTCAAGCCTCTTCTAGGTGTCCCTCTCAAATACTTTAGTATTCTGTAGGTTGCTTCAAAATGCTCTTGACCTGGTGAGTGCATAAACTGACTTATTCTGCTTACAGCAAAGGCTATGTCAGGCCAAGTGTGGGATAGATATATTAGTCTTCCCACCAATTGCTGAAAATTTTCCCTATCAATCACATCATCTTTTGCAGACTGAGTTTTAGGTTAGCCTCAATTGGAGTTTCGACCACCTTGCGTCCCAATATCCCGGTTTCTCCAAGTAAATCAAGGATATACTTCATCTGATTCACAAATATTCCTTCTTTTGATCTTGCAAATTCCATTCCAACAAAATATTTCAATGCTTCCAGGTCTTTAATTTCAAACTCCTTTGCTAGCTTCCTTTTCAGCCTTGCAAGTTCTCCATAGTCATCTTCTGTTAAGATTATATAATTCACACAGACAATTAGAATTGCAATTTTTCTCAACTTAGAATGCTTATAAAATAGAGTGTGATCTGCTTGATTTTGACGAAAGCCATAGCTTTTCACTTCCTACCCTAACCTTCGAAATTATGCCCGTGGAGATCGTCTCAGGCCATATAAAGACTTCTTGAGTATACACACTCTATTTTGGCCAACAATTTTTTCAAAACTCAGTGGTGAACACATAAACAGTTCTTCTAAATCACCATTCAAAAATGCGTTCTTCACATCCAGTTGATGTATGGTCCAGTTGAAGTTAACTGCAAGAGTCAATAAAACTCGAATATAGTTAATTTTAGCTACTGGGGCAAAAGTCTCTTGGTAATCAATACCATAGGTTTGAGTAAACTACATGTAAACAAGTCTCGCTTTGTATTTTTCTACACTTCCATCAGCCTTGCACTTCACAAATGTTCTTTGGTCTCTGGGTAACTCTACAACTTCCCATGCTTCATTTTTCAACAGAGCATGCATCTCCTCCATTACTGCTGATTTCCATTTTGTATCATCAAGTGCTTCCTGAATGTTTCTTGGAACAAACAGATTTGAGATTTTTTTATGTAAATGCATTATGATTCTGAGATAATTTATCATATGAGAGATATTTTACAATAGGATGGCTAGTACAAGACCGGGTACCTTTTCTGAGTGATATGGGAATGTTAAGATCATAGCAAGTATCAAGAACAGGAACAGTATTGGATAATAGAGGGTTTAGAGTACGTTGCATGTCTACAGGCTCATCACTCAGGATGTTTGATTGATGTTGCACGATGGGGACAGTAGGCTCTCTACCAGTTTGATGATTCTTCCTCCTTGTGTAAACGCTAAACTCAGGTTCCTATCCTTTAGGATCATTAAGTAGTATTTCTCCTCCTGTCAAAATTTCAACATTTTCTAGCTCTATAATATTAGAAACAACTAGCTTTTGTAGATTTTCAGGGGATTCTATAGTCTTAGGCAAGGGAGTAGGATTCACTTCCCAAAAATTTTCTTCGCTTTGTTTCTCCCTCTGAAAAATTTTCGTTAAAAAAGGTTGATTTTCAAGGAAGGAGACATCCATAGTGACAAAGATTTTTCAGGTTCTAGGATTAAAACATTTGTACCCTTGTTTGTTTAGGGCATAGCTTATAACGACACATTTTTCCGCCCTGGGATCTAGTGTGGACTGCCACCCTAGTAGGTAAATGGCCATAAGTAGTACACCCAAAAACTTTTAGTTGTAAATTGAAATAGATTCGAGCTTTAGGAAAAAAATTTAAAACACTCAAAGGGTATACTATATTTAAGAACTGAGTAAGCATCCTATTTATCAAATAGGATGCTGTTAAAATAGCTTTCTCCCAAATAAATTTGGGAACATTTTTAGAAAAGATAATGGCACGAAAAACTTCTAGCAAATGTTTGTTTTTCCTTTCAATAATCCCGTTTTGTTGAGGAGGATCAATACAAGTAGATTGATGTTAAATACCCATTTGCTTTAAAAAATTTCCAAGAATTTCATTAAATTATTCAATGCTATTATCAGTGTGGAGAATGCCAATTTTTTGTTGGAATTGGTTTTCAATCCTTGTATAAAAATTTTAAAATAAGGTTTCAACTTCTGATATTTCACTCATCAAGTAAACCCAACAGAGACGACTATGATCATCAATAAATGTCACAAATCATTTTCTTCCTGAAATCGTGCTAGTCCTCAAAGGACCCCAAATATCGCTATGGATAAGATAAAATGGTTTTGAAGGTTTATAAGGTTGTGAGGGATGAAAAGAAATATGACTTTTTGACAAAATGCAACTTTCACAATGAAATGTTGAACAATCCAATCCATAAAATAACATAGGAAAAAGTCTTTTCAAATATAGAAAACTAAGATGCCCTAACCTATAGTGCCAAAGCATAATTTGATCCCTGATAGAAAGAGAATTGATACTACTCAAGCCCTACCCTTGTAATCTTCATCATCAAAATAGTAGAGATCATCTATCATCCTAGCACTGCCAATCATCCTCCCCAAGCTCTAATCCTAAAACACATAATGAGGGTCAAAAAAAGTAACCCGACAGTCAATGTCTTTAGACAATTTACTAATAAATAGGAGATTACAAGTAAGTTTAGGTATATGGAGAACAGATTTAAGGGACAAGATACTAGATAAGTTTACTAAACTTTTACCGGCAATAGGAGAATATGACCCATCTACTATACGGACTTTTTCATAACCAGTGCTAGGATTATAATTATGAAATAAATTTGAAAGACTTATTATATGATCAAAGGCTCCTGAATCAATGATCAATGGAGCAGAAAAAAGAATGACATACTAAGGCATTAGGATTACTGCCTGAATGTGCCAAAGAAGGATTAGATGCACCCAACAATCTAGAACTAAATTTCAGCAGCATTAGATATGATCTAGTTGCTTTCCTGAAAGGGCAGTCTCGGCTTCAAGAGCAGAGGCTGGCTGACCCTTGCTCTCATTTTTACCCTTCCAATTTCCTAGTTTTCCATGCAACTTCCAATAGGTTTCACGAGTGTGTTTTGGCTTATTGAAATAGTCACACCAAACACGAGGCTTTTGCTCCAATTTCCCTTGGACCATTTGGCTAGCACAACCTCTGTAGCAAGGGCAAAATTCTCCATTATTCTGTCATTCTTTCCTAACATAACAAGTCTGTGACTTTCTTCCCTCTGGACTTTAGAAAACGCTTCTCCAATGGAAGGAAAGGGTTGTCTGCCAATAATTTTGCCTCTTAATTCATCAAACTCAACACCTAGTCCAATAAGAAATTTAAATATATGATTATCCTCCACCTTCTTCTTATAGTGGTGATCTTCTGTTGATTTCCACTCATAATCTTCACTGAATAAGTCTAAATCCTTCCATAAACGTTTCAAAGTATTAAAGTATTTGGCAACACTTTCCTCACCTTGGCGGATTTTTCCAAGTTTCAGTGTCAACTCAAACACTTGAGATATCCCAGGTCTGAATACATGAGATTGATGTTGTCCCACAGCTCCTTGGTAGTGTGGTAACACATATAATTGTATCTAATTTTCTACTTCACAGAATTTACCAACCAAGTCGTTACCATGGAATTTTCAGCATCCCAAGTGGGGTAACCTAGATCCTCAGGGGCAATTTCCTTCTTTTCTATTGTCAAGTAGGCAATTTTGCCTCTCCTTTGGATATACATCCGCACTGATTGAGACAAACGTGAAAAATTCTCTCTATTTAGCTTTATAGTTATAATTTGGACAGAAGGATAGTCTGAAGTAGGTAAATGAAGGTATTTGCTTTTTTGGTAGGCCTGTGAATTTTAGAAGAGCTTGGTTGATTAGTAAGGATGGTGGCGGATTCTAATACATAATCAGACATGATTATACATAATTAGGGTTGATAAACGACTAGGTTTAATTTCTAGTAGGGATAGGGCTTATAGGAGACAGCTAGGGTTTAATTTTTGCCTAGAGCTCTGACACCATGTGGGAAAAAGTGTGACTGCTGTGTCTTTTTCCTCTATTTAGGTTACATATAAATAGGAGTACAATAGTATCTATAATAAGAAAGAATTTTATACAAATAAAATATCCTAATTATCTCCTAATTTATTTACTTTGATTAAATCTCCCCTGATTTCTATCCTAATAAGGTGGGAAGAGATTTCCTCCTAATTAGCAGCCCCTTGATTCTGCTGCCACTGATTTCTCCTTCTCAACACTCTATATTCATCTCCTCCTCTAGATCCCCACAAAGGAAAGCATTTTTAACATCAAAGTGCTGTAAGTACTAATCGAAGTTAGCTGCACAAGAGAGTAGAATTCTGATTATATTCATCTTAGCAACAGGAGCAAAGGTTTCTTGATAGTCCACTCCATATGTTTGAATAAAGCCTCTAGCACCAATCTCGCCTTGTATCTCTCAATGGATCCATTTGGATTATGCTTCACTATGAATACCCATTTGCAACCAAATGTCTTTTTTCCTTCTAGAGTAGTGACAAGTTCGTAGGTCTCATTTTTTTGTTAGGGCCTTTATTTCCTTAGCCATAACTTCTTTCCATTGGACATTTTTCATTGCTTCTCTCCAATCTTGTGGAATAGACACAAAAGAAATGGACAAGACAAAGGCTCTATAACAGGGTGATAGTGAGTAAAGCAAAGTTAGAAATTGGGTACTTGGTGCAAGTTCAAACACCTTTTTGAGCAATAGGCTTATCTAAATCATCGAGTAAATCATATTCTATTCACCAAACGTTTCGAGGGAAGAGGATGGCATAGACTGCATAATGGCTTTTTCTGTTTTTCTTTTGTCTTATCCTTCCTTGAGTATGTCTTTAAATTTGGTCTGTCTGAGCGCCTACTTCAATCCTCCTGAACCAAACCAGTTCTCTCCCCCTAAATTGTTCTCTCTCCCTGGATCACATTATCAAGCTACACCTCTTCTCTCTCATCCTCCCCCTAAAGAGGAGTTTGATGTGTGGTGAAATAGGGCTCACACTCTAGAAAAAGTGACGTCCATACTTACAATGTATTTCTTAGATCGAGGGTGATAACATTTATATCCCTTTTTTATGGGAGAATATCCAACAAACACACAATTCAAAGATCTAGGCTCCAACTTGCCTACATTCCGATCACGAACAAAGCAAATACTCCCAAATACTCTTGGAGGTACAGTATAAGAATTTTTACCTTGCAATATTTCTACAGGGCTTTTAAAATCCAGAATCCGAAGTGGCAGTTTACTAACAAGATAAGCAGCTGAAAAGATAAATAGAAGCATATCTGAAAATAAGATTCTCAACTAACCAGTAAACATAATTGACTCCTACATCCCATGACAGGTAGAACAGACATAAAACAATTAAAACTGATCTACTGATTCACTCTTGCTTAGCACGTGGCTTTCTCCTGGAATAAGTAATTAGGGGCTTATCATGTCTCCCCCCTTCGAAAGTCACCTTATCCTCAAGGTGGAAACCGAGAAATTGAGCAACAAAGAGGTCATAGT
The DNA here is from genome assembly GCA_025629805.1 of Erythroxylum baracoense. Taxonomy (NCBI): domain Eukaryota; kingdom Viridiplantae; phylum Streptophyta; class Magnoliopsida; order Malpighiales; family Erythroxylaceae; genus Erythroxylum; species Erythroxylum baracoense. The sequence goes on from JAOTAY010000004.1 coordinate 14,049,066, forward strand.
CTTCCCAAGTAGCATCTTCAAGAGGTCGACTTCTCCAAGCTACTAATAACTCCAAATCCTATATAGAAGTCCAGCGATGGTCAAGCACACATTCTGGTTGCAATTGCAGTTCCTAATCAGCAAAAATGGGTAGTGAAGCTGGTGATGATGGTGGTAGAACACCACGAGCAAGGCGAATTAAGGAAATATGGAAAATTGGATGAATCCGTGCATCTGGTGGAAGTTCTTGTTCATAAGCTACTGAACCTAGCTTTTTCAGAACCTTGTAGGGCCTAAAAAACCTAGGAGATAGTTTCTCATAGCACTGCTTGGATAGAGATTTTTGTCTAAAGGGCTGAATGCGTAGCAAGACATAATCTCCAACATTAAAAGAAAGTTCCCTACGCTTCTTGTCGTGCTGATATTTCATACGCGCTTGAGCCTTAATAAGATTATCCTTTAGCAGTTTCAGCATTGTATCTCTCATCAATAATTGGTCTTCTAATTCTACATTAGCAGTCCCACCTTTCACAAATGAGTGTAGAGGTGGTGGTGGGTCCCTGCCATAAACCACTTTGAAAGGTGTAGTACCCGTAGAAACATGAAAACCAGTGTTGTACGAACATTCAGCCCAGCATAAGTAGGAGCTCCAATTTTTGGGCTGTTCGTGAGCAAAACAACGTAAATAGGCCTCTAAGCATCGGTTGACAACTTCTGTTTGTCCATCGGTTTGAGGATGGTAGGAATTACACATCCGTAAACGAGTTTGACTGAGACGGAACATCTCCTGCCAAAAAGAATTTAGGAAAATTGAATCTCAGTCAGAAACTATAGAACGAGGAATGCCATGGAGACAAACAACTTCCTTGCAGAAGATTCCAGCCCCTGTTTTAGCTGTATACGGCTGAGAAAGTGGCAAAAAATGGCTGTATTTACTCAAGCGATCAACTACTACAAATATAGTGTCAACACCTTGTGATTTAGGCAGCCCAGTTACAAAATCAATTGAAATATCTGCCTAAATTTTTTCTGGAATGGGTAGTGGCTGTAAAAGGCCAACAGGTGCAAGAGTTTCATATTTGTTGTGCTGACAAGTCAAGCATTGTTGAACATGAAGCTGGACATCCTTCTTCATGTGAGGCCAATAAAACTAATCTGAAAGCCTCTTTAAAGTCTTCAAATAACCTCCATGTCCACCAATAGGGGTTTCGTGGGCTTCAACCAAAAGAGTTGCACGTAAGTTGGAGTTAGAAGGGATTACCAACTTGCCTTTGTAAAAAGAGCTTGTTGGCTGACCACTGAAAATTAGAATGTGAAGATGAATCTTTTTGTAGGTCAGAGATGAGATTCTTGGTGTGATTATCCTGGAGATATGCTTCCTGCAAATCAGAAAAATCTAGAGGTGCAGGCATGATTAAATTAAAGAAATCAGATTGTTGTGGCTTTCGGGAGAGCGCATCAGCTGCTGCATTATCCTTCCCAGCTTTGTATAATATAGTGAAATCAAAGGGTAGCAACTTCAAAATTAGACGCCGCTGCGAATTCGTAGAAATCCACTGCTCAAGCAAGTGTTTAAGACTACTGTGATCAGTCTTGACATAAAAATGACGGTGAATTAAGTAATGTTTCCAACTTTGGACAGCAAGCATAAGAGCTAGTAATTCACGGTCATAAGCTGACTTATATCGATTAGAGTAAGAGAGTCCCTTACTGAAATACGCTATGGGGTGCTCTTGTTGCATGAGAACAGCACCAATCCCTTCAATAGAAGCATCACATTCAATAGTGAAAGATTGTTGAAAATCTGGTAGTTTAAAGACTGGCACCGATGTCAATGCGTCCTTGAGCTTCTGAAATGCAATTTCAGCCCGTTCATTGCAACAAAATGCATCCTTCTTGGTGAGATCAGTAAGTGGCTTAGCAATGACACCGTAATTCTGCACAAACCGTCTATAATACCCTGTGAGACCAAGGAAACCGTGAAGTTCTTTGATAGTGATTGGAGAAGGCCACTGCTGTATGGCCTCAATTTTCTCCGGGTCAACGCCAACACCCACTTGCGAGACAATGTGCCCCAAAAGTGCACTTCTTAGTGTGAACATAAAATGCATGTGAGTGTAATAAATTAAAGACCAATTCCAAATGAAGCTTATGAAGATGAAGAGAGGTGCTGTAAATTAAAATATCATCAAAAAACACCAAGACAAAACGCCTCAAATGGGGATGGAAGAGATCATTCATTACTGCTTGGAATGTAGAAGGAGCATTTGTAAGGCCAAATGCATCACAGTAAATTCATAATGGCCTGAGTGTGTTCAGAATGCCGTTTTATGAATATCTTCAGGTTGGACTCGAATTTGATGATAACCCGAGCGAAGATCAATCTTTGAGAAGTAGGCAGCACCGTGGAGTTCGTCGAGCAACTCATCCACATTGGGTATAGGGTACTTATCCGAAATAGTGATGTGATTGAGTTCCTGATAGTCAATACACATTCTTCATGAAACATCCTTCTTCTTGACTAGTAGGACAGGGCTCGCAAACGAACTAGAGCTAGGAGGAATGAATTCTTTAGATAACAAGTCGAAAACTTGCCTCTCAATTTCATCCTTTTGAAAATAAAGATATCTATATGGCTGTATGTTTGGAGGTTGAGCATTAGGATGAAGATTGATGGCATGAGTATGACTGCAGAGAGGTGGCAGGGAGGTCAGTTTAGTGAATATATCTGAAAAATCTTGAAGTAGGCCATCAATATCAGTGAGTTTCTGACACAAACTCCCTGAAAACTCAATTTGCTTAGTCATTACTCTCAACTCTATATTAGAAGTTGCATTCCGAAGTACCCCCTGCAATTTGTACCTTCGGCCATCTACCCAGAAAATCATGAACATTTGCTGCCAATTTGCTTGCACAGTGTTTAAGGAAGCCAACCATTTAATTCCTAAAACCATGTCAACACCGGCAAGAATGAATGGAATGAAATCACCCACGATCTTCAAATCTTGAACCTGAATTCGAAGCCGTCTACACACCTTATTGTAACGAATCAAGGACCCATCTCCAATCTGGACCCCAAAAGAAGCGATAGATTGAGTAGGTTACTTTAATTCTGAAACAAGTGTTTGAGTCACAAAATTGTGGGTAGAACCACTGTCTACAAGAATAATTACTTTCCTTTGATTCAGTATCCCTTGTAACTTCATAATTGAACCCGAGTTACTGCCCAGGACAGCATGGAAGGAGATTTCAGCCTGCATCTCTGAATCTTCCTCATTTTCAGATTCAAAATCAGCTACTGGTTCTCCTTCTGCAGTGATTTCCATATTTCGGCCTACATCTCTGAATCTTCTTCATTTTCATATTCGAAATCAGCTACTGGTTCTCCTTCTTCAGTGCTTTCCATAATTTTTAAAGTACCTGCCTTGCAACAGTGACCCGGCTGAAATTTCTCACTGCATCAAAAACAGAGTCCCTTATCTCACCGTTTCTGTTTCTCAACGTCCCAGCACTTGCTGTCAAATTTTGCGTTGAAGAAGACATGTTCGCGTTAGTTGCTAGCTGAGTTTTTGCTCCAGAAAAACGTGAATCACGTGCGGCCCAAGTGGTATTGGTGTTGGGTCGGGTCAGATTGGATGAACTACTCAGTTTATGCCCACATCCGATCTGAGTTTTGGCTTCATATTCAATTGCCAAGCTCATCGCCTTGTAAATCGTTCTTGGTTTTTGGATGCGCACGTCTACCTTGAGTTCCTCCTTCAAGCGGTTGAGGAAAACACTTAAGAGGCAGTGCTATAGTCAATTCTTCACTCGTGCAGATCGCTGAGCAAATTCCTTACGATACTCTTGCACTGTTCCCGTCTGTTTGATGCCACAGAGATACTCGTTCGGGTTCTGAAACTCTGCCGGACCATGATGCTCTTGAAACGTCTTCGTGAGTTCCTCCCAATAAAGCAAAGTCTGTTCGGTGTTGATCCATGCGAAGAGATTGAGAGCATCACCTTCAAGGTACATGGCAACGATGTCGACCTTCATCTCATCAGGAGTGTGATAATACCGAAGGTATTTTTCAGCCATCAAAATCCATCTTCTCGAGTCCCCACCTTCAAACTTGGGAAACTCAATCTTAGTTGATGGACGCTTGGATGTATTTTTCAGCCACCATGGTGTGTCATAATCGTCCTCATCATCGGAGTTCCGCACGTGTTTTGCCCCTTTCTCGATTACCGTGATTGCCTTCAACATGAGGAATCTTGCTGGAGGATGTCTTCAGAGCAATCATCTCTGAGTTGAGATTACTCAACCAGGCAGCCATGTCAGAGAGTTGCGACAAAAGAGCTTCCGTCGGGTTAGTGGCAGGATTCTGTGGGTTTTGTGGTTGCTGTGGGTTTGGTTGATCAGAAGAAGATGAGCGTGTGTTCACCATCTTCGAACCGGCTCTGAGATCAAATTGGTAGGGACTAGGTAATTTAGAAGATAAAAGCGATACAAAAATCTATTAAGCTCTCTTAAAGAAGGAATAATAGCCAATGGGAGAATCTCCACAAATAAAAGGTTGGAATGAGTTTTTTTTCTTATTCATATCTCTGCATGCGTCTATTTTATAGACATATAAAATAACTAGTTGCCTAGAATGACTGAACTTCTAACTACGAAACAGAGTTCTTATTTAACTAGTAAACATAACTAACCCCTCTATTCTAGGACACGTAAAACAAGCATAAAACAATTAGAACTCTGCTAATTCACTCATAAAACAATTAAAACTCTACCGATTCACTCTTGCTTAGCACGTTTCCTCCTAGAATATGAAATCAGTGGTTTATCAGTATATGGGACTCAAAAGTGAAGCGTTGCAAACAGGGGAGGGGATGTCGCTACTATGCTGTGTGTACTGAACAATATCTATTTTGATTCACTCTGACAACCAAATTTTCCTCTTCGTAGAAAGTTTCAGCAGAAATCAGTGTCCAAAATATAAAGTATAAATGCACACAGATCTTCAGTGTTTCTCAAAATCATTTCAAAGTCCGTGTTGGACAAAAACTTGGTTCCGCCCAAATCAAAACACATACTTAGCCAGATGCCTACATCTAGGAAAGCAGAAAACAACAGCAGAATAAAATTATAGTAATACAATCCAAGAATAGGAATACAAGCTTAGGTCAGTTTAACTAGAGGCTGACAACCTAACCACATTGAAACAGCAAAATTATTTTATAAACCCAGAAGTACAATTAACAGCTTTTTGGTTAGTCAATCAAAATAACATGGGGAGATTTACTGTTTAGTTCACCTGATAACTGCAGCCTCTGGGTTATAGTTAATTGAGTATCACCAGTGCCAGGTGGCATATCAACCACAAGAATGTCAAGATTTCCCCAATCGACTCCCCTAGTCATTTTTTCAAGTGCGCTCATCACCTGCAAGATAAATTCAACTAGGTTCCTGAATAAAGCATCAGAAAGGTTATAATATAGCAGATTGCTTAACAATTTTGTCCTTAATAGCTATTTGTAAAGCAAAAAAGGTCATTAAAGAAAAATAAGCATCATTTATGAGAGAGAAGAACAGATCATTATTCGTCTGGTACAAAATTAAACTATAATTTTAGCAAGAGATTGAAATATCAATCTAGGCAGGAGCAAGAAACATGTCATTTTGTAATTCTCGATCAGAATTGAAATATCAATCTAGGCAGGAGCAAGAAACATGACATTTTGTGATTCTCGATCAGAAGTCTTTCCTTTTCTTTTCTCAATGAGAAAATGTGAGAGGAGGGGGTGGGCAACATAGTTATCATTAATTTCATCCTTTTAGAGGATGTAAAATAATGTTGAAGGTAGAGCTTGCCATTTATAAGCACGGGGGAAGGCTCAGAGCATGGTTCCATATTACTCCTTCCTGAAGCTTCCATAATAGCAATTAATGGAATAACATACCATGGGACCTCTCCACACAATGGGGGCGTCCTTCTCCACAAGAAATCCCATTGACATACACTTAATGCCATAGCTTTCAACTGGAATCATCTTTTTATCTGAAAGAATGAGGTAGAAAGATGGTCAGTTGCGTCCAAATGTTGTGCAGACTAAATAAAATTAGGAAGATGAAATTCATCACATTGGTTGAGTATGATTATGAGAACCTGATAAACCACTTATTACATATTCCAGGAGGAAACGTGCTAAGCAAGAGTGAATCAGCAGAGTTTTAATTATTTTAGGAGTGAATCAGCAAAGTTTTAATTAAATTGGTAGGGACTAGGTATTTTAGAAGATAAAAGCGAAACAAAAATCTATTAAGCTCTCTATAAGCAAGAATCTCACTTAAAGAAGGAATAATAGCCAATGGGAGAATCTCCGCAAATAAAAGGTTCGAATGAGTTTTTTTAATCCTATTCATATCTTTGCATGCGTATACTTTATAGAAAATAAAATAACTAGTTGCCTAGAATGACTGAACTTCTAACTACTAAACAGAGTTCTTATTTAACTAGTAAACATAACTAACCTCTAACCACTGAACAGAGTTCTTATTTAACTAGTAAACATAACTAACCCCTATATTCTAGGACATGTAGAACAACCATTAAACAATTAAAACTTTGTTGATTCACTCATAAAACAATTAAAACTCTGCTGATTCACTCTTGCTTAGCATGTTTCATCTTGGAATATGTAATCAGTGGTTTATCACGAACTCTGTTCAGTAGTTAGAAGTTAGTTATGTTTACTAGTTAAATAAGAACTCTGTTTAGTAGTTAGAAGTTCAGTCATTCTAGGCAATTAGTTATTTTATTTGTCTATAAAGTATACGCATGCAGAGATATGAATAAGAGAGAAAAAACTAATTCGAACCTTTTATTTGTGGAGATTCTCCCATTGGCTATTATTCCTTCTCTAAGTGAGATTCTTGCTTATAGAGAGCTTAATAGATTTTTGTTTCGCTTTTTCTTCTAAAGTACCTAGTCCCTACCAATTTGGTATCAGAGACAGTTCGAAGATGGTGAACACACGCTCATCTTCTTCTGATCAACCAAACCCACAAAATAGCTAGAACCCACAGCAACCACAAAACCCACAGAATCCTACCACTAACTTGACGGAAGCTCTTTTTTTCATGATATAAATATAAAATTAAGAACAAAATAAAAATATATAAAATATTACAATTTCATCGTATAATAAATAATAGTTAAATTAAAACATCAAATAATAATAATAATTAATATCCATTACTCTCTAAAAATTACAATTTACAACAAGAGTTCGTACTAAAGAACTAACTAGAAATTAAACCTGAAATAAAAATATTTACAATTATATATATATATATATATATATAAGTGAAATTAAAAGAAGAAGATAAACAAAAACCTGAAACTTCATTCAATCGAATACCTTCTATAATTACATTGACCTTAATTCTCATTTGGTATAAAATCCTTATCATTGAGAGGACTCTCATCATCACCATCATTTAAATTCAATGCATCAAATGACATGTCAATGTTTTTCCATATAAGATTATCTTCCAAGTCACTCTTATCTATCAAACTCTATTCCTTAGAAACTCAATCCACCAAAAAATCGATATTATCAATGCAAATTAGATCTAGTGAACTACTTATTCTATATTAAGAGTCCTAGTAAACATTAAAATTAAACTATTAAAAAATGTAAGAAATTATATCTAACTTAATAATGATAATAACATACATTTCCCGAAGCTTTACATTGTATCAAACAAAGAACAAGTCATTCAATCTTTTGTACTCCAATCTACTCATTTTCTTAAAATAGATGAATTCAAATATGTTTCAATTCCTTCCACAACCTATTATACTAATACATTAACTTAGAATTTCAATTAAAAACCTTTGCAATTCTATAACACCATTTTCGAATTGGTCCCATCAAGAAATGTAAGTTGTAAGACAACAAAATTAATGTTATAAACAAAATAAAGTGATGATTAATTTTTAACAAGTAATAAAAGTGAAAAAAATACATACCTAGACACTTGTAAACATTTGTCTGAGACTCTTTCTTCATCATAATAACATACTGAAGTGATAAAAAATTTATTGCAAATCATGTAATAACAGGATGACACAAATTCCTATTACTGGTGAAATTCTTTTATATTAAATTCAAGACCTATGCATGATTATAGATGAATTTGGTTACCTTTTTTGCTTTCTGCATAGTCTCATCAATAATAAGGCAATACCTAGTATCTCCTATATTTTTCAACATTAAGTTAATGTAATGTACAGTACAAAGGAGTCCAATGAAAGTAATTATACTTGCTTTGTAATCTTCTTCCAGCCACTTTATAAACGAAATCATTGTCAGTAATAAACTAAATAATATTTTCTGGCCCAACTTTATTAACAAATTCATCGAATATTTCAAATAGAGTATCAGTATTCATAACAAGATCAGATGCATCAATAGACTTCAAATTTCTTTGTAGAATAAACCAAAAAATTAATGATAGGCTTATGTCTTCTATTTGTCTAACCATCACACATGATTAAACACCCAAAAGTAGCCTAAGTCATTCTTCTTTCATCTAAATAATTTTTAATTTAATAAACAGAGTTACTCAAAATTTTATCTTTATAGTCATCAATTGAAGAAGCTTTGTATCCTGAACCAAAAGAGGCAATGTCATCTACCATAGGCTGATAATAATAGGATTAGGAAGCATTGAATCTAGCCATTATCATATCAACATTATGAGTCACTCTTGATTGTAAGGTACTACGAATTGAAGGTTGAGCTCTAGAAGTTATTCGTTTTGCAAAAAATTAGACACATGTCTTTTTTTTCCTAACATCAGATGTAACATTCATTTCTTGTTGGATATGAATACTACCACCTTCAATATTGCCACTGTCATCCTGAACATCAATAAATGAACTTCCACTACCAATTTAATAATGAAATCTTTTTCTTTTATCTTTCTCGTGCTGATACTCTTCATGCAAATTCTTCATTTTCCATTTCACATCATAACTCACTTTTTTACAAGACTCCACCTCACATTTGATCCCATCTAAATGCTTCTTTATTCTAGTGATTCCTACACCTTTCAAATGTTTGTTACAAATCAAGCAAATGGTACAGTTCTTCATTTCGGGGACTAATCCAGCATGAGCCTAAGTTGGATTATTGTATCTTACTGAAGTAGTTGAATTATCAGAAGTACTTGAACTTTCTTCCATTTATCGGTAAAAATAAATAAAGACATATATCAAAATTAACTTAATAACTTCATATCAAAATAAAGAATACATAATTTCATTACCAACTAATATAACAAAATATGTATTGATTAACTCAAAAGTCAAACTAACTTAAAAGCACATACATCTTATACACAATTACACAAATACATCTTATATAATATAACTAATTTTGTATTATTACATCATATAAAATTTAATTTCATCCAACATAATTCACCAATAAGTCAAAACCTACAATTCTAAGTATTCAACATACACAATTATGAATACACATATACATTTTATATAATATAAATCATTTTGTATTATTACGTAATACACAATTTAATTTCATTCAAGACAATTCACCAATAAGTCAAAAACCAATAATTCAAGTATTCAACATATACAATTACACATATACATCTTATATAATATAACTCATTTTGTATAATTACATAATATACTATTCAATTTCATCAATGACAATTCACTAAGAAGTCAAAAACCAACAATTAAGTATTAAACATACACAATTACTTAATACACATATACATCTTATATAATATAACTCATATTGTATAATTACATCATACACAATTCAATTTCATCTAACACAATAAACTAATAAGTCAAAAACTAACAATTCAATTATTCAACATACATAATTACACATATACATTTTATATAATATAACTCATTTTGTATAATTACATCTTACACAATTCACTAATAAGTAAAAAACCAACAATTCAAGTATTCAACATATAAAGTTACACAATAAACATATACATCTTATATAATATAACTCATTTTGTATGATTACATCATTCAATTAAAAATATATGTTCACAACTGTAACATATTCAACTTCAACCATAACTCACAACTATAAGTTTACAACTTACTTTATGTAATCTCACAATTCAACTATAAACTAATATTTTTTTACTTATACAATTCAATTTGTAATGCTTATAATTATTTTTTTTTCTTAACTAATTTTAATCAACATTGTTACTAAAATCCTAATTCTCAACTTTAATTTAACAATATTTCATTTACCAATTTTAATCAACACTTAGTTTCTTACTCAAGTTAACTCCATAATGAAGAGTTAACATACGTTACACAGTTCAATTTCATCCATAATCTGACACAATTCAACAACAGATAATATAAAAATGAAAACATTTAATTTTTTAACTTAATTACATATATTAAATGATTTAATTATATATTATATTTAAATGATTAATCATAAGTTAAATGCTTTTATTTTCAAATAATAATTGGTAAATTCTATGTTTCATATAAATTAATTAACAAACTACATCTTAATGCATTAATTTTGAAATTGACAATCCGTAAATTACATTAAAATTGAACCAACTAAAACAAATAATTCCAACTTTGAAACCTAAATTTTCCAATCCATTAATTTTCTTTATAAATTAACAATGCCTAAATTATATTGAAATTGAATCAATTCACACAAATAATTCCAACTTTTAAATCCAAATTTTTCAGTGCATTAATTTTCTTCATAAATTGACAATGCTAAATTATATTGAAATTAAACTAACTCATACAAACAATTTCAACTTTCAAACTAAAATTTCCCAACTCATGCAAACAATTGAATCCAATCCAACTTCCAAAACATTCACAAACACATATGACACAACCAAAACATAATGCATTTACAATTCAGAGCAAAAAAGCACACAAATAAAATGAGAAATTACAATAAAGAGTTAGGTCGATTCGGTTTGGTTCGAGATAGGTCGATGGTGTCGGGTTTGAATCTAAAAAATTGAAAATCCAAATCTACACTCTACACTCTACACTTTACACTCTACAGATAATAATCTTTCTAGGGAGGCAGGGACTCCAATGAACAGTTAGACCGAAGAGAGTGGTGGAGAGAGCGATTGGGCCTGGGCAGGCGATTGGAGAGAGAGGTGGAGGGTAGCGTGAGGTTAGGTCGGCGGTTTGACAACGAAGACACGTGGTTTGATGGCAGTTAGCAGCTACATTTGTGAGGGAGTAGATGAGGGCTGGGCTAGGTAAGAGAGGGGGGGGGGGGAGAGAGAGAGACAAAATAGATGTTGGGGTCTTTTTTTTTGCAAACAAGTCCTTGAATTTTTTAAAGTTTATAGTATCTGCTGCTATTTGACCGATATTTTAAATATAGGTCATTCTCTGCGTTTCGTATCATTTTTTTAGCCAGTACTAACCGATATGGTACGAATCTCATAACGTTGCAGAGAAGCCAATTGTATACATCTAACAAAGTGACTTGGCCAATCTTCTAGTAAATGATCCTGGGATATCTTCTGGTGATTTAAGCAATCGTTCCATTTGATGTGAGATTTAGTTTAGTGGACGAAAAATGAGGAAGATTAAAATAGTAATTTAGATGTGTAATAAGGGTAAGGTGAGGTGATTGATTGGCATTACAACAAACAAGTTCTTTCACAACGAAAATAAAAGTCGCTAAAAAAAGAGAAATCATCGCAAATATTAATTTGTGACGATTTCGTGTCGTTGCCCAAATCGTCAATGAATCCTAGTAGCAAAACAACATCTGTGATGTTTTTCACAATTCATCGCCAAAACTTGTTTGCGACAAAAATAATTCATCGGTAAAAATTATTACCGATGATAAGGAGGAACGTCGTACATGGTTTTGCGCGATGTTTTTGTTTCATAGGTAAAAGTTTTTTCCCACGACATTTTATTCGTAGGTATTTATGTTTAGTGACAATTTCATTTTGGTAGCAGAATCCTTGTAGCTACTAAGTTTTTATGGTAGGGAAATATTTTTAGAGACGTTTCTATAAACGTAGGTAAAAACTTTTTGTGATGAATTGGACTTTGGTTAGTAATAGGATTTTGTGACGATTATGTTTTGGTAGCAAAAACGTTTTAGCTACGAAAACGTGGTTTTACCAAAACCTTATTACCGACGTTATTTATACGTAGTTAATTAGTTATTATGACGAATTGTATTTGGTAGCTAATAGTATTTAGTGACAAAATTTAACTTTTAATTTAATAATTATTATAATTGTTA
>JAOTAY010000004.1:14061461-14083948 GCA_025629805.1 Erythroxylum baracoense
CCCATTGGCTATTATTCCTTCTTTAAGTGAGATTCTTGCTTATAGAGAGCTTAATAGATTTTTGTTTCGCTTTTATCATCTAAAGTACCTAGTCCCTACCAGAACCAGAACAAGTCCACATATTCACAAAAGCTTCAGGAATTGGGGAAAATACAAATGAATATTTAAAAGGAACTCATCCTCCAATTTCTTCATCTGCCATGCATTTAGAGGGAAAGAAATAAGGAGGCAGATGGATGATGGTAAAGTTGAGGTTTCATTCATGAAAATGAAATGTTTACTTCTTTCTCATTCATGAAAATGAAATGTTTACTTCTATGTTTTAAAATTCTTTTTAAAAGAATTGATTTTGCAAGTTCCAGAAAGTAGGATATGTGAAATAAAATTATAAATAAGCATGAAACAACATCATGTCATAAAAGAATAACATGGAGCCCAAACAATGGCTTAAAACGAGCCCAAACAATGGCTTATTACTATCTCAAACCTATTGTCCTAGAACGTATCTCTCCATTTTGGAAATATAGATACCAAACAGAAATTAAAGAGTAATTCATTCAATTGAATGGAAAAGAATACAAAAAAGCTGATGAACTCCGCAGGTCAACACGTATAAGCAGAAGAAACCCAAAATACCAATGCTACGTGTGAAGAAAACAAGTTGTAGTAGATAGGAAGTTTTCGTTGATTGCGGGTCCAATAAAGTCGGCTAATGCCAACTGTGTTAGATAGGAGTCTTTAGAAGTTCTATTAAATTCGGATTTCAATTGCAGAACGTGTTTAGTAGTTCCACTAAATTAGGATTTCAGTTTCTAGTTCTATTTAGATAGGATTCTAATTGCACAGCTTGTATATATACAAGCTTTCGTTAATTGATGTGGATAGCAATTTTTAATCAATTAAATCATTGGTTTGTTCTCACCAAAAGCAGAATATTTGCATATCTCTCTCTTTTCGCTTGTTCTTAACATCTCCCTAATTGGGAGCCCAACATTGGTATCAGAGCCATGTCGACGAACAAAGAACGAATCGAGAATTTTGAAGCAAGTCAAGGTAGTTTACAAGATGGAGTGAGCCGAATGGAGCGAGGCCTTGTCGATAAGCTTCGTTCAATGGAAGAAGCGATTGCTCGACTGTCCAATGTAGTCATTCCTCAAAAAGAAGGGCTAGTATTTCCCATGGTCGACCCACAAACATCCAAGAGGGGACCAAAGGGGTTATGGAGGAGGGACGCCACATGTTCAGTTCCAAACTCGCAAGGCTTGAATTCTCGAGATTCGCCAGAGGTGACCCCATCCAATGGTTTAGTCGCGTGGAGCAATTTTTCGAACATCAAGATACGCCGAGTTCACAAAAAGATTCCTCTTGCCTCCTTTCGCCTTGAAGTCGAGGCAAATCAATGGTGGCAATGGCTCTGCAAGACATACCGAGATGAAGGCCAGCAAGTGTCGTGGTGTGATTTTCAATCAGAATTATGGGGCCGATTTGGCCCAACAAAATGTGAGGATTTTGACGAAGCATTATCAAAAATTCGACAAACTGGATCCTTATGGGAATATCAGCAAGAATTTGAAAGATTAGGGAACAGGGTTCAAGGCTGGTTTCAGAAGGCCTTAATTTTTATTGGTAGTCTCAAACAAGAGATCGCTAATGGCACTAGGATGTTTCGGCCCAAATCTTTGAAAGAGGCTATTAGCCTAGCCCGAATGAAGGATGAACAGTTGTTGAGACAAAAGGAGACGAAGAGATCACCAGTGAGACCCCCAATCGAATATTCCCCAAATCAAGCAAAAGCAAACATGCAGATGAAGAGAATTTTGTGGGAAGAGATGCAAAAGCGACGAGCCCAAGGACTATGCTTTAATTGCAACAAACGCTTCACTCCGGGGCATCGATGTAAGAAATCACAACTACTGCTCCTCGAGGATGATTTGGAGGACGACGATGGCAAAACATCGGCGGCACAGGAAGATAACAACGAACTCGAGATTTCCCTTCATGCCTTCACTGGTTGGACCACCAGTCAGACGATGAGAGTGACAATTCAGGTCGAAAATCAAGATTTAATGGCCCTCATAGACAGCGGCTCTACCCATAATTTCATTAGCAGCAAGGCAGCAGAAGTATTGAGGCCACTAGTGACATCCACCGAGGCATTCAAGGTTCGAGAGACAAACAGGGCACCTTTACGGTGCGAAGGTCGATTTGAAAATGTACCCATACTGCTACAAGGTATTCCATTCTCTCTAACTCTCTATGTATTGCCTTTTGAGTGGTTTGGACATTGTTTTGGGCATACAATGGCTCCAACAACTAGGAACGGTGGTCTGGGATTGGAAGAGGTTAACTATGGACTTTGTGCGAGACAATCAAAGCCAACGGCTGCAAGGAGTGCCTCATAAACCAATCCTAGTTGTCAATCACAACACCATTGCAAAGGAAATACACGGAGGGAATACGGTATGTGCCATCTGTTCGCAAAAACCCTTTAGTGAGGGTAACACAAAAATTCCAACTAATATGGAATTGTTACTAACAAACTTTCAAGATGTGTTTGCTGAACCCTAACAGTTTCCACCGGGATGGAATGTAGAGCATCGAATAGTCTTGAAGGAAAGAATAGAATCTGTTGACGTTCGGCCTTACAGATATGCAAACTTTCAAAACAAGAAGATAGAGAAACAGATTTAGGAGATGCTACAATCGGGGTTGATTCGTCACAGTACAAGCCCATTCTCTTCCCCAGTTTTACTTGTAAAGAACAAATACAGGACATGGCGGTTTTGCACAGATTACATGGCTCTAAATGCAATTACAGTCAAGGATAGATTTCCCATTTCGGCTATTGAAGATAGGCTTTATGAGCTCCATGGGGCCGTTTACTTCACAAAACTTGACCTTTGAGTTGGCTACCATCAGGTACAAGTTTATCAACCTGACGTACACAAAACAATTTTTTGGACACATAATGGCCACTATAAGTATTTAGTCATGCCTTTCGGGTTATGCAATGCTCCTTTAACCTATCAATCACTCATGAATTCCATATTTAGGCCATATTTAAGAAAGTATGTGGTGGTTTTTTTTGACGACATACAAATTTATAGTCGAGTTTGGTCACAACATTTGGAGCATGTCAGGACAATCCTTGAAGTAATTAGACAATAACTTCATTTGTCAAGTTCAACAAACATGAGTTTGGTCAGCAAGAACTTCAATATTTGGGTCATATAATGTTAGGAATAATGGTCACAAAGGAGGAGAGTGGTTAGTTTATACACGGAAGAAGAAGATAGGTTGTAAGCAGTAGTTAGATATCGATATATTTTAGGGATTCAGGTAGTTAGCAGGAGATATCTATTCCTTAGAAGTTTGTTAGGATAAGTAGATATAACATTAGTCTATGGGAAAAGGGGGATAGTTTTGGTGATTAGTAAGAACTCTTGGACGTTTTCCTGAGATTGTAAAGGTTCCTTTGTGAAGAAGGTTCTGCCTTCTTGTCTTTGAATAATACAGAGCTACTGCTCTCTACTTAGAGTCATTTAGCACTCACGCTTATTAACTTACATAGTTACCTAACAATTTGGGCCGACCTGTTGGATCGATGGAGGCATGTGTAGGGAAGTTGGAAGACTCTGTTGCAAGAATTGAGAAAACCATGGGCCATAGGGGAGCAAGTCGCAAACTTAACGAAAGTTAAGAACGGCATGGGTCATTTGGAGGCCATCTTGACTCACTCGATGCAAAGACAAGGGTCGAGTGACAAAGCTTCCTCAGAGGCCAACGAAAAGGGGGATGTTGAAGGCGAGAAGGACAACAATAGTCGTTCTTGGGTCAAGCAAGTCGAACAACCCATTTTCGACGGAACAGATCCGTTAGGTTGGGTGGCCCGAGTGGAGAAATTTTTTGAGGTCCACGGCATCAAGGAAGAAGACAAGATGCAACTAACCTTCATCAGCATGGAGGGGGTTGTGGTGCATTGGTTCTGCTTCCTGCGTAAGAAGAGTCTGACGTTAACATGGAACACGCTAATTCCCACTCTACTGCAGCGTTTCGGAGAATGCAGTCAGGGCAACATTTACGAAAGATTAACTTCCATGCAACAAGTTGGTTTGGTGGAGAAATATTTGCGGGCGTTCGAAATGTTGGTGGCACAAATACCCAAGGCTTCGAAGGAGCAGCTGTTAGGATACTTTTTGGGTGGCCTCAAACCAGAAGTGAGGTGTCAGCTCCGATCAATGCAACCCACTACAGTCTTACGACACATGGAAATTGCTTGCGATATTGAGGATAAATTGCAGGTGATTTATGGAGGAAATTCGTCCAGTACTGGCAATTTTACATATCGCGTACAAACACGCGGTAGTATAGTTTCCAAAGTTCAAGGAATAACGACCATTGGAGGGTCTGTTAGCGAGATAGGGAGTATGATCCAGGAACGGTCACAGGCAGAATAGAGCGGAAAAGCTATAATCCTAACCGTAGTGGATCATCGGTGGGGTCTAATTCTCATAATGGGACTTACGAGAACACAGGGTCACGCAACAACAGCAGGACCAGGCAGCTCCCCTACCCAGAATTTTTAAAGAGGAAGGAGGAAGGGAGGTGTTTTCGTTGTGGATTGCCTTTTGGTCCAGGGCATAAATGTTTGGAGGAAAGTTTAAGAGTGAATATTTTAGGAGAAGATGAAGATGCAATTTCAGAGGTAGAAGAAGGTCTGGACACACACGAAATGTCAAAGGAGGTTGTTGAAGAAGTTCAGTGTGACTGGATGGAACTTTCACAATTTTTTGCCGATGGATAGACACAACCCAAGACCATGAAGCTTTGGGGAAAGATTGATGGAACTCCTGTTCTGGTGTTGATTGACAGTCGGGCAAGTCACAACTTCATATTGAAAAAGTTGGTATTGAATCAAGGCTGGAAAGTGCAGACCACTGCGAGTTTCAGAGTGAGGATGGGAAACGGTCAAAAACAAGACTCTCAAGGTTATTACGAGGGCTTAAATTTGGAAATGCAAGGTTATGTTTATTCAGGAGATTTTTTTCTTTTTGAGTTAGGAGTGGATATTATTTTGGCAATGGCGTGGTTGGCTTCGTTAGGCGAGGTGCAACGCAATGGGAAAGATTTTTCCATGAATTTTTCGTATTTGGGATCAACAGTCACTGTTAAAGGGGATTCTAATCTGTCAAGATCTTTAATTTCCATCAACACATTAAGGAAGACTACTAAAATTGAGATTGCGGTTATGGTAATTTTTAGTTCAGAAAAACAAGAGAAGGATGACAGCTGGACTGGCAAAATAGGAGAAAAACTTGACCATCACCAACAGCAGCAATTACAACAAGTGCTGGCAGAATTTCAGCCAGTTTTTTCACACCCAAAAGGGCTTCCACCCAACAGACCATTTGATCACAAAATACCAATTAAGGCCAGGGTTGATCCGATAAATGTGAGGCTTTATTGCTACCCTCATCTACAAAAAAATGAGATTGAGAAACAGGTTTCGGAAATGCTAGCTTTTGGGGTTATCAGACCTAGCAACAGTTCGTTTTCAAGTCTAGTAATTCTTGTGAAGAAGAAAGACGGGAGTTGGCGTTTTGTGTCGATTAGCTAGCTTTGAATAAAGCCACAATACCTAATAAATTTCCCATTCTTGTGATTGAAGAACTTTTGGATGAATTGTTCGGAGCCACATATTTCTCCAAAATCGATCTACGAACAGGGTACCATCAAATACGCATGAATGAAGATGACATTCCCAAGACGATTTTTTGGGCACATCAGGGCCACTACGAATCACTCGTCATGCCGTTTGGTCTCACTAATGCACCAGCCACGTTCCAATGTGCTATGAATTCAATCTTACAGCCCTATCTTAGAAAGTTTGTGTTAGTTTTTTTTTTTAATGACATTCTGGCTTATAGCGCCGATTGGGAGAGCCACATCACTCATTTGAAGAAGGTTTTACATACACTGCAGCAGCATCGTTTCTATGCTAGTACAAAAAAAAGCACCTTTGGGAAGTTAAGGATTGAGTACCTGGGTCACATCATTTCCAAAGATGGCGTTGCTATGGATCCCAAGAAGATTGAAGCGGTTTTACAATGGCCTATTCTTACATCTCTCAAAGCTTTGAGAGGGTTCTTGGGTCTGACGAGGTATTACCAAAGGTAAGTGAAGGATTATGGGAAAATAGAACAACCTCTCACCAATCTGTTAAAGATAAGGGAATTCTAAATAGGATATTTCTAGAGAAACAACATTTAAGAGATTTTAGAATGCTCTAACCAGTGCTCCGATTTTGACACTACCAGACTTCAATACCTCTTTTTCGGTGGAGTGCGATGCATCGGGTAAAAGTGTGGGAGCAGTGCTAACACAGGGCAAGAAACCAATGGCTTTTTTTAGCAAAGCATTAGCTGAATCATCACTGAATAAATCCATATATGAGAAGGAACTTATGGCGCTAGTGTTAGCCATTCAACATTGGCGACCGTATCTGGTGGGGAGGAAATTTACAGTTTATACGGAGCAAAAAAGCCAAAGACATTTGCTGGAGTAGAGAATTACGACTCGAAATCAGCAGAATTGGTTGGCAAAATTGTTGGGATATGATTTTGATATTGTCTACAAGTCTGGAAGTACCAACAGGGCAACAGATGCACTCTCCAAGGTATGCGAGGACATGGAGTTGCAGGTTATTTCTAGGCCATTTTGGCAAGCCCCGGAGCAAATTAATAAGGAGGTAAAGGCTGATCCACAGTTAAGCAAAATCATAGAAGAAATTGAGAAGGAACCGATTCTCATCCTTCTTATACCTTGGAGAATGGGAGATTATATTATAAAGGGAGGCTAGTTGTATCAGCATCTTCGGAATGGATTCCCAAGCTTTTACAAGAGTTTCCTACTACTCTGATAGGGGAACATTCGGGAATTTACAAAACTTAAAAGAGGATAGCTCAATCTATCTTTTGGAAGGGTATCAAAAAGGTTGTATTTGATTTTGTAGCAGTTTGTAACAATTGTCAGTGTAACAAATATCAAGCTACGTCTCCAGCAGGTTTACTCCAACCATTACCTATTCGCAGCGCCATTTGGGAAGAGCTGAGCATGGATTTCATCGTGGGACTACCCAAATCGAAAGGCTATAATACCTTGCTAGTCGTAGTGGACAGGTTGAGCAAATATAGACATTTTATTCCTATCAAACATCCGTACTCAGCCCGTTCTATTGCTGAAATTTTTACCAAGGAGGTTGTCTGATCACATGGAATTCCGCTTTCCATTGTAAGTGACCCGGATCCTGCGTTCTTAAGTAATTGAGTACTGCCTATCACCCCAAATCGAATGGCCAAACTGAGGTAGCTAACCGCAATATTGAGACATATCTTCGCTGTTTTAGCTCAGAACAACCCAAGGTTTGGTTAGATTATTTACCATGGGCAGAGTATTGGTATAATACCAGTTTTCATTCAGCAGCTAAACGTTCTCCTTTTGAGGTAGTATATGGCAGACCTCCTCCCTCCATCACACGCTTTATTCCTGGAGAAACGTTGGTGGAAGATGTAGCGCAGGATTTAATGAGTCGTGACGAATCTTTGACATAGTTGAAACATCATCTAGAATGCCCTCACAATCACATGATATGTCTTCCAGATGACCGTAGGCGTCCTCGTGACATTCAGGTAGGAGATTGGGTGTATTTGAAGATTCGTCCACATCAGCAAGGGTCCATGCCTAAGTGACTGCACCCGAAACTTTCAGCTCGATAATATGGACCGTATTTGGTGGACAAATAGGTTGGCACCATCGCATTTCGACTGCAGCTTCCCCCTCAAGCCCGCATACACCCAATGTTTCACATGTCTCAATTGAAAAAGGCAATCGGGTACCACCATGTTCAGGAAGAGTTACCTCCAGAGTTGGACTATACTCCTGAATTGTGTGCACCAGCCGCAGTTTTGGGTAGTAGGACAATTCATAATCGAGGAGTTACTCGTAATCAATGGTTGATTCATTGGCAAGGCAAACCGATGGAGGATGCTACGTGGGAGGGCCAAGAGCTTATCCGTGGCCAATTTCCAGAGCTTAACCTTGGGGATAAGGTTCTTTCACCAGAGGAGGTATTGTTAGGGATAATGGTCACAAAGGAGGAGTGTGGTTAGTTTATACATGGAAGAAGAAGATAGGCTGTAAGTAGTAGTTAGGTATCAATATATTTTAGGGATTCAGGTAGTTAGTAGGAGATATCTATTCCTTATAATTTTGTTAGGATAAGTAGATATAAAATATTAGTCTATGGGATAAGGGGGATAGTTTTGGAGATTAGTAAGAACTAGTGGAAGTTTTCTTGAGATTGTAAAGGGGTTTCCCTAAGGTTCTGCCTTCTTGTTTCTGAATAATACAGAGCTACTGCTCTCTACTTAAGAGTCATTTAACACTCATGCTTATTAACTTATCTAGTTACCTAACATATAATTACTTCCTAGGGTTTTAAAGTAGATCAAAAGAAGATTGAAGCCATGATTAGGTGGCCAAGATCTAATAATGTAATTGATCTCCATGGATTTCTAGGGCTCACTAGCTACTATCGGAAGTTCGTTAGGAATTATGGAGCCATAGGACAACTACTTACCAATGTGTTGAAAAAGGGCCAATTTCTGTGGACAGATGAGGCCAATACTGCATTTGAAGATTAAAAAAGGTCAAGACGTCAACCCCTACCCTTGCATTGCCTAGCTTCGAAGAATCCTTTACCATCGAGACCGACGCATCGGGAAGTGGAATTAGGGCAGTTCTGACACAACAAGGAAGACATATAGCTTTCATGAGCCAAGCCTTTGAAGTCACTAAGCAATCCTAGTCTGTCTATGCAAAGGAAATGCTGGCCATTGTCCATGCAATTCAAACATGGCGATCGTACCTGCTGGGTCGTAAATTCTACATACTAACTGATCAGAAGAGTCTGAAGCATCTATTGTAGTAGCGTATCACTACACCAGAGCAACAGAAATGGATCACAAAGCTGATGGGTTATGACTATGAAATTACTTACAAGCCGAGAAGGGAAAATTCAGTCACAGATGCATTATCTCAAGCAGCAGGCAGCCCAAGCCTTAATCCACTTTTCACTCCAAAAGCCACACTTTGGGAGGAAATCAAGAAAGAACCACCAATGATCCATACATGAAAGAGATTACAAGCCTTGCAAGTGACAGTCCGGCAACCCCATACAAATGGCGTAATGGCCTGGTATGTTTCAAAAATCGAGTTGTTGTTCCTCCTAAATCATAGTTGGTTGGCCACTTATTGCGAGAGTTTCATGATTCTCCGTATGGTGATCATTGGGGGGTTCTTCGGACCTACAAAAGGCTGGCACAACAGTTTTATTCGCCCTCAATGCATAAATCTGTCCAACAATATGTTTCAGTTTGCACTGTATGTCAAAAGAATAAGGCTAAGTCGCCAGTTCCCGCCAGCCTCCTCCAACCTCTTCCAATTCCATATCAAGTTTGGGACAACATCACAATGGACTTCATAGATGGATTACCCCTTTCTAATGGTAAGAACGCAATCTTTGTGGTGGTGGACCATTTGCCAAAGTCAGCTCACTTTATGGCAATGTCACATCCTTTTTTGGCTAAAACTGTTGCAGAGAAGTGGTAGCTAGCATCTTTGACATCTAAAATGTATTTCTATTGGTTAATAACTGTAACCCTTGCAAAACGAGCAAATTCTAAACCATGTTGACCCTAAATCTTTAATGGTGAATATCTTATGTAAAAACCTTTTAACGTCAATAACCTCCTTTTGTGAGGTTCACGTCACTAAAACATCATTCACATGTACAATTAGAGCAAGAAAACTATCACCAAATGTCTTAATGACGAGACAATGATCATGGTGGCACTATATGAAGCCATAATTACACAAATGATGAGTGAATTCGTTGTTCCATTGTCCTGATGCCTGCTTAAGCTCATACAAAGAGCGTTTTAATTTGTAAGCTTCACTTGGTTTAGCTTTAGAATAACCTTCAGGATGAACATGTAGACTTCCTCATATATAAATCCGTAAAAAAATGCATTGTTTATGTTTAATTGACGTAATGGCTAGGCTTTCGAAGAAACTAAAGCTAGCAACAACCTCACTATTTACTCTCTAGCCACGAGCAAAAAGTTGTCTATGTAATCTATCCCTTTGATTTGATTGTATCCTTTAGCCATTAGCCTAGCTTTAAAGCAATTAACAATTCCATCAGGTTTAAGTTTTAATTTATAGACACATCGAGAACCAATGGCTCGTTTTCCATTTGGTAACTATGTTAGCTCCCAAGTTTGATTGGGCTCAAGGGCATTCAACTCTGCTGCATGGCCTGCACCCATTCCTTTATGTGCTTTACTTGATGGAATGATTCTAGCTCTTGAGTATTTGAAAATTTTGCTAAAAATGATAAATGCAAAATGAAAGGATGCAAGTAGTAATGGTGTGTGGTTATATGTACTGGCAGTAGACATATAGATAGAAGATATAGTGCAGGAGACAAAATCATTTAACCGACTAGGTTTAAACCTGATTTTAGAACTTCTTCTCGATTCAACATTAAAGCCAGGAGGATTAATAACAGGAACGAGACAGTGAGCATTAGGGTTAGGAACATCAAAGTTATGATCATTATGGCCAATATCCTGTAGAACTGTTTGAAAAGGTGGTGATTGATTTGTTAATGTATTTGGTGTATAGGTGGGAAAAGTTGAGCATAATCAATGGGCTTAATATCTTGTAAGCCTATTTTATTGGAAATTAAGGATAAACAAGCTTCTTTCATTAAGGGCCGTATTGTTTTGTAGGGAAAAATGTTCTCATGAAAGCGAACATCTTTGGATATAAGAATGGTCTGGGTGTCAAGGTTAAAGTGTCTAAAGGCTTTCTGTCCATGACAATATCCAAAAAAAAGACATTTGTACGTAAGTTTATCAAACTTGTCTTTATGAGGTCTTGTATTTGTGGAAAAACAAAGGAATCCAAATATTTTCAAAGTTTTATATAAAGGAGCATGACCATAAATCATTTCATATGGAGTTTTCCAATCAAGGATGGGAGTGGATAATCGGTTTATGAGATAAGTAGTAGTGAGAATAGCTTCACCCCAAAATTGTCTAAGAAGTGAAGATTGAATGACAAGAGCTCTAACCACTTGTACGAGGTGTTTGTGCTTCCTTTCATTAACTCCATTTTGTTATGTACGTATAGACATAGGTTTTTTAATGGACAATACCCAGCTAATTGAACAATATTTGACAGTTGTGACTCAAAAACTCATACCCATTGTCTCTCCAATAACTTGAATGTGTTGTTAGAATTGATTTTGAACCAATTTGGTGAAAGAATATGATAATTGGACAGCTTGCCTCTTGTGATGCATAAAATAAGTCCATATTGCATGACTAAAGTCATCAACAATGGTTAGCATGTAGAAAGCACCTATAATGGATTTCTGGTTATAAGGTCCTTAAATGTCTCCATGGACTAAATTAAAAGCTCTCTTTGTTTGAATGGTACTAGAAGGGAAAGGCAGTCTTTGTTGGTTGGCAAAGGGACTTACGTCACAAGCACTTTCAGCTTCATCAAATTCATGTTTGACAATATTAGTGCGCCAAATCACGTTTGAAGATGGGTGGCCAAGCCTTTTATGCCAAACATAAACCATAGACACAAAGTGAGTACAATTTCAATTACAACAAGAGTTCAACGATTGAAAAGAAGTAACAATATGAACAAAAAAGGACTTTGGGTAAATCTACTAATATTGTCTTCATAGAAGAAATTTTGGACAAGGACATACAATCTTCCTACTATTAGTACTTGTTAGTCTTCAAGTCATGTACAGTGAAATGGGAAGGATAAAATTCAAAGTTATTTTGTGATGTGTTTGTTAATTTGTTAACTGATAATAGGTTAAATTTGAAGGTGGGAATGTGTAATGTCTTGGTTAAAATCACTTAATTTGTCATCATAACACCACCAATGCATTTAACATAGGTTGTAGACTCATCTGGCATAAACGTAGGAACTACTTGATTAAGGGTTATAGATTTATTTCTGTGGTTTAGGTTAACAAACATATGATTAGGAGCACTACTATCAAATATCCAAGAGCTAGAATCCAACTCATCAAGACAAAGTAAAGAATGTTTAGAACAGTACCCGCGAAGTCATGGATGTAAGCATATTTGTTGTGAAAGGATCTATTGGCACCTTTCCTTTCACAACTCGATACCTCTTGTTTCATCAATTCAGAAATCAAGGTAGTCTAATCTGCCTCTTTACTATATTTCTTTGTCATACTTGACATTCAACCACATTTGTTGCAATACTCCTATTCTTTCCACTTTATTTTCCCAAATTTGTTGTGAAAGGAAATGTGAAGGATATATTGGCACATTTCCTTTCACAACTCGACACCTCTTGTTTCACCAATTCAGAAATCAAGGAAGTCCAATCTGCCTCTTTACTGACTTTCTTTGTCATACTTGACATTTAACCACATTTGTTGCAATACTCCTATTCTTTCCACTTGATTTTCCCATATTTGTTGTGAAAGGATCTATTGGCACCTTTCCTTTCACGACTCAACACCTCTTGTCTCACCAATTCAGAAATCAAGGAAGTCCAATCTGCCTCTTTACTGTCTTTCTTTGTCATACTTGACATTTAACTTTCCACTTGATTTTCCCTTCTGCTCCTGTAAATCCTTCCAACAATCAGGGCATCCATGCAATTTAAAGCATGTTTCCTTTAAATGACCACTTTTGTTGCCTTGGTCATAGTGCAATTTGCTTTTATCCACTATTCCTTTCTTATATTTCATCTACCTCCCATTTGTTCCTCCTTGCATCCTGTTTACATTTGTTGATCCAATCATCAATGCAATGTTGTCTATCCATCATTGATTCCCATATGAACCTCTCTTTGATTTTTTACTTGCAGCACCATTGAGTTAATCTTATTAATGCGTGGTAAAGGATCCATGACAAGGATTTGGTTCTTTATAAGGTCATAGCTATCGTTCAACCCATTAAAAACTGCATGATTTGATTAAAGAAGTAATTTCTCCCACTGCTTTTGAAGCCCCACATGAACATTGCGAAATAGCATAAGAAGCATCAATTCATCAAATATCTCTTAATTTTTGTAAAATATTTCACCACAATTTGATTGGTAGATTGAACTTATCTCTCTCTGAATTGACATAATAAGGGGCCATTGCATTCCCCAAATCTCTGCTCCAGATTGAGCCACAGCTCCCTAGCTAAATTATTGTACATAAAAGCCTCAACAATCTCCTTTGAGATTGAATTTGATATCCAAGACAACATCATACAGTCTACTCTTCTCCATAAATCAAATTCAATTGAGTTTCTATCAGGTTTTACACAACTTTCATCGATAAAGCCTAGCTTCAACTTTGCTCCAAGAGTCATTTTCATCGCCCTACTCCAGAATTGAAAATTACTTCCAAACAAAGTTGTCGTTACAAGTCATAAATGGACGGTCTGACTCTTGAAGATGCAATGGATCTCCATTAACTCCATTGCTTTGAATTCTTGAATCCACAGAGCCTTCTACATTCAGGCCTCCTTGCAATTCCTCCATGTATCTTCTAACTAAAGAAATCGCAACTCACTATAAATCGATCACAGGCACAGTAGATCGTTCTCTAATACCATTAACGAATCTTTCCTTTTTGGAGAGAAAGATACCATACATAAATTAAAGAGTAATTCTCATTCAATTGAATTGAAAAGAATTAAAATAAAAAATATTTATATACAAGAAGATTCAACTATCTATAACTATCTCCAACTAAGCTACAACTACGCTGACAAATTACATAACTAACTAACAATTATTAACAACTTCTCAACTAATTCATGCACACGTCAACAGATTCACGACCTCCATCATGCATACATTAGCTTGTTAGCAGCTGGTGGATAATTTAACAGCCTTTACACTTACGTGAAAGGTGTACAAAACACATCCCTTAATCAACAATATGCAGCCTACAATTATAGTGCCACACAAAATTGAAGCATTACCTGCAGTTATTTCTGGCTTTCTGCTCACATTCATCATCATAGGAATAGACGGACCGTAAACATCAGCATCAAGCAAACCAACTTTCAATTGGCACTTCTTAGCAAATGCAATGGACAAATTAACTGCATATAGCAGAAAACACGTATAATCCACAGCTGCCAAAGAGCATCTGCTTAAATTCGTACTTTGAAAATGAAGTAAAAATCCTTCAACTTCTCTCCATTTGCTCTTACTTAAGAGATACCAATGATACCATTGAAGTGGACCTAAATTTCTAAACTTTTAACACATAACCGGGATACTAAAATGCGCTGAAGCACACATACTTAACCTTCTCCTAGCTCACCGGTAACCATTTCTTCAACAACCTTCCCAAATTACCCCACTAGAAATATTCTTAATTAAACATTAATACAGAAAATTAAATGAGAATAGAGTAACATATGGTCAATCCCATCTACCAATCTCTAGTATGTATAGAATAGAATGCATTAGAGCAGAAAACAGCTTTAAAAAATAAATAAAGAAATTACCAGCGGTGGTGGACTTGCCGACGCCGCCTTTAGCAGAAGCAACGGCAATGATATCCTTAACCCCTTCAAGACGAAGTTTTGATCTGTCAAACGAACTCGCATAACCCCGTAAACCCGCAAGCCTCTACATGGGATGGGAAAACATAAAACACTAGTATACTAACAAAAAAGGCATACAAAATCGACTTACAGCAAGAGATCGCAAGAAAATCTTCATGACACAGAGCTCCTTAGCTCCAGGTTTTTAAGAAACCGGAACTTAGAAGAGAAGAATTGCCAGATGCTGCCTAGCTCGGTATCGGAGGCTAGCTATAGCACGCCCAAGTGTCGACTTCTAACCAGTAGGTGGCAGCTGACCTGGATGGGTCATGGATGATCCAAAAGCCCAACATGGCCCAGGTCTTTCATAATTGAGCTCTGTTTAATTGAGCAAAGTTTTCAAGAGACAGGCAGTTACTGTTTTATTTTTAATATAAGTGGACATAAGATAAGATATATGAGAATCTTTCTTTTCGTCAACTGAAATCTCAACGATCGCTCTTTTTTAAGCGAGTTATGGAGTTTCCCATTTCATTTTATTTTTCTCGTTTTCCTTACTTCTTCCCCTCCCTTTATTCTTCACCTCTGATCTTTATTGTTCAAATCTCTTCTCCTACCCTGAGACCATCGTCAACCAGGTACTGCTTCTCTATATTCTACGTTCTTCTTGGTACTGACCCTTTTGATTTCTTTCATGACTCTTAATTTGATGGCGCTTGTGTTCTTTTAACATGTAGGAAGTGCAGATCTTTCTTGAACGCAATATCTATATCTGTTTATTATGAAATAAAAAGGATTAATGTGATATTGTTGTTGGACCAATTCTTAAAACAAATGAGTTTCATCTATCCGTAGCGAATGGGTTTTTATTTTGGTCCTTATATTGTGTTTTGTCATTTCTTGTTGATTCTGGCGTTCTGTTCTGTATTTAGATTATCCGTTGGATGCTGAATTCAATCATTCTTTTCCAACATTCGTTGATTGTGTCATAGCATTGGAAAAAATGGTTAATGTTCATTTGGCTATGGTGCCCTCAATTTAACGGGTTTCTAAGAATCTGGCTCAACTGCCATTTGTTATACTGAGTTCATGATACTTTCCTTGATGACTTTTTAAAACTAACTGTAGTGTGGTCTTCACATCATCTGTCAGCCCTATGTTTCCATATTCGTAAAGTCTAATAGCTTTTGTGTTACATGAAGGAAGCAAAATATATATGAAAATGTGTAGGTTGGTAATAAACCATGGAAGTTATTTCTTCTCGTTTTTTTTTTTTGGTAAATTCGCTCAAATTCTTGTTGTTGGCTTTCATACTTAAGGTATCTTTGATCTGACTAAATGTTTCCCTTTTTCTTTTTTCTTCTGCATCTGGGTGATTTTCCAGAATTGAATACAGGATGGACTCCTCAATTCCACCATTGGATAATCGGTTTATGTTTTCTTTTGATCAGCCCAATTCCAACCCTTTGTTTGTTCACTCAATTGAGCATCTTATGGAATTTTAGACTGATTTTGGTACTAATGGCCGCAATGGGCATCTCATTTGCCAAATCACAGAGGAATTTGTTGGGGTTTTTGTCTGCTCTTAAGTCTGCGGCATGTGAATGGATTTTGATCTCTTTTCTGCTGATTCATGCTGTAATCTCATATCTACTGACAAAGTTTGCAAGTTATTGTGAATTGCAACGGCCTTGCATTTTTTGTTCCAGGCTAGACCATGTATTGGGCAAGGAAAAACCTGAGTTTTATAGGAATCTATTTTGCAAAGACCATAGATCAGAAATTTCATTCTTGATTTCGTGTCATAATCATGGAAAGCTTGCCGATGCCCGTGGTATGTGTGAAGAATGTGTCTTGTCATTCAATAACAAGCCCAGATCAAACACAGACATGCACAAGTTATTGACAGCTCAAACTGGATCAGATCATAGTGCTTGCAATTTCAAGGGTTCAGTTTTTAATGGCAGATGTGTTTCTGGTTCTAATGTTACAAAACTCTGCTCATGTTGCAATAAGTCTTGGATATCAAGACAACATGGCAACAGAGTCTTCCAACTAAAATCACCTAGAAGTGGCATGACTAAACCCAATATTCCTTTGCCACGTAGTTGGAACCACAGAGAAAATATGAAGAAGATGAGAGGGAGGTTTGCTGGTCCAGTAATATCTAACCGTGTAGCAAAAAGTGGTTATGATCCTTCTCATGTAGCATACACTGAGCTCAAAATCACTTCTGATTCTGAGAACGAGTTCCCATTTTCTGATGATGATGACCATAATAGTGTTGCTGATGAAATGGCACCTAAGGAGGGATTGAAGATTCAAGATGTTTATGAACTTCCTACAGGGTCAAGGACCAGCTCTGTGGCCACAAAAAATCTAACCAATATGTCTTCTAATGCACGAGTCTCTCTTGATGGCAAACATTTAGAATGTGGTTCTTATAGTAGGCAGGATCTAGTGGACAGTAACCAGCAGCAAGGTAATGTGAAAACCCACCCAATTCCCAAACTAATTTCGCTTGATGATTTTCATCTTTCATTCAATATGATGGAAGCTTCTGTTGGAGTTTCAACAGAGAGGAGTGAGGTCAAATTTGCTGTTGGTCAGAATTCTGATTCTTCTGCACTTTCAGAGTTTATATCTTTACTTGATGTTCCCTCGTCATTTACTGTTGTTGGAGGTCCATTTGAAGCATCGCATAAGAAGTGTAAGCTCTTCATCTCTCTCCTTGCTTACCTAATTTTGTAAAAGATATTTTCTGCATGTAATTTATCTGCTTCATCTATGAATTGTTAGCTGCAGATAGCACTGGATCTAGCATCATAAGACAGACTCCAATTAATAAGCATGAGGGAAATGTGAAGTCAATGATCGCAATAGGTGGAACAAGCACTAAAAGTAACCAGGTTTCTAAGGAATTGCTTCCAACAAATGCACCTTCTGTAGATTTGAGTGGTGGGTTGAAGTCTAGCATTGTAAATAAGGAGAGAGATGTATTTGATTGTGTGGCAGAGAATACCAATAAAAAGGATGCCGGTGAAACTATAGAAGAACTGAAACCATTTCCGAGAGAAAATAGTGCCACTCAAGGGACTGGCTTATATTTGAGTTGTCCATTACCAGGCAATCAGGGAAATGTTAATGAGTTACAGATAATTGATGCATCCAACTCCGATGGAGTTGTGTCTAAGAAATCAATCTCAACCGAAATAGGTGAGTCTTCTGGGTTTGAATCTCTTGATGTGAATGAAGTTGAGGGTGAGAACATTGTTGACCAATTAAAGCATCAAGTTGAGTATGATAAAGAATGCATCAGTGCTTTGTCTTTAGAGTTAGAGGAAGAAAGGAACGCTTCTGCAATTGCTGCCAATCAGGCGATGGCCATGATCAACAGGTTACAAGAGGAGAAAGCAGCACTCCATATGGAGGCTTTGCAATACTTGAGAATGATGGAAGAGCAAGCAGAATACGATGTAGATGCATTGGAGAAAGCCAATGACCTTGTGGCTGAGAAGGAAAAGGAAATACAAGATTTAGAAGCAGAACTTGAATATTTCAGGTTGAAGTATCCTGGTGAATCGGCACTAGAGGTAACATTTGAAGAAATTATGGAATTGCGGCAGAAGGTTAATACAAAAGGTAATGCCAACGTCACTTCTAGCTCCATGTTTAGTGAAAAACCAAGCTCTGTCGGAACGTCAATGTCATGTTTTGAAGAAGAGAGAAAGTACATTGCACACTGTTTAGAGGGTTTGGAGAGGAAACTTCATCAATTTGCTCGAGACAGGGCTTTACCTGACAGTTCTGGGAGTGATGATTCCAGTGAAACAAGAGATGGAGAACACGATGTGGGAGATTCTCTGAATGAGGAGCCATGTCAAATGGATGATCAGGTAAATGATCAACCTGCATCTAGTTTAACCCTTCCTGCCCATGAAAAGAGAGACAAAGATCACAAAATCAATCACCATAAGAAGAAACTCCTCAATCAATACGATGAAGTTGATTGGATGAGTCTTCGAAGTGAACTTTCAGATCTCAATGAAAGGGTAGAATCACTTGAAACTGATCACAACTTTCTGGAGCATACTCTTAACTCTCTTGAAGCTGGAAAGGAGGGAGTGCAATTTGTTCAAGAAATTTCTCGTCAGCTGCTGGAATTGCGAAAAAAAAATTTTGACTAAAAAATGTCAATCTCTTCCTTTGATAAGCATTATTGCAAGAATAGCAACTATTTCTAAGAAAATGGTAAGAATAGTTCATTCATTTGCGTTTTTGTAGAAAATTACGTTAACAGCTACGAACTTTTGTAATCTTTCCAAGGAGGAACTACTTAATTATAGAAATAATTTCAGACGGGGTCGATATTCAAAATTGGCAGTTCCACTTGCTACGACTGGAGGACCCTTTGAATTCCACCAAGTAAGGCAGGAAAAAATTTTTATTTTGAAATTCAAGTCTAGCTCAAAGCTCGATCGAGTTTGAGAGACCTGATCGAAGCTCGAACTTGATCAAAATTTGAGTAGTTTGAAATTTAATCACATTTAAGTTTTGCTTGGGTCTAGTTAAGCTTTAATTAAACCTAATTGATTGTATCAAGCTCTAAAGGCTAACACCTTTAAAGAAATATTAAATGGTTCAAAGTCTATCACAAGACCAACCTTTTTTTAAAAATATTAAATGTTGTAAACTTAATTGGAATAAGAAGGCCAAAAAGTCAACCTTTTATAAATTTTGTGATTGAAGCAAAGACCTAAATATTTTATTTATGTAGTTAATTTTCTCCTTATCTTTTCACTTTCAATATGGAAATTAGAAAATGGGAATCAGAGGAGATTCAAGGACACATAAAAAATGAAACAAATTTAGAGAAAAGTTCAAGAAGTCCATCAAAGAATCAATCAAGAACATCAAGACTCAAGATCCATAAAACTCATCCTTTTATCTTGTTCCTTTTATTGTTCATTATTATTTTTCTTTAATTTTTCATACACTAAATTGGGATATATATTTAGGTGGGATGAGCCTTAGAATTATATTTTGATTTAATTTGATTTCTCTGATTTAATAAAAGTTACAGTTTTCTTAACAATTATTTATTATATCGGATTAAAGTGATGAACATAGAAGATTCATCTTCGAATTCATATATATGATTAAAGTAACAAATGTAAAAAAATCTTATAGATAATTAGATCACATAATGAATAATGAGGGTTGAATGCTAGAGATAGGGCTATATGATCCTTCTTAGCTAGAGTGAAATCTATCATGAAAATTCATAAAGCGAATTAATTTCTTTAGGAGTTTTGATTTGAGAGAACCTTCAGTCAAAATACTTAAGGATAGGGACTGTGTCTTGACTATGAGAGTAAAATTGTAATTTTAAAATTCCTGTCGATCCAAGTAGTTAGGATTATTCATTAAATTATGATAAATTCAAGCACAAGAAATGTTCTAAGGGGATTCTTCATATATATCCTATCTGTATATTGGTTGTTTAATTCTTATTTATGATCTAGACTAACTATCTCTTATTTGTTATTTTATTTTCGTTAATTTTTCTTTTTAAAATCTATCAGTCATTTTTTTTAAAATTGAGTAATTGAAAGTCAGTTAGTCCTAATAGCTATAGTCCTCGTGAGAATGACAATCAACTCACTTAAATTATACTATAAGAAACAATAGGTGCACTTGTCTTTTCGATTTTCTTTTGTATTGTTTTGTATTTTGTTTTATGTATATCACATCAATACTTATATTAAAAAGTTAAATCAAATTAAGGAGAACCTAAAGCACTTGAATAAATCCCACATTGGTGATATGATGAGCAATATTAATGCAACAAAGAATGAGCTTTCCAAATGATAAGATCCCCTCTATATACATCCTTAATATTATAATCTTTTTAAAAAGTAAAAGAATTAAAATCCTGTATTTAAGTTGTCAAATGTCACAACTTTTTTCTTAGAAAAAAAGTAAAAATTGGATTAGTTTAAGGATAGAGACTCAAATACTTCCTACTTTGGCTCCTAAGGAGAAACTCTAATAAAATCTTTGCTCTTAAAGCAGATTCAAGCATATTGCTACACACGCTAAATGATCTATCTTTTTAAACCTTTGATTATTTTAATAATTTACTAGGTACTAAAATATTCTCCAATATTCATCTTCACAGTATCACTCATTTTGGACTCCACAAATTAGTTCTTAGTCATGCAAGAATCTTTTTAGACCATTCACTAAGCAAGAGATTAAAGAAACTGTATTTAAACTCTAGCCTTCTAAAGTCCTCAGATATGATGACTCCACTTCATGTGTAATTCTTAATTTCTTTAAACATAGCAAAATTATTAAAGAAATTAATAGTAATATCATCTCCTTAATCTCAAAGTAGCCAATTTAGGTACTTTCAACAAGTTTATACCTATTTTTCTCCAATATTATTCATAAAATTATCTTAAAGCTTTTTGTAGAGAGATTGAAGGAACTCTACAATCCATTCTTAACAAAACCCAATTAACTTAATTCTAAGTTTAACTATTACCGACAACATCTTACTTGCTCAACAATGGTTATAGTAATATCTTAAAATAATGGCCACAATATATGCTTATTTAAAATTAATTTTTCTAAAGGCTATGATACCACATAGTAGGATTTCATTATCTTATTTTTACAAGCTTTTTAATATCCTAGAAAATTCATTGCTTTGATTTTCAATGCGTAATAATAACCTCTTTAGTAGTGCTAGTAAATAGGGAAGCTACTAAAAGCTTCTCAAATGATAAAATGGTTGGGGCAAAGATATCCTCTCCCTCCCTATTTACTTTTCCTTTTCAAGAATTCATGTTTATTATTATTGAGAGTTCTATTATTAACTTTAGAAATTTTAGATATCATTATAGATGCTCCAAAAAAAAATTAATCTTTCTTAGTTGACAATTTGTTCTTATTTTTCCATAATGAATTAAACTTAGTTGAACTCCTTTTGAAATTCGTATGAGAATTTTAAACTCTCTCAGGTTTGGCAATGAACATGAGTAAATCATGCTTCATTTATCAACAAAATCTTTCTAACTTGCTCAACATTGCATAAATTTAACTGACTCAACGAAGGTTAACTTCCTATTTGTGATCTTAGTCTTCCTCCATTTACCATCAATCTTTTAGGGATTATTCTCTTTATTCTTTTCTTATAGATCAAATTAAAAATCAAATTAAGAGTTGAGAAGGTTTTATCCTAAATAGGTAGGCTCTTTCTTATCAAATCTATTACGACGAGCCTATACATTTTTTGTTCTTGTCACCTATCTCCACCTAAAAGTGTATTCAACACCATACAAAAAGTTATGCATAACTACCTCTAGCTAGGATCTACAAACAACAAGTCCAAAAGTAAGATAAGTTAGAACGAGTGTCTTTTCTTTTTAAAGAAATGAAGGTTTTGACTGTAACACCCCCTCATCGTAGGGTACGCACCGGGACGCTTGTAGGTCATTCCGATACATATCCTATGATAAGGGAGCGCTACGTGCAATCACTACTGTACTCCACATGGCATCACAAGAATTGAAATAATAAAGCAGTAATTGTAAATCACAAACTTTTTAAAACCAAACTCTTCCTTTTTTCATTACTCAAAATCAACAGTTTATACATCTCTTACTGTACAGTCTGTACATACAGAAACCCTAATACAGATACTATGAAAGAGGAAGAAATACATCAACTATCTAGGTCATCCCAAAATCCAGAAATCCCAGCTGACCGACCTGTGTGCCATGACCTCTCTCGCCAATCTGA
>JAOTAY010000004.1:14143506-14163234 GCA_025629805.1 Erythroxylum baracoense
CGACGTCGAATATCAAAGATTCCACGATGTTGTCTAAAACGTCGCAAAAGGGGGCTTTCCTCGACGTTATAGAAAACGCCTCAGAATCTGCCTTGCCATGATTCATCGACGTTTTCCTCTAACGTCGCTGAATGTAAAGACTTTTAGTGACGTTTTTGTAAACGTCGCAGAATGTATATATATTTTGCGACATTTTACGTAAAATGTCGCAGAAACCTTTTACCTACACCACAATTCGCGACGTTTTTTGTAACATTTTTTAAAACGTCGCAAATTTGATTCTGCGATGTTTTTTGGCATTCTGTGACGTTTTAAAAATGTCGCATATTCTATATAATTCTTATAGTGTTAATAAAACTCTATTTTACTACATATATCTAAGATAATTGAAATCTTATTTTATTAGAAACCTAAGGTAGTTGAAATTCTATTTCACTATAATTCATGACATATCTTACTAATTTTCTAAGAATCACTCCTTGCTTGCACAAATCCCTATGGACTTCAAGTTATGTGAGCGTTTACCAATTCTAAACTATAATTCAACTTTTCAACAACATCTAACCTGATGTAAACAATTTCCTAAATATTGTGAAAATTTACATTCTTGACCATAACTCCTTCCTTCTATCTTTTTCTTAATTTTTCATAGTTCCATAAAAGATAATTTTATCCCCATCGCCATTAGTCAAAACATATGCAATCAAGCCTCCCTAACCATATCTCTTTGACTATATAGTCCTTCTCCCTCTATCTTTGATATACAGTGTTGATACTTTTTTTTAATATTGTTCTATCTCATGAACTAAAATTTTCAACCTCTTTAGCATCTATTCTAGGTTGTTTTAGTACTAGTTGCACCACCTTAATTTGAACATAATTTTTCATTATTGATTATAATTCTATATATTTATCTCAATATATGTCGCTCTCCATATATTGTATTTGTAAAAGTTATCCTAAACATTTTACTAAGTGCCCAAAACTTACAAAAGTCTACCTTCACATATTTGTTTTCCTTTAATATGTTTTCCTTATAAAGTTCATCATCCCTTACTCACTAAGATGACTCATCCACATATGTCATACCGTATTACTATCATCATTCTTTCTTGAAGATTAAGACACAAAAATTGATCCTATTACCATCTTTTCTATTAAGATATAAATATTTTACCATAATTTTTTTCATCGTAGTGCACCCTTTACCATCTTAAGCTATCCATCATCACCATAAAACTTATATACTTGTTTATCAAGACTACCTATGGAAATCCAATTCTTTTGGAACTCAGAAACATACAAGAAATCAATTGTTCTCATAATTCTATAGTGTATCTTAAGTTGCACTAAATCATTGTCTTTGATAATAAACTCTCCATCATCACCTAATCTAATAGTACTATTTTATTCTTTAAAAGAATAGAACTAATCCTAATTAAAAGTCATATAACAAGATGCTTCAAGTGTTTATCACCCACCAATTTACAAAATCAAAATTATTAATGGTTAGAACACCGTTACCACTTTCATCCTCGTCATTGGAACTCTTTTAGACTACAACAACACTTGCTTTTTTATCTGTCCTTTTTCTCATCTATATTCTTCCATTATGGTTAGTCCCTCTTAAAGGAAACTTTCCATTTATAATTAAAAGATCAATTTTAGTCTTCAATTTGGATCATGACTTGCTAATATTTTTAGAATTTCTTTTCTTGTTCCTTCATCTACTAACAACCAGACATAAATTATATATATATATATATACACATTAGAGACTTTTTTCATCAATTTCTTAAACAATAAAGCATCCTTTATATCATTAATAGAAAAAATCCTTTTATCATATAATATAATATCAATAAAATTATCATATAAATTAGGTAATGAAACAAAATAATTATGGATTAATCCATTCTTAATTTTAACACATTGTAAATCTAAGATGATTTGATTAAAACTATCAATGTGATATTTTGCCTGTGTAATTTTTAACATCTTTAAGGTACATCATAGTTGCTTTTGATATAAATATTCCAAAGTGAGTTATTTTGATACTTACTTTCAATTCGTTTCTATAATGAAGGAACATTTATTTCATTAACCACCTCCTCCGTACCTTATCACTGAGACTCGATATTATTGCATTATACACCTTCAAAAAAATTTATTCCTTTTTTGATGCCTCTAAATTCTCTAATAGTTTTCTTTTTATTTGAACATTATTGTGTATCTATGTTAAACAAGAACTACTCTCATTTTTATCTTTTATAGAATGAATCATTCAATCCATTAGACATTTTAATATCGAATTTATATAAACAGATCTTGAAAACAAATTAGATCTTTTCAAGGACAATCTAAGTTGTGATACAAATAATTATGATATCAATTGCTTTGATACCAATTATTATAATATTAATTGCTTTGATACTAAATTTTTATGAAAATAGAACCAGTATAGGAGGAAATAAAGAAGTTGGCATTTATTCACTTAAAAAATATCCTTAATCTTTAGTTCCACCACTTATAATGCATAGGAACTTAGCTGCTTTATTCAAGATTCCCTGGACCAATCTATAATAGAGTAGTTGGAAAAGCCTTTCTCTAGAATTGAAGTGGAGGAAGCTTTATTCAGTATGGACCCAAAGCAAGCTTTAAGACCAGATGGTTGACTTATTTTTCCATAAAACCTATAATGAAGTAAGAGATATAGTCATAACAACCATTATTAAATTCTTTTTATGTAGAAGGATGTTAAAGGAATTGTACAAGACATGTAAGACTGGTTTCTAAAATTGCAAACCCCGCTTCTCTAGATGACTATAAACATGTTTCATGTTGCATTGTCATACATAAAATCATCTCTAATATGTTAATTAAGAGACTATAAATAACACTTATATAGTTGATAAACTCGAGTCAAGGTGCTTTCATCAAAGAAAAGATCACTAATGATAATTGATTGATCATTCAAGACATCCTTACAAACTACTAATGTAAGCATTCCATCAAACGTTATGCCTTCTAGATTGATGTTAATAAGGCTTTTGATTCATTAAAATGGGATTTTTTATTAACTAGTCTTGAAGTTTTAGATTTCTAAAAGATTTCTGAAAATGGATTAAGTAGTGTGTCTCCTCCACATCTTATGGAATTAAAATTAATAGGAACCCATTGTCATTTTCCATGGACCCAAGGATTACAGGTAAGGGGATTCCTAGTCCCCTTACCTCTTCACTCTAAGTTTTGAGGTCTTATCTAGGATGATCTCTCATAGCATAACTCAAAGTGGTAAGTTCAAATATCAATATAAGTACAAAGAGATCAAACTCTTTAATTTGACTTTTGATGATGATTTACTCCCATTAAGCAGTGCTAGTTTGAATGAAATAAGATCTTTATAGTCCTTCTAAAGAATGTCAAGATTGGGCTTAAATTTATAAAGAGTAACTTTTATGTTTCTATTAGCCTAACTTCCCTACCTAATAACTTATCAAGACTTTTATAATGTCAACTCCAATATGCTCCCTTTAAATACCTTGTTATACCTACTACCATCTAAAGGCCTACATTTAATGATTGCTTGTCTCTCTTTGATTCAATTAATAATATAATTGGATATAATGGAAGAGTATTACTTGTAAAACCAATCCCTAGTAATTTGTATAACCATTGGAGCTCTCATATTATGCTATCTAAAATCTTTGGCGAAGTAATAGAAAGGCTAATGGGAATCTTTTTATGGCCTGGCTATGCTAAGAAGGATAGGAATTCTAAAGCAAAATGGATTGATATGTATGCTCCTCAGTAAGAAGGTGGTTTGGGAATCATTAAGTTAATGACATGAAAAAAATGTTCATTAAAAGAATTTGGAAAATCTTCAATGATAAAAAAATCTATTTAGGTGAGATGAATGCATTATTAATACTTGTGGAACTTGAAGGAAAAACATGATCACTCCTGGTCTCCAAATAATATACTAAAAATCGAGGGACTCCATTAAGCATATGATTAAAGTGATTATAAGTAATATAATTATGTAAATTCCTCTTCTTTGTTGTAGGTTCATTGATATTAACTAATAGTGGAGTAGAGGTAGACGTATATACATAAGTTCTCTTCCTCTCTATCCTAAGAAGTAAATTTCAACATTAATTTTAACATGACGGTGGACAAAAGATACAAATAGTATCGCCATAAATTTAGATAATACTTTCATCCTTCAAGCAGGCAGCTAGATTAGGAGCTGTAAACTCCTACACTACCCTTACTCTATAGACCGTCTCCAAGCAATTTCATGCCTTAAAGACACCATCTTAGGAAAACCCAAAGCTACGAGGAAGAGCTTAAGAGAGGAGGATTGTTTAGGAGTCGACAGCTTAAGACTTAGGTATGTGGACCATAGACTCTGGTAATAGAGGGCATTGTAGTAGCATGGTATGGTCCAATACAATGCTTGGAAGCCTTAAAGAAGATTTCCTGAAAATGTTGTTTTTGTTGTTCATGCTTGGTTTTTGAACACGTCCTCCACCTATAAGTAATCTTATAGGTTTTTACGTTTGTCTTTATCTATTTAACCATGTAGGTTTCCTAAGGATTATTATCCTATTCCCAATGTACTTATCCTAGAGATTCTTATAAGAATATGATTGCAAAACAAACAGGACTTGTTAGGAGCCAAGTTACTTCATTTTTGACTTATAATGTTATTAGAAACCTTAAAATGCTACACGTACATGTACTTGTGTATGAACTGAACAAGAAATATATTCAGGTGTCTATTTGGTCTATAAATGATGGAGTTTGATTGTGAACGCCAATGGTTGAGGAAATGTACTTAGAGGAGATAAAAGAACAATTAAAAATCAATCGTGATTAAGATAATCCAAGAAAATATACAAATAAGGAGTTAGGGCCTAATCACAGTCAATCAAAACATGCAAATGTCACAAAACATAATGCATCTCCTCCTGAATTTTCAAACTCCACCAATTCAAACATTTATACACAATCTGGTTTTTCATTCACTAGACCATCTGAAACAAAAATAATCACTCAAAGAATCCCCAAAAAGCTAAAGAGTAGTGAAACATTTCTTTCAGTTCACCCATTTCCTTTTCGTATTTAATTTATGCTTCCTATGGACTATATGATAGCGCATATAATTGTAGTTTTTTTGGTCATTGACATTTAGTAGTATATATTTTAGCACATCTATTAATGTATTTTTAAAAAATCTAATTCATTTCCTTATAAAGATTTAAACTATTGTTATATCCATTCAACATTGTTTCTATAGTTTAATGCTATTTTGTTGCCTTAGTCAAAATTTTAAGCAGCATGTTTCATTTTTTTCCTAATAATTTTTTTTGTCTTACACTTATAGCTGTGCCACTATATTTAATGATATGAATTATGTTTTCTTAATAGAAAGACAATAATAGTTATACTTTTAGTTACGCTTTTGTCTGTTGCCTAAAGATATTTTTGCTATAATGTGTATAGTTAACTCCAAGGTGGATGGATGTAACAACTATGTATACTAGTAATGACAAGCAAGACATAAAAGGTTTTTGTAAAAGAAGTTGAGTCCTGTTAAGTCTAGCAAGCAAGACACTTGACTTATTTCTAGTGATTTTGATGTTGTGGCATTAGCTAAGGATAAATTTGTCAAGAATAGGCTGGTCATAATAGTTAGCATTGAAATGAGAGAGTTCATGACAAAGTTGGAACTTCATGATCTTAAATATTAAGGAAAACAAATGACTTAGACATTTGGCACACTTACTATAAGTTAGATCGAGCACCAGTAAATGATGCATAGATGAAAGCTTATATGGATTCATATGCTTTCCTTGAAGCCTCTAACATCCCAAATCGTAGTCTAGATCTTGTTTCTATGAGAAATAACAGTAAGATAAGGAGAAACCCCTTTCGTTTTAAGAATATTTGCATAAAAGACCCAAGTTTTATTACTAAGGTTAAAGAAGTATGGGATACAAATGTAACAAGTTATTTTATGTATAGATTGGTCACAAAATAGAAGTTGTTAAAACTAAAACTAAAGAATTTAAATCATAATAATTTTAAAATTTTAAGATAACAAAAGGCGGAGCTAGGAAACTAGTTAAAATAGTTACAAAGGTTACTAGATGGGGATAGATATAATGAAGGCTAAAAAACCAAAATGAAAAAGATCAGTGAGAACAATTCATTAGTAATAGTAAATGGCTCAACACATAATTACAGCAACAAGATAAAATATATTGGATGCAAAAGGGTGATGAATACATTGGTTTTCATTTGATGTAGTTTCTTAGTGAAGGAAAGAAAACAAAACTCACCTATTTATAGATGCCAAATGTAATAAAATCATATCCCTTACTGAAATTAGAAAGCATATAGTGGAATTTTGGAACGATTTACTAGAAAAAATAGACAAGAGGGAGAGCATTAATGAGCAAATTTTGAAAAAAATGATCCTATCATTTGAAGAGTAGATGCAAACAAGTTAATTTCTTTAATGATGTGGGTATAGGTGAGAAAAGTTTTATAAAGTATAATATACACTAAAGCACTAGGCCCTGATGATTGTAGTTCTTATTTTTACATAAAATCATATCATGTGGTGGGTTACTTGATATTTGATGTAATGGAGAAATTCTTTAAAAGCACGAGGCTTTTACAATAGGTGAGTTATTGCTCTTGTTCCTAAAAGGAACAAACCAAAAAAAATTATGAAATTTCATTCTATAATATAATTTATAAAATTATCATTAAAATTTGTTCAGATAAGTTAAACATAATGCTACCTAAATTAATAAGTAATATGTAAGGAGCTTTTGTAAAAGGGAGAATAATGTTACATATCATTCTAGTTAGCCAAGAATTAATACACCACTATAGAAAAGACTATTCTTCTCTTTGTTGTTCCTTTCAGACTTATCTCCTTAAGGCATATGATTTTTTAAAGTAGAATTTCCTTAAAGATGTGTTAGAAGTTTTAGAGCTTCTAGATCAAATTGTGAGGTGGGCCATAACCTGTATAACATCATCGAAATATTCTAACCTAATTAAGGGTGAATTAAAAGGCTACTTTGGAGGAAAAAAGGCTTGCAACACTACAAGAAAAATGTCAATTTGCGACGAAAATTACTGATAGAAAACATCAACATTTCATCGGTTAGTCAGGTTAGCGACGGACTTTACCGACAGATAAAGGTGTCGTAGAAACAACCGTAGCTAATAATTCTTGATGAAAAACAGAATGGTCATTGGTAAATTTATCGACGGATAATTTTATTCCGTCAGTAGATTTACTGATGGTTTATTCTTTTCCATCTATAAGTTTGTGAAAACATTACCGACGGTTACATTTTTTTGTCAGTGAGTTTACAAACGGTAACTTTCCGTCAGTAAATTTGGTGATGGAATTGGTTATTCCGTCTGTGATTACCCGACAGTTAGTCATGTTTTGTCGATAAATAGAATTGATTTTACCGACAGATATTTGTTGGTTCGTCTGTAAATTAACCAGAAATTTTTAAAAAAAAATATACCGTCAATAAATTTTATTTAATGATGTTATGGTTGATGATTATTAAACAATTATAAATTTAATAGTATAAATTTAATTTCTTTAAACAAAACTTTGATTGATGTTATAAAGTTAAAAATATCTTAATTGATAATAAAAATATTACATTGTACATAATAAGTATTTGTAATTCAAATGAAATGACCAAAAGCACACTATTGATCTGGTGACAGCAGATGCTCTGATTGGTGGGATGAGGTGCTACTCCTACCCTTCAACTCATCCACCTCATTATGGAGCTGAGTTATGTACTCCATCAATGTTTGCATTGTGCTCTGAAGCTCTTGGACTTGATTAGTTGTCGACCGCCTACTAGATGCTGCTGTACTGGATGTGGAGGATTGCGAATAATATGTATTCGCAAATGAACTTAAGCCGAATATCCTTCCACAACGATCCCTACCACCCACTGCATGAAGATAGGTTTCAGTCTCATCAACATCTTCAGACTGCTGAGACTATCGTTGAAGGCTTTCTTATATTTGGTCCTATCAAAAGGCAATGTTTATATTAGTAAGTGAAAATTATTAAGCATTAATATTAAACCGTAAATTTCACATACATTTAATTATCTACAACGGCTGTTGACGAATGTCATACCGTCATGCTTCTTAGTGTGAGTGTGCAAAAAGAGTTGACGGAGTGTAGGCCTCATGCCTATAAACTTTTCCTGCATAAGAATAAAATGTTATAAGTTAACTAGAATTTATAAAAATTTCGGCAAAGATTCCCCTATTTTTATGATATCTATCCCCTGTTGAACAAAGAAAATAACTTAACAATATAGACATACATCGCAGTAGACATTTATAACATTATCATTCTCAATAATACACATATTTTCATTCCAAAATTCATAAATCAATTTAGTTGAAATACAGCAAAGTAAAGAAATAAGAATATAAATGTAAAGTGTAGATACTTACAAGTCTCTCTGCATGCTCGTGGTGGGTAATATATCCCCCCGTATGTACGGGACGACTCTCTCCTCCCGGTCCTCCACGTTTGTTGGTTGAATTATGCTCTAAAATGGACATTGCCTTAGGTGATGTCCAATACTGCTACTAATGACTCCATATTTGTTCAAAAATGTAAGGCAGTCGTACACTGGCCCTATGTATCACAGCAACAAAGTCCCAATAATGTGTAGTGCTTGTCTCTCCCATACTTTATAAATGATCACGTTAAATTTAGAATCCCAAAAAAATTCTTTCGGAAACCAAAGGAAAAACATTCGATAAATACTTATAATGTAATAATATTTATCTAATTAATGTATAAAAGTTAATT
Source organism: Erythroxylum baracoense (assembly GCA_025629805.1). NCBI lineage: Eukaryota > Viridiplantae > Streptophyta > Magnoliopsida > Malpighiales > Erythroxylaceae > Erythroxylum > Erythroxylum baracoense. Next base: position 14,152,397 of record JAOTAY010000004.1, read on the forward strand.
AAAAAGAAAATAATAATTTTTGTTGTACCTCAAACTCCTGATAATAAAATTCCTTTATAGCCTGAGAGATATTCTTCCATACCTTCAAGATCAATCTTCTTATTGAATTTAGATGTCATGTTTCTTGAGCACGATCTAGATGGAATCAACCTAATATAAAAATAAATAATTTTATACCATTTTTAAAATTGAAACCTATAACTTAATTATAAACATATAGTGTTTCATGTATTTTCACTTACATATTATTGACAATTATAATGTAAGTTCTTCCATTAGGTCCCTCAGCTCTAGGCTGGTGGCCACCTCCTTCATCCTCATTATTTACCCTTGATATCTCTGTCGGTATAGGGGTAATGAATGATGTAGGGGTGGTGGATGCTGTAGCAGCAAGTACGGAAGGTGATGCCTCATCTATAAGTGTAGTAACTAGAGGGGGAAGAGGTGATTCAGTTTCAGCTGCTACAGTATGAGATGCTTCACCTGTACAGTAAGTACCTCCGAATCATGGTCTGAATCTTGGTCGCTACATATCCTGTCATTTCTTTGGTGACATATTTCAACCTAAAATTAATATTTGATTAAATTTTCCAGAAATATTACAATTTACATTCAATATTTTATTCAATATATTGAAAAGGAAATAATTCATTTGTTGAATATATTATTCAATTACAAACATAAATTAATCGCTGTCATCACGTAATTGTAAATCAAAATCATCTTCTTTTTCTAAAGAATTTGAATCAAACTCAGACTCTTCTTTAGATCTCTAGCCCTCCTCATCCTCTCTAGATAAGATTTCAGTATATGCATCATATGGATCATTCAAAGGTTCATTATCCTTATATACAACAGATGCATTTATTTTATAAGCATCTTCCGGAAACGCTTCACTTTTAATTCTCTGTTCTCCTTTTCTATATGATTTAAAAACACCTCTGGGTTTAACTTTGCAAACGGTTAACCAATCTGACTTATCTTGTTGTAAGCTGGGAAAAGGGACATGCCAACACGAAAGGTTTAAATTGTCGAAATCTTCTTCGTTTATTGATTACAACTAGATTGTATCATCTATGCACCAACATTTGGAGTTGGATCAAACTAATCACACTTAAATATCACACTTAGTTTTATTTGCAATATAGGGTACTCAATTTCAAGTATCTCAATAATTTTACCATAGTAATCCATCAATTCTCCTTATATGCAAACTCCACTATTTATTGTTGCCATACTATTACTATGATATTCTGTATGATATTTGTATCCATTAACGAAATACACCAGATATGATTTAAAAATTTGCAAAGGTCCCTTCACAAGATCACATATGAACTTGTTCTCCATTGGATTTTCTAAGGCGTATAGAAAAGAAAATATCATATTAAATAGTATAATCTCATTTGAACACTTAAATCTTATGATTCAATCATTTCAATATTTGTAAGTGAAAACTTACATATTGCTCGAACCATCAAGGACAGTGTCTTCCAACTTTATTGATATCATCCTGTGTTTTGTAAGGCATGAGCTCGAGTAACAATTCCTTGTAAAATCTAAAAACATTATTATGTATTTCAGTTATGAATAAGAATAAAAAACCCAAATAATCAATTTCAACTTACTGCACGAAAGGTTGAACCTCTTGACAGTTCAATAAAATATAATCATGGGCAACATCAATTTCTTCCTCTATTAACATTCTTCTTGTTGAACGTCCATATGTTTGTCCAAGATATGTGAAATTAGATAAGTTACCATCAGCATCACTAGTTCCTCCACCATCGTCATTATGAGGAACTTTTCTTTCTCTTGTGCAAACATGCGGCCCAAAATAATGTGAACAAGATGTACTAGCTTTCTCTACTAAATAAGCATTACATATCGAAACTTCAACTCTAGCCTTGTTTTCACATTTTTCTTTAAAAAATGCAAATACCTATATGAGCAAATAGGGTTATACCAATTTAGTTATTAAAACATATTAATATTCAATTACAATCATTTTTGTTGAATTACCTTTCAAATGGATACATCCAATAATATTGAAATAGACTGACTAGTTTAGCTTTGTTTGCTAAATGGACAGGTAGATGCTCCATACAGTCAAAGAAGTTTGAAGGAAATATCCCTTCTAACTTGCACAAAATTACTGGAATTTCCTTTTCTAGTTTTTCCATTTCAGCTAACTTGATTTTAGATGATGTTAAGCTTTTGAAAAACAAACTTAATTCTGTTATTACTTCTCAAACCTTATTTGGTAGCAACTCCCAAAATGCAATTGGAATTAGCCTTTACATAATCATATGACAATCATGACTTTTCATCCTAAATAGTTTATACTTCCTTATGTCCACACACCTTGCCAAGTTTGAAACATAACCATTGGGAAAGTTTAGACTTTTCAAATCAACGGTTCCCCATGTCGTGTCCACTCAAAATAATTTGGGAAAAACCCTTTTCTCAATAAATGCCAATTAATTTCATCAATAGAAAGGAAACGAATGTGTTTGCACTTTTTACACAGACATCTGATCTTTGGGCCATCCATATATGTAAGTTGAGAACATGCATAATGAATAAAAGCTTCAACTCCCTCAACAAACTCAGGATTAATGAAACCATTAGGTGTTAATCGTCTATCTATGAAAGATCTATCAACATTACTCATTTATGCAAAACTGTTAATTTCAAACAATGATTCTATAGTTGGTATCCTTCATGTTCCCTAAAATTTACAGAACAACTAAACTTTACACAACATCCCCTAAGTATTAATCAATTGTGTAACATCCCGTTTTCCTACATTAAAGGTATGAACCCTAAAATATTTAACATGATAGGTGTTAATGAAAAGAATTAGGGAATTGCATTTCATGTTTATGCATAATATAGTATGCATACACGTGAATTTGATTATAGCACACATTACAGTAATTGTTCATATACTCATTTGACTTTTTCAGGTATAAATGATTGATTTAATGTGATTATGATGTGGATAGTGAATATTTTGTTCTAAAAATTGATTTGGTGAATAAAATTATTGATTTAGAATTTTTGCTAAAATTTGAGAATTTTATGAGATTTTGGGTATTTATAGACTAGGAAAAATGCCAAATAGTAAGACAATTGATAAATAGTAGTAGAAATAAATGTCAAATGACATTAGAAATTATTGATAAGTGACATTAAGATTTAATGACAAGTGTAATAAAAAATTGGGAGACAATTGGATTAGAAATTGGAGATAAATGAACTAATTACTAAGAAATAAATAGTAGCATAAGCAAGAAGGCATTAGCATTTAATTTGGTTATTAAGTGGTGAGTGTCATGACAAGTGTCACGACACTCACCATGCATTTTAACCTCCTTGCTTATAACCTACAACTTTTCCAAATAAATGGCCATTTCCTTTGTCTTTCACTTAAGCAAAATACTCTCATCTTCTTTTTTATTCTCTCAAGCTATGACACTCTCACTCTCACTGTCACTTTCCTTAAGTTGACCTTGTGCTATCATCCTTTACCTCACTACTTCAACACTTTGCTCTCTTCTTCTCATTGATGGAGAAGAAGAAACCCACTTCTATTCCATCTTCTTCTTACATATATAAGATGATCGTGAAAAGCTTGGAAGCTAGGGTTTCATGGTGATTTGAAGAATATTATAGATAAAGAAGTAAGTAATGTGTTAATCTCCATGGGTTGTTTAACTCGAAGCATATATGATGATAGTTGGTGATAAAATGAACATAAAGAAATGAATGTGTTTATGTCTTATTTTTGTATGATTGACGAACAATAATGTTTGGTTTGTTTGATGAAAGTCTTTCAGATAAAATTGAAGTGATTTTGATGAGGAAATGAAGTAGAAATGGACTAAGCATAATATGGTTTGGTTGTAACATATGAAAGAGTTAAAAAATTAGAAAATTGGAAGAGAATGGCTGGAATATGTTAGCTGTACATGCATCTATATTATGGCCATATCTTGATCTGTGAATATCCAAATTGGATATATTTTGATCTAAATTAAACTATAGACATACGGCTACAATTTTCATGAAGGAATTGAATTTGAATTAAATCCTTAAGGGTCTTGAATTTGGCTTGAAGTTGAGTTCTAGCATAGGCTGCAGCACTACCTTTAACAGAAATCATTTCCTATTTTTATCGAATAAACTGTGATGAAGTATGCTGAATAAGACCAAGTTGTCTTCATAAAAGTTGTACCTATTCTCTTAGCTTTATATTTTTATAAAGTTTGTAATTTTTGGATATCAGAATTGAGAGATATGAGTTTTACAAGTTGGAGTGCACATAGACAATCATGCACTAGCCATAATTTCGAACGTGCACAGTCTGTAGTATTTGGAGCATAACTCATGAATTAATGAACCAAATTTAATTATTTTTGTTTTTTTTAAACCTAAGATATAGAGAAACATTTGACTAAAAGAAAGTATTGTCTAGAAACGTCAATTTCTAGGTCAAAATGACCATAGAATTCTAACCCAAAATCTATTCTAAGAAAAACTAAAAAATTGTCTATCATGATTGTAGCAAGGACCACCGCGATCGTGGGTAGTGTTTTTACATGTAAATGTTTTGATTTGTGCAATGGTTGAATTAATTAAGGATAAGGTGTTTAACTATGATGCATTTGGACTTAGTTAGGCTTGAATGAAGCTTGAATTGAACCTAGAATGATGCTTGGATTTAAGTGACTAAATGTGTGATATGTGTGAGGTGATAATTGAGGTTATAACTTAGTAAATCAATTGTTTATATCAAAGTACCAAAAGCATGAGTGTAATGGGAATGAAGATATTCATATGATTGTAGTTGCGATTCAAAAGAGTTGAGTAGTATGTATTAAGTAAAGGTGAATGTGAATTGGATATTATGAGAGCATATAATGCTAGAAAAGAAATGATGACAGATGGATTTATGATATTAGAATAACCAAGTGTTCTTGAGGTGTAAACCTAAAAATAAGCTAGACACATACATAATGATGTGGTTAATGATCAAGTGATGTGATTAAAGAAACATACTCGAAATAGTCAATATGACCATGAATTGTACATTACACATATACAGATGTGTATAATAGAATGTTTATGTGATTTTGCAATTAATAATGTGTGTGCAATATGTGTATTGCATAATGTTGATATACAGGATGGAATGTCAGCATCCAGTCGTTTCCAGATCATGAAAGCTAATGCTAATCTGGAGCGTACTGTGAGTAACCTAGATGATCTCATATGTTTGATTGTTTGTTTTAATTTTTGTTTTGAATTGTTATGTGATATGGATGCTTTAATTCCAGACATTAAATGTACAAGGCATTTGATGTATGAAAAACTCATTGGAAGTGCTCATTGAGTATGGATTTAACTGAATAAGTGAATCTCAAATTTAATGTTGAATGCCGGACCAAAGACCAATGATAAATGTGAATGAGAATGTAAACGTGAATATGAATGTGTAAAATTGAGCACAATTGATTGATTGAATATAGGCGATGCATTTCAGCAAATGAATGCATAAAAAAGATAAAGGTTGTTATAACCGGAGTAGCCATCAAAAAAGAGCTTAAAGCTCAGAAAGTGAAAAAGAGCTTAAAGCTCAGAATGTGGTAAGAGCCTCCGGCTCACTATGTAAAATAAGTCATGTATCCCCAACGAATAAAGGATAGTTATTAATGAGCCTAGAATCCAAAATAGATATGGGACAATTATAAGCACTCGATCACAATAATAATAATTGAAAGTAAGTCTTATGAGCATTGAATATATAATTGATATATATGTTTAAATGATTGAAATGAACTATTTGAATTATTCAAATGTGAAATTTGAAATAAATGAATAAAGTGTTGATTGATGCTACATGATGAATTAATGAAGTGATGTGAATTATGTGATTACATGAACAGTATGTGTTAAGTGTTATAAGTGAGCCATCGATGATGGGTAGCTCACTGAATTCATAAAACCCAATAAAATTACAACTTGTTTCAGGCTCAGAGGAGATACCCAGTTAGACAAACTAGAAATATAGCTGCTGAAGTCGAATAAGAGATAGAGGTCAGGATCAGTTGGCATCTGCATACGTTTCCTGTTATTTTTGTATTAAAGTATGTATTCCGCAAATATTGTACCATGTGTGTGTGAATCATTATGATATGTAATGACTGAAAGTGTTTCGAATTTGTAAAGGGCCCAAATGATTATAGGAATTCTGAAATGTGTATATTGTTTGTGACAATTATGATTGAATTTGTTATAAATAAAATAAGTCATTAATAATTTTTAGTTTTCGGAAAAGTGAGTATGATGTTTAAGAAAAAAAATTTGTAATGAGTTCAGTTTGACTGCTCTAACGTGTCGCTTTCACAGGGTGTATGTCCGAATGTCCTCAGATATACGGATACATGCTTGGTGGATGTAGGGTGTTACAATCCAGTAGCCCTTCTGCACCATCACTAGTCCTACACCATCCACCACCCCTACACTAATAGAGATATTAGGGGTAAACGTTGCGGATGATAGAGGCAGCCTCTAGCCTGGAGCTAAGGGGGTTGATGGAAGAACTTACATAACAATTGTCAACAATCTATAAGTGAAGTTCTAAAAATTTTGTAATTCATGCATGGTAACACCATAGGTTTATACTTAAGTTATATGTTTTAATTTGAAAATGATCTAAAAATGCTTATACATTAGGTTGGTTCCGTCTGGAACATACTCCAAAAATATTTCATCCAAGTTCAAAGAGAGGATAGATCTTAAAGGTTATATATGGAAGAATGTCTCTCAAGCGACAAAGGATTTTTATTATCAGGAGTTTGAGGTTAAAAATATATATTCTTTAATCTTTTTTATTTTATCTAATTTTTTACATTAATTAGATAAATATCGTCGTCTATAAGTACTTACAGCATAATTTTCTTTTTTTCAGAAAGAATTTTTTTGGGATTCAAAATTTGATGATGTAATAATGTATGGAAGAGACGAGCCCATACATATTATAGAGACTTTCTTGGTTTGATACACAAGAATGGTGTACAAGTATCATATATATCTGAAAAAATATGAAGTTATTAGCAGTAGTATTGGACATCACCCGAGGCAATATCCATTTTAGAGTGCAATTCTGCCAACAGACATGGAGGACCGAACAGAGAGAGTCTACCTGTACACACTGAAGGATCTTTGACCCACCAAGAGCATGCACTTCAACTTGTAAGTATCAAAACTTTACACTTATATTCTAATTTTTGTACGTAGATGTACGAAATTTGATTTCAATATAATTCCATGTATGAAATTTAGAATGAAAATATATGTGTTATAGAAAATAAGAATGTTATCAATGTCTGGTGCCCTTAATGACTGTATTGTTGAGTTAATTTTTTGTCTAACAAGGGTAAATATCATAAAAATAAAGGAAACTCTACCGAAATTTTTGTAAATTGTATTTCACTTATAACAATTTATTTTGATGCAGGAAAAGTCTATGGGCAGGAAGCCTACACCACGCTAGCTTTTTTTGCACACTCACACCAAGAAGCATGATGATGTGACCATCATCAATAGACAACTTTATGTATGTAAAATCTATAGTTTAATATTAATTCTTAAAAATTATCACTTATTAACACAAACAATTATAATTATAGAATCAAATATAAGAAAGCATTGAACTACAGTGTCAAAACTTTGAAAATGTTGATAAGAGTCAGGTATATATTAATGCAATAGGTGGTAGGGACCGCCGTGGAAGGATATTCGACTTAGGTTCATTTGCAAACACATTTTATTCGTAATCCTCTACAGCTAGACTTAGTAGGCGGTCCGCATCAAATGAGAAAGTTATTCAGCTTGAGAATATAGTAGAGAGGCTGATGATGTGCACAACTCAGCTCCGTAATGAGATGGGTAAGTTAAAGGGGAGGGACAAGACCTCATTGCAACAGTCAGAGCATCCACCTTCACCACCTGTATAGCTTATGGATAAGTGAATATATTTGATAGTCTACTACTCTTAAGTTTTTGTATGAATTCTTAATTTACAGTTATTTTCAAGATACTTATTCGTGTACATTATAATATTTTTATTATATGACCAATCAGAATAATGTTTACTTTATATTTATCAATCAATGTTGTATTATTTACAGAAATTAAATGTGCAAAAAAATCAAAACATTATCAACAGAAAACTCGAGTAAGAATTAAGAAATGGCAGTTGAAATTTACATAGCTATATTTCTCAACAGAATTACAATATTGTCGGTAAAAATTTTGTGACAGATAATGCTTTCTGTCAGTAAAATTAGTGACGGGCTTATAATTTACTGTTGGTAAATTCACCGACAGAATATTAGGAATCTGTCGCAAATTTAGTGATGGAATATTGTAAAACCATCGATAAATTTACCAAATTTTACTGATGGAAATACAAAATTCCGTCGCTAAATTTATTGACAGATTCCTTATTTCCTTCGTTAAAATTTACCAAAGGCCATTTCTCCGATGACTCTTTCCATTAGTAATTTTCGTTGTCAAATTTGTTTCCCGGTGAAAAATCTTTATCCTCTGTCAGTAATTTTCATTGCTAAAACCTATTTTTCTTGTAGTGATTGGTTCCCTTCTTGTGTCATTGGTCTTTTTATAGCTTTTGACATCTTGCTTTTCAAATTTCTCTCTCTTTCTTGCTGATATCAGAAACTTGTGTGTCTTGAGCTTGCTAGAACTCCTTATAGTCCTTATGTTTATGCACTTGCAATCACACAAGAAAAATGTTAAATTCTTTAAAGCAAAGTAACTCAAATTGCACTAGATTCTAAATTACAATCCCTGACAATAATGTCAAAAACTTATTGTTTAGAATTTTAAATCTACTTATATCACAAGTATACATCGCAAACACGTTTTTGATTATGGATCTACTACAAGTCATATCTTTATGGTATAAATAGTATCATTCCCACGAGGATTGTTTTGGACACCTAAAAATTCTTATAACACTTTGTTTAAGGTAAATAATATGATAATGAAACTAGAAAATAATTAAACTAAAGAAAATTGATAATTGAATAATTAACAAGCAGTAGTGAATTTATTGATTAATCAATGATGATAACTTCGGAATTATTTCTATCCTTGTTTTGTTTTCATTTTACCTTCTTGATTTAATAATACTAGACCTTAAATATTTAATAATTATGATTACCCTCACTCAAGATCTAACCAAGTAATCCCAATTGACCTCTCAATCTCTTAAAACTCTTTCTAACTATCCAATTGGATTTGAAGCAATCCTATAGGTAACTAACAAACAACTAAGATCTCTCTTCAATTTCCTATCAATATGATATTTATAGGTCTATTATGGTACCAGTTCTCGTTGTGCAATGTAACACAGACAATACAACCTAATCTCTCAATTCAATTCAAATATAATAAAATAAACACCACAAAATATATCTTTATTAAATTAAGAATGTAAAAGTTTAACAGAACAATTTAACAGTAATTCTTAAAATAAATTTAGCAATCTATAGCCAAATTATATCCTAAATTGATCATAATCAACATTTAATAACAAGGGAAAAAAAAGAAGTTTGATTTTTGGATGTCTTCTTTTTCTTTTCTTTAAGTTGGAAAATTAAGTAGCTTTGTTCTTATGAAATTTTGCCTCTTTGATCTCTTCTTTAGATGTTCTAGGCGCCTCTTTTAGTGTTTTTGGTTGCCTTTTATACTTTTTGATACTTTAAGGGTTTCTCCATTTGCTTATATTCCTAAAATAGCCCCAAATTATCAAAAATATAAAAATCTCGTGACCTCAAAAAATCAAATTATTGCCCTAATAAACCATAATCAAGCAAAACCCACAAAAATATTTAAAAAGAAATAAATCTAAGTCTCAAACGTATGATTGTCACTCAACAAAACACCAAAAAACATACTCTAAAGAGGAAATAAGTAGTAGATGAAAACAAATATTCTTATACTCAACACAGATAGTGAAGCGGTCCCAATCAGAGTCAGCAAGAACGTGGAGTTAGATAGTATTTAGGATATGTGTTCTTTTAAGAAAAGAACTTAACTGTAACACTTTGTGTGGTTATAGAAGTCCGTTTACTTCATTATTTTTTAGCTGAATTTATACAACTGAAAGATTAACAAACATCCCTTAATGTATGGGATTAACAAGCTGGAAATTTAAAAAAAATAAATTGAGAAATAAAAGGGATTGGTTGCAGACTTATTCTTCTGTATTATTTTCTCCTTCATAGCACTATTCATGTATGCGTAATGCTATTCATGAAGCTGCTTCGCTCTGAATATTTAGGATTCAGTTTTGCCATTCTTGTTGAACAACGTGGCACAGCTTCAGTTGCTACAGATGGCTGCACACGTGGCTGCTTGCATGTATCATTGCTTCCCCCATCGACAACAACCTTGTCCTCAGGGTTAATAAATTTCTATTGAATATTAGCAGAATTTTCCCAAGTAGCTTCCTCTATAGGTAACCCCTTCCATTTGATCAAACTCTCTTTTACAAAGCATTTCCTACTTTTGACCCAACGAGTATCCAAGATACCTTCCGGCTCAAGAATGAGTTCTCCATCGTCATTGACTGGTGGAATGTCAGTAACGCCATCCAGAATAGGTCCTTTTTTTTTAAGAAGGCAAATATGAAATATAGGATGAATCCTGGAGCCCTGTGGTAACTTCAACTTGTTAAGTCAAGAGGACTTTACGATGACTAATTTTGATGACAATCAAATAATAATAATGTTAGAAACAAAAGA
>JAOTAY010000004.1:14163334-14182497 GCA_025629805.1 Erythroxylum baracoense
GTACCAAAAGCATGAGTATAATGGGAATGAAGATATTCATATGATTGTAGTTGCAATTCAAAAGAGTTGAGTAATATATATTAAACAAAGGTGAATGGGAATTGGATATTATGAGAGCATATAATGCTAGAAAAGAAATGATGAGGGATGGATTTTTGATATTAGAATAACCAAGTGTATTTCTTGAGGTGTAAACCTAAAAATAAGCTAGACATATACATAATGATGTGGTTAATGATCAAGTGATGTGATTAAAGCAACATACCCGAAATAGTCAATATGAGCATGCATTGTACATTACACATATACATTTGTGTATAATAGAATGTTTATGTGATTGTGCAATTAATAATATGTGTGCAATATGTGTATTGGATAATGTTGATATACAAGATGGAACATCAATATCCAGTCGTTTTCGGATCATAGAAGCTAATGCAAATCTGGAGCGTACTGTGAGTCGACCTAGATGATCCCACTTTTATTGTTTGTTCTGTTTTAAAATTTTGTATTAAATTATGTGATGTGAATGTGTTGATTCTGGACAATAAATGTCCGAGGCATTTGATGCATGTATAAATCGTTTGACGTGCTCTTTTAATGTGAATTTGACTAAATAAGTGATTCTTAACTTAAATGTTGAATGCCGGACCAAGGTCTGATGACAAATGTGAATGAGAATGTGAATGTGAATATGAAAGTGTAAAATTGAGCACCATTGATTGACTGAATACATGTGAGCATTTCATCACATGAATGCATGACAACATAAAGACTGTTGGGACCAGAGTAACCACCATAAAAGAGCTTAAAGCCCATAAAGTGAAAAAGAGCTTAAAGCTTAGAATGTCGTAAGAGCCTCTGGCTCACTATGTAAAATGAGCCCTATATCCCCAACGGATAAGGACAGTTATTAATGAGCTTGGTATCCGCAATGGATATGGGACAGTTACAAGCACTTGATCACAAAAATAATAAGTGAAAGTGAGTCTCATGAGCATTGAATAGGCATTTGATATGTATAAAATGATGGCAATAAATAGTTTCAATGATTTCTGATATGAAATATGAATTAAGTGAATGTGAAATGTATGTAATTCAACATGTTGATTAGTGAAATGATGTGAATTACGTGATTACATAAATTGATGTATTATGTGATTGAGTGAGCCATCGAGGATGGTCCACTCACCGAGTTTGCAAAACTCACCCCAAAATTTACAACGTATTTTTCAGGCTCAGAGGTGACACCTAGTTAGACCAAATGGAGTCTAACCACTGCATTTAAGTAAGAGATAAAGGTCAGGATCAGTTGATGTCTGCATACATTTTTTGTTATTTTTGTATTAAAGAATGTATTTTGCAAGTACTGTCCCATATGTAAGTGAATAATTATGATATGTAATAATTTTATGACTAAAAGGGTTTCGAATTTATAAAGGGCCCAAATGATTACTGGAATTATGCAATGTGCATGTTGTTTGTGACAATTGTGATTGAAATTGTTATTATTAAAAGGGGCCATTAATGATTAGTAGTTTTCTAAAAATTGTGTGTAATGTTTGAGAAAAATTTGCATTGAGTTCTGATTGACTGCTCTAGTGTGCCGCTTTCACTAGGTGTGTGTCTGAATGTCCTCAGGATGTACAGATATGTGCTCGGTAGAAGTGGGGTGTTACAAATTGAATTAATAACCTACAATTGATTTCAAAATTATGGTACGTGGCATTGTTTACACTTGTGAATCAAAAAAGCCAGTTCTTGCTGTGACTCCTAGGCTCTTGAAAATTTTCACTGATAAGTCTCACAGGAACTGCATCACAGGTTTTCAGCCTATATACCATCCTTGAGTTTATTATGTAAAGAATTTATCTTGTCTATAAAATGTATTAATTCCTTGTGTTAATACTGAGGTTGAATTAATCACATCGAAGTTGAAGTATTAATCGATCGAATTAATGACCTACAATTGATTTCAAAACTATGGTACGTGGCATTATTTACACCAATAAATCAAGAAAACGAGTTCTTGCTGTGACTCCTAGGTTCATGGAATTTTTCACTGATAAGCCTCACGGGAGCTACATCACTGGTTTCCAGCCTATATATCATCCTAGGGGTTTATTATGCCTCAAATCATCCATAACATCTCTAACTCATTCCACATACAATAAATGCTTATCTAATCATACATCTACTCATCAATGATTCAAACATACCCCAAATATAAATAGTTAGACTATTAAAGAAGAACATAAAAACTCATCAATGACTATGCCATTGGACTTAGCACACATACATCCCAAGGCATATTAGATGAAATTAATAAAAAATTGATGAAATAATACTAAGCAATTTCCTTGGTTTTCTTAATGGAACAAGTTTTGCTCCAATTGCCAATGCGATGGGAGGCCCAAATATAAATATCCGAGCTTCTATTTCTGAAAAAGAAATTTAAATAATATAATATGAAACGAACTAACATTATGAAGTTGAATTAATGGGCATATCTACATAGTGAATGATGTAGGTTTTGAGGAAGCTATCACCAAAGAAATGTAAAATTATGTATTTTCATTCAAAATAGAAGTTGTTGTTGAAAATCACGATTCACAAAAATGAATTGTAGAGGTTACAATAAAAAGTTTGATTTTATCATTTGTGTGACTTTTGCTTGAAAGTTATTACTAGAACTTTTATAATGATTACTAACTTATGAAAGACATTCAATAGATGTATGCAATGTAGGATAAGAAAAATTATTAATAAGTTTTTTATTAATAATTTCTTGCTTTAACATTATTTTTGAGGTATATAAGTAAAAGGATGTGAGTTTTTTATAATGATTGGATCCTATAATGAGTGATTTCACTTCGACACTCACTTTTGATGTATTGAAGTAGAATATAAAGACAACAACAATAACAAAGACGGAGTAAAAGATAGAATTTGGTGAATATGAATATAAGAACCTAAAACTTGTCATAGTTGTGCTTATCTTTTACTTTTCCATTTGGTGTGTAATTGCTCTTATTGTGAAGCTAAAATTGGGGTATTTTAAGCATGTTCAAGTTCTTAAAGAGATGGAAATTTTAATGTGAATATTACTAATATTAACTTCAACAAATGTATTTTAGTGTTGCATACATTAACCAAACTTTGATCAACGAACATGCTCAAGTGCTTAAAGAAATGGTTTACGTAATAAATATTTTAGATAAAATCCTGTAATAATAAAATTTTCAATGCTACAATAAGGAAAACATTTCTTTCAAAAACAACACATTTGAATATTACCTTGATTTAATCAAAGTAGGAGTTAATATTGTCTGATGTCAATTTTTGGAAAGTATGTTATCTAAGCTAATTTTAAAAGACATGATGATGATATACCAACTTTTATTGTATGTCTTGTGTATATATCTTTAAGAAAAGTCTATTTGTAGGTTTCAAATATCATACCTTAATATATATAATACTGCAACTTTAAACATTCAATACAGCTCCCATAAATAAAAAATAACATCACTCATAACAACTAAGTATTACTTTCAATTTATAATGATAATAACATGTTTAAGTATAACAAACACCGTGCATCAACACATACGATACTATAACTCCAAGCATTCAATACATCTCCTATGAACAAAAAAATACCATTGCTCATAACATATAAATAATTCATTTACTTTATTATGGGATAAAAGTTTGACTATAATGAATAGATGCCTCAGTATAACATTTGAATGTATGGCCAAACAATATAAAAGGAAATGTTTGCTCTGAGAGACATTTCATCAAACAATTTATAGGCAACCCAAATTATCTCTAACGAATAACAAAACAACTACATTTTTTCATTATCTACCAACAACACATTTAAAGTCCAAATAAACCAACAATTCAAGTAAAAAATGCATAAACCAACAATTCAAACAAAACCTACCTACCACCGATAGTCACATACATAAGCATCTAAAGCCTTCATTTTTTGGAGACAAAATAAACCCAATAGAGTTGTTACTTAAAAATGATGGACGATGGACTAAAAACGAAGCAAAAATCGAGGGTGGAAGTAGTCAAAACGAGAGAAGCAACGGTGCAAAATGAAGAAGAGAGAAAAATTGCAGAGGAGAGGGAGAAAGGGGGATCTTTGGGCTGTAAACGATGATGATAAAACAATGTCGTTTGGAGACGTCGTTTTATTTTATGAAAAATTTGACAGGTAATGATAATTTACCAACGAAAATGTGGTCCCGTCGATATTCAAGTTGCTCATTTTCCCTGCTAGCTATTGCCGCCTAATTTTGAGACGGACTCTAGTATTCCATCGCTATAATACGACGGAAAACTTGCGGGAATATTTTCTCTCCACGTTTACCAACAGATTTTCGTTCCATCGATAAATATGTCAACTTTACTGACGGGAAGTCAATTTCTGTCGCTCCTTTTAGTAATTTTTCATCGGTAATTTTTTATTCTTTTGTAGTGCAATAAGGTGATTCTATATCATTTTATCTATTTTTTCTTACTATAGAGTATTTTAGTCGTTTGATGTCCATTACGAAGGATTATGTCAAGTTCAAATACCATCCAAATGCAAAAATTAGGTCTCACTCACTTATGTTTTGGTTATGATATTGCCATCTTTTGCAAAACTAATCTAAGGTTCTTGACACACTTAAAAACTTGTTTAGCTCATTTTCAGCTACCTCAAGCTTATAAATAAGTAGCAGTAAGAGTTGGATATTCTTTGATGGGGTGCAAGATTGAGAGATTGAAATGTTGGAAGTCGTGTACAAGTTTCATAGGGACAATTCTATTTAAAAATGTAAGAGTGCCAATAAATTGCTCGTCTTAGAATCCCTAAATATTGGCCCCTTATAAATTAAATAACTATAAGAATCTAGGGATATGCAACAAGGAACCTTAGCTATGCATAAAAATGTAACTCATTTCTATTGCCATGTTGAGTATAGAATGTTTTTGGGCAAATATTTTTCTAATTCTCCATTATGTTCATAACAAAATACAAGCTTTGTCCATATCTTTTTTATGGATTACAGAGGATAGCTATAGCTAAAAGAATCTTATCTTTAAGAACTAAATCTATAAGTCAAAAGAACAAGGTGGACTTGGTTTCAAAGAAGTTCTAGATGGACCAAGACAAGCTTGATGAAATTTTTTTTAATTGTAGAGGTTGAATCTAATTCAATATCCAAAAAATGGGTATGCTATTACTTTTTAAGATTTGAAAATAACATATTATTTAGTAGACTTAGGTTGGTGGCAAAATTTACTGAAGCTTGGAGATGAATGGATGGAAATCACTTCATCAAGTAGTACACTATTCAATCCTACAGTAGGAACTTGAAATTGCTTGATGTGCGTAAGTTATTTAAACCTGACTAGCCTATTGTGGACAAGTATAATTTAATTTGAAAAAACTATATTACCCCAAGAACATTTTTTGTGTGTTGGCTTATTGTTTTAAAATGTTTGGTTACTATATCTATATTATTGAAATTTGCTTTCTTTTAAGAATCTACTTTTAGTTTGTGTAATTAGGTTGAAGAATCATTAAAGCATCTATTCCTCTTATTCCCTTTTTCTGCTAAAGTTCTACATGGAATTATGCAAAAAGTTAACTAGGATATGGATGCTACAGACATACACATAAGGCTATAGATGTTTGCTAGAGCTAGGGATAAGGAAAGCATTCTGTACAGCCTTTATGCTACTGCCTTATGCACTATGATCTATCACATATGGAAGTACACGAACAAGTATCTATGTTTAAACATAAAGGAGTTCAAATAGATAAATGTACGTTTAGGATGTGCCAAATCCTTAAATATAGATATAAGAGTTTGAACATAGAATATAATAGAATACTATAGAAATAGGTCATAATTTTTTGTTATTTTGATTCTTTTACCTTCTATACAGAGAATTTTTATAGCTAGTATTGCCTTTTATAGAGGACAACGACTATAATTCTTAGGTTGTCATATATTTATTCAATATATTATTATGAAGGTCAAATTTCAAATCTTTTATTTTTGTTTTCATATATATGTTTAATGATAAAGCTCGAGATTACCAAAAACATAAATGGTGTTCTCATTTTCTTTCTTAACCATATATCAATCATTACTATCAGAGAAGTTTTATCTGCATTTCATTTTCCCTACCCTCCGGATTGTATATTCTGTATGATATTTTGAATAGAATATCAACTTATTCTACTTGTTTTCTTTTTTAGATGAAAGAAATCTATATTAAATTAAATACGTTTCTCTTTAGGTCATTACTGGTGGATGGAATAGTGATGAAGAGGATGAAATCTTAGTTTTTTCTTTCATTATAGAAAACACATGCACAATCTACTGCTATTAATTTTATTACAAGAACACTGTATTTTAAGTCCTGATGAAACATTGAGAATTCAGATTTTGAAGACTCAACGATGATGGATTTTCCATTTTCCAGAGCCTCGGTTTGGGATTTATGTGCAGGGATTAAGAGCAGATGGTGGCAGCAGACTTCTACGATCCGGAAATATGCATCTTAGCTGAAGTAAATACTGTTGGCTTCACTTGAGTCACAGGCCTTGCAGCTACTAGCAACGTTTCTGCAAAACAAATCAACCGGAGCAGTATGATTATTATGACTTTTGTTATGATGGGTTTTTCACTCATCTCTAAGTTCTGATTGATCGTAGCAGCTATCTGGAAGTTGTTATAGGAACAGAAGTAAGAAGATTAAGCATATGTCGGTTGTGAAAGTGGTGGAACCGTGGAAGTAAATGAACTGAACCGATTAAATTTAATCTCATCATTACTTACATATGAAGAGAGAGTCGTAAGTGCTAAAGGCACACTACGTAGTTGCGTGGAAACCATTAGGTGAAAAGTTTTGTTATAGGAACAGAAGTAAGAAGATTAAGCATATGATCGGTTGTGAAAATGGTGGAACCGTGGAAGTAAATGAACTGAACTGATTAAATTTAATCTCATCATTACTTACATATGAAGAGGGAGTCGTAAGTGCTAAAGGCACACTACGTGGTTGCGTGGAAACCACTACGTGAAAAGTTAGTTGTCGTTTGTCGGTCTGTCTTCCACGTAAGTATACAAGCGTATCCGTAAAGGAAATTAAGGTCCTAGCTCGCATAACAGTGTCATCTCTGACTTTTGCCCTTTGGCAACATTTTTCTTGCTAATGCTGTGGTGCTTTTGTCGAATTGGATATATCCACATATTAATGGTGCAAGTTCATCATAATTTCGCTATTTAAAGAAGAAATTGCGTTCTAGCCATAATTACAATTATAGTTACAATTTAGACTGTTAGCTTGATTAATTATAATTATAATTATATTTTCTTAATTACGGTCATATCATCCGTAATTATAGCAATTATTCACAATAGCAATTTCCAGTTTATAATGTAGAACCTTGTTGTCCGTACATATGTAGATTTTGAAGACGATCCCCAAACAAAGACAAACCCTTAGTGGGCAGTGTAGATTTTGAAGACAACCGCCGATAAAGACAATTTCATAGTGGGGTATGCAGAATTTCAAGACTACTGTCAATTATAAAAACAATAACATTTTACTATAAAATTTATTGAGACATGGAGTCTAAGAACGTCCAAAATTATACAACCTTACTTTTAGTTAGAAGAGAAATTGTTTCCGATAGATTCCACTACAAGAAAAGTAGGAATAGCGATGGAAAATTACCAACAGAAAAGAAACCGTTGTAAATTATTGACGGAAAATTAATTTTCCCATCGGTAACATTGAAAGGAAAATTTTCATTTAGCGGCGGCAGTAATATCCGTCGGTAAATATAGAGGGAAATCATGTTGGCAAAACTTGTGACGGACTTTGGCGATGGAAAATTAACTTCTGTTGCTAACACTAACGGGAAAATTTTCGTTTAGTAGCAGTAGTAATATTTGCAGGTAAGTATGGAGGGAAATCATCATAGCAAAATTTGCAACGAACTTTAGCGACTGTATAAAATGCCCGTCAGTAAAGAAGGCGGGAATTTTTTGAGTTTACCGACGGAAATTTATCCGTCGGTAAATTTTCAAGGTAGACGTCCTCGTCTGCTTCGACTTCAGCATTTTAAAGTAAATGAAAACAACGCCAAACGACGTCGTTTTCTTTGACATTAAATTGACCCGAAGGTCCCTCCCACCCTACGTCTTCTTCTTTGTCTGTTTCGTTTGTCCGTCGTTTGCGATTTTCTTCTTTTCGTCTCTCCTCTTCGTCTGTTTCTCTATCGTGTCTCCGGCCACTGTCATCATGTGCTTCGGTGGAGGTATTTTTGCAGGCATTGTCATGTGTTTTTTCATATATTGGATGAAAGTTAATTTGGGTATTTCATTACTTTTGTTTATTAATTATGTATTACGTGATTGAAAAATAATTTTAAGGTATAAATGTTAATGATAGAAGGGACAAGACGTGATTTTGGTTCTGATGTTAGGATGAATTTCTAATACATGTAAGGTGCTTGATGAAATTTTTGTTCTTTGAAAAAATGATTTCAGTTCTTTAGATAAAGTGTAGGGTTAAAGGGCATTGCTTCTTTTATCTTTTGTTGACTTGAATGGTGGATAAAAGAGTGAAAAGAAGGGGAATGTGTTATATTCAATGTAAGAAAGTATTTACAATTGAGTGATATCTTGTGAGAAAATGTCAAATTATAATGTTTAAACTTAATGAAAGAGGCAGAATAGTGTTTACTTTCTTTTGTTTATATAATGATCTACTTATGAAATATTATATGTTTTAATTTTGTAATTTGATAGAATTAAATTTGTATATCTTTTATTGTTAATTTTAAAGTTAATAATCAGTTTAGATCGATATTTATTGGTAGCATTTAAGTAAACCCATAAGAGACTATATATTTTTTTTCTAGAGACACCCAAGGGTTTAAATTCTTATGGAGTAGGCTAAATGTCACTACATACCTATACAAGTGGAAGTATTTTTCGTTTTAGTTGAGTTTAGGTTAGTAGCTAGGTTTGTTATTGTCGATTGCTCAAGAAAAAGCATAAAGTTGAGGTAATTTGATAAGTTAATATTTTGATTGTAATTTTACATCTTTTATATTATCTTTTTGTATAGATGATATTATATTTTTATATTTGTAGTTTATTGTCCTACAAGTGATGATTTTAAGGAGAAATATTGAAATTATGCACAATTTTTTCATAGTTGTCCAATCAAGAGGTGATTTAGGAATCATTTAAAAGCTAACATGATGAACAACTTTGTGAAAGGCATCAGAGGTTGATTTTTGAAGTTTACTGGAGTTTTCATGGTTTTATTTTTTCTTAGCATCAAAAGAGGATTGGGAGGAAGACTAGAGGAGATCTTAACAATTTCTCTAATTCTTTTCTTCATTCTTTCCCTTATGTTAACATTAATTTCTTTGTGTTTTGATTTAGTTATGTTTAGCTGCTAAAAGTCCTAGTTAGGTTTAGAGATATAGCTTGTAATGGATTATTAATTATTAATGTATGATCAAATTATTTATTGGTTAAATGTATTCTCTTTATTCTTAACTATTGAGTTTACAATTAACCATTATAGATTCAGTCTTAAATATTGTATTAGAACTATAAGGTGAAATATGATTTGTTCATTAAGAGAATAAATACATCAACTAAGTGGGGTGTGTCATGTTTAGTGATTCGATTAACAACGATGTTCCTCCTTAATTTAATATAAGAGTGTGCATTAACAATTGTCTCTAGAGTGTTGGGGAAGAATATGATTTTATCTCATTTAATATCTTCTTATAAATGCACCCAAGAGCCACGCTAGTCTTGAGGAGAAAGAATTCTATTAATGTTTTTCCTAGATGTCATAGTCTTTTAGTTGAAAGTTGTATTCTTGTCTCTTCTTTACACTTATTGGTTCCTTGATCTTTACTTGGTGAGAGAGTGATGAAACTTAGCTGCTTGATTGTATTTGAAATTGCTAGCTTCCCCTACTCTTAAAGTCTTAAATCTCCTACAGAATTATTGAGATGTCTTTAAATTAGTCCCAACTTTTTTTATTTCCTTTACCTCCATTTGTGTGTCTATAGCCTCCTTTCCATTGAGTTTCTTTAGCTCAAATTTTATTGTTTGCAGTTTCCTTATGCAAGAGTATTGTTTAGTGGCTTGCAAGTTACTTCTTACTCCTTTAGTGATAGCTTCCTCAAAACCTACATCATTCACCATGTAGTTGTTAAATATGAATAGATAATGCTTCTTTTGGATGTTAAAATGTTTTAAAATGTAAGTGATCAAATAGTAATGGTTTTTAATTGCAGCCTTTTCCTTGTGGATAAATCTGTAGTTGTTGTTGTTTTAATAGCACCATGTTTAACTTTTCCCTAAGGATTCATTCTCCTTTTCGTTTATTTCTCCAGGTGTAAAAATTCCCTTTCGGATAAATCTGTAGTTGTTGTTGTTTTAATAGCACCATGTTTAACTTTTCCCTAAGGATTCATTCTCCTTTTTGTTTATTTCTCCAGGTGTAAAAATTCCCTTTCATGATTAAATTTGTCACTTAGGTATAGTTTGCACAATTCTTGAAGTCATATGTGTAGTGGTAAACTCAAAACTTATAGGTGTGAAGTTTGTGGGGCTTGGTGATTATGAACTTTTGTTTAGTGCTTTGCTGCAAGAATTTTTACATAAGATCCGGGTCATAGATATGTTCATTGATTCAACTTCAAAATGTTAGTTTGTTTCATATTATATGATTTAAATTCCTTTTCCACTTACTAATGTAAACATTGCCTTTTGATAGGACCAAATACAAGAAAGCATTCAACGACAGTCTCAGCAGTCTGAAGATATTGATGAGACTCAAACCTATCTTCATGCAGTGGGTGGTAGGGAACGTCATGGAAGGATATTCTACTTAGGTTCATTTGCGAACACATGTTATTCACAATTCTCCACGTCTAATATAGCAACATCTAATAGGCAGCCTATGACCAATGAAGTCCAAGAGCTTCGGAGCACAATGCAGACATTGACAACTCAGTTGCAATAGTTAATGGAGTACATAGTTCAGCTCTGTAATGAGATGGACGAGTTGAAAGGGAGGAATAGCACCTCATCGCACCAATTAGAGCATCTGCAGTCACCAAATCAATAGTGTAATTTCAATTGAATTACAAATACTTCTTATGTACAATTTAATGTTTTTATTATCAATTAAGGTAATTTTAGCTTTATGTCATCAATCAACTTTCCGTTTAAACAAATTAAATGTATAAACAAATCAAATTATTATGCATAGATAGTTCATAACTGTTTTAATTATGTACCAACCATAAGATCATCAAATAAAATTTATTGACGATATATTTTTAAAAATTGTTTTCTAGTTAATTTACCGATGGAACAACAAATGTCCGTCGGTAAAACTAATTCTATTTACCTACAGAAAACAACAAACTGTTAGTAATTACAGACGAAATAACCTATTCTTTCGCCAAATTTATCGACAGGATTTGCCGCAGAATAATCGTCGGAATACTTACCGACAGAACGAACATAATCATCGGTAATGTTGTAATAAACTTACCAACGGAGTGAATAATACCATCTGTAAATCTGCCGACGGAAAAATACTGACCATTGGCAATTTAACGATGGTTTACCGCACAAACAATCGTCGGTATATTTACCAACAATACATTAATTGTCCGTCGGTAAATTTACCGATGGACATTATGTTATTCATAAGAAATTATTACCTACGACCATTTTTACGACACCTTTATCCGTTGGTAAATTCCGTTGCTAACCTGACTTTCGTCGGTAATGTCTGTCGCTAAACGACATTTTTCTTATAGTGTTCACAGGACATAGAAAAATTCAAAAATGGTTTGAAAAATAAAATAAAATAATGTATAAAATAAAAGTAAACATAAAATAAAGAAATATAAAATCAAGATAAAAATAAAATAGAGATAAAATAGCATAAAGATATAAATAAATAAATAAATAAACATACAAAAAAGAATACAAATTAATAAATAAAATAGATAAACAATTGAAAGAAAAATACCAAGGCACTGAGTAGAAAAAAAGGATTCAAGTTAAATATAAGATACAAGAAACAAAGGAAAAGATTCAAAAGATTAAAAAAAAAAAAGTGAAAGGTCTATCATCTATATACGATTCTTTAGTCGAATCTTAATTCGCCAATTTTTTTTTGAAATCTTCAGTAAACTGTAATAAGACAAATTATAATTGATCTCTTCCCTTCAATTAATGGTGGGATTTGCTTTTATTATTGGATAAGTTTGTGTGTCTCCAGGACTGGTCGATCAAGCTAGCTATATACAATCCGGTTACTTGGGAACTCTTCATCCTTCACCGAAAGTGAAACAAAAGGAAAAAAAAAAAGAGAAAAGAAAGTGATAAGCCGAGCAAAAACGATAAAATTTCTCTTCAGCCTAAACGTGATTTTCATTCCAACTAGGCGTGACTTGTATCGCTCTAACACAACTGTAGAGCTAGCAGTGGAAGCCGCTTTCATCTAATATTATTTTTGGTGAGTGCAAGCATGCTTGTGTTTGGAAATCATCTTTAATTAGTGATCGTGAACCGAAGGTCGCATCAGATCAGTTCCACTAACATTTCAGCTCATAATATTCAACAGGTTCTTTCATCTATATCTTCACCAATAGTACCCGATCTATAGGATTTAACGTCTAGTAATTTATGGAGAAGCTTATAGATACGGATTCTACTTTTAACTTAGGCATGAAACCTCAACACCTATACATTATTTCTGTCCTTCCTAAATATATATTTACGTCGTGTTTGTCCTTTTGACGTATGGAAATAATTCTTATATGTATGATTCTTTAGTGTAGCTAATATGAGATAGCTTACAGTACATGTCCATAGCCACCATAGATAAAGAGTTTACGACTAACTTGTAACTAATGCCTTCAATCTTTTGGGAAAAATTCCGTTTTACCTATTAATATTTGGTATACTATGATCTTGATTAAAATTAAATCATCAATATATGGGAAAGACAAGATTGAAATTTCTTGACAAACCACAATTCTCGACCATCAGCAAGTGACCCTGCAACAGCCAGGACCCTGCAGTTCCACAGAATGATATATATGAGGGTAAAAGTTCTAGGAAATCAACTTTACAAGGAAAGTACTTATGTCAACAGAACATCATTGAAACCGCGAGATTTAAGTGTGTAAGAATTTTCAAGTGCTAACATACAAGTAGTGTTTTGTTGGTTAGTCTTCTTTTAAGACAAAAAGACAAGCACACAGGGTCATATTCTGTTGCTCCCATTGATTAATTAATAATGAAGATAAACATATTTAAAAGAACAGGTGCCGATTTTAACTGACGTGTTATGCTTCCCCAGATTTGAGGTTAATTTTCTAATGTGGCGTGTGGGCTATTTCTTTCTTATTTTAACTTTACTTTCTAATCTTGAACGTTAGGTACTTGTTACTTTTAATTCACAAGTGAATGATATGATTACAAAATCATATCATAACTTGGACTTGCGCAGCTCCTAAAAACCCACTTATTTTGGTATGCTTCATCGGCAAAAAAATTGTAAATACGTTCGTGCACTGTCCTTATGAGCTTAACTTCTCTGCATGTTTCAGCTTTTATAACTAGTTTACAATCGTTTTGCCGGCTCATCTTATTTGTCTTGGTGTCAAATTTCATTCTTTAATTTCCCTTATATTATTGTCTAAAACTTATTCATTCTTTAATTTTTTAATCCAAAACTTCTTGAACTTTCATATTTTTTTAATTAACACTCTTTCACTTTTCTTCAATAAAGCTATTGATTTAGATGAAGTTTCTAAACTCTTAATAAAATCAAACAATGTTCACTGCTATTCATGGTAGAACACTTTTTTTTGGAAAAGGAAAATGAAATTAATAAATAAGTGGTAAGAGTTTTATGGAGAAGAGTGAAACCACAGGGGAGTACCCTTGACAGCCTTGGAATACAAGGTAGATGCTAAGAACAAAAAACTAGAATATTAAAGATGGGGATGTCTTGGTCATTAGAGGTGCAGAGATGCTAGTGTATTTGAGTTAACATTGTGAGTCAAGTTCTGTAGCAAAATGTGCTCCCTAATTTTATGGAAAATTGTGGATTTCAATGTTTCCATGGAAGAACTTGTGTTGGCAAATCGTTTGATATTTCTTTCATACCATAAGCTATAGACAGAGGGTAAGAACATCGTAGTGGATTGACTGGTATGCTCCTATGGATGAATTCTGAGTTAATAGACGTAAAAGGATGTTAGGAAGAGCTTCATCTGAATTACGTCATTGACATTTTGTGGTGTTATAGTTCCATATATCCTTGATGATTCCTTGTTTTGTCATGTGCCATGCACATTGGACAAGTTTTATTGAGTTGTAAGAAGATCACACGATCAGTGGTGCTCAATTTGTTTTCCAACGCTAGCCGCAAGATGGAGAGTCGTGGGGTTAAGGCCTTAGACTAGACAATCTTGAACCAATAGACTCTAGAGCTTCTACCCCGTAACAATTTTTTGACATCCTTGTTTTTGATGTTATGGACCGGTTTGTCTTTCCAAAGAAAAATGTCAGGCTCATCCAGGTTTGGGGGATTGCTAGGTTGTTGGTGTCTCAATCGTAATGGGAAATTTTAGGAGTTAACTGGTATCAAGTGGCTTAACTTGGTGTGTAGAGGGAGTATGTGGGTTCCCAGTTCTTGTATAGAGTTGATCAGCTGTCCCTGGCCTAACCAATTATCATACCAGAAGGTTATTTGTTTGTCATTTCCAATTTTGCATGTCGTCTTTAGCTGAACCATATCTCGTAGTTATAGGAGCTGATTAAAGAGGTGTGAATTTAAGGGATTTTTCTTGATGACCTAGATACTTTTACCTTCGAGGAAACAAGAGTACAACCATTTGAGTTAAAGTGATTTTTTGTCCATTGGAATCCACCATAAGCTCTTGATGAATAACCCGAGATTGGTAGTTTTAATAGAGCATATATTGAGACCACCCTCTTCCTTCAATAAACATAAATTAGGCCATTTGACCTTTACAGATCTTGGGTTGTCATTCCGATGACTTAATAAGAAGTTCTTGAGAATTCTTTCAATTGATTTGATGATGCTTTATGAGAGAAATATATGGGAGCTCCAATATATATGTACATAATTGAGAACAAATTGAATGAGTTGCACTCTACCTGTATAGGATAAAGATTTGTTCACCTATGATTGAACTCGTTTCTTGATTTTTTTTATCAGAGGGAGACATTCCAGGTAATTAAGATGCTTTGTAGAGACTGGTAGGCCAAGATATAAGATGGGAGGACATCTATTTTGCATACCCATTATAGCAGTAAAGTGAAGTTCCAAGTTGCTAGCAATTTTGGAGAGGATGAAATGGCTTTTGTGTAAATTGATCTCCAACCCCGCATATTGTTTAAAAGTTGCAAGAGCCCTCCTATATGTGAGAATGGAAACCATGTTTGCCCTACAGAATAAAAGCAAATCATCTGCAAAATAGAGATTAGTTTGTTCTACCTTTTTGCACCTGGTATGGTAGCTGAAATTTAGGTTATTTTGCACTTTATATTTCATAATGGGGTTAAATATCTCCATACATACTATAAACAGATAAGGGGATAGGGGATCCCCCTCTCTGAGGCCGCGGGCTGCTTTAAAGTATTTAGTGGGATTGTCATTGATCAACACCGAAAGGGATACATATGAGATGCACTCTCAAATCCACATGATGAACTTGATTGGAAAGTCATAAGCATTGAGCATGTGCCATAAGGAATCCCAGTTTATACTATCGAAAGCCTTGTGAAAATCTATCTTCATGGTGCAGTTAAGAGGCCCATTTGCTATGGAGTATCCCTTTAATAGTTCTTGTAAAAGAAGGGTATTGTCCTTGATGTGTTTGTCTTTCAAAAAATCACCTTGGTTGTCGTTTATCAAAGGAACAATAGTTTTCTTCAACTGGTTGGCTAGTATCTTGGAGATAATTTTATAGACAAAGTTAGTGCAAGAGATCAATTTATATTCCCTAAAAGTTAAAGGATTGGGGCCTTTGGGAATCAAACATAAGAAGGTGCAACCAATTTCATTTAGTAGAACACCATTGGTGAATAATTCATAGACTTCATTTTTGACAAAGCTATCGATGGGTTTTAAGAATTCTAGAAGAAAAAACCATTTAGGCCATTTAGCCTTAGGGCTTTCTTAGAGTTCATACTAGAAACCGTCTTCTCAATCTCATCATCCTCTATAGGTTTAATTAGGTTTGCAGATCTAGAGGGATTATTTAGGTTAATTTAAGCTTGTGCAAATTGGCCAAAGATACAGAGGATATGCTAATTGTGCCAAGTAGGGAAGTGAAATATTTAACAGCTTCCTATTGAATTTTCGAGGCATAGGTTCCCATCTGTAGAGGTGACTGAGAGCATCTTCTTGTGATTTTGTCTAGCTATGATTGTGTTGAAAAAGAAGTTTGTGCGTCTATCCCCATCCTTGAGCCAGCTAATTCGAGCTCTCTATTGAAGAAGAGAGGAGTGGTTTTGTACTGCTTGTAAGTATTTAAAAAGAGCAAGTTTTTCCTTATCCAGCAGAGTTTGATTAGAAGGTTGGGTGGTTAGCTTGCTTTGTATATTTTCGAGCTCACATTTTGTGGAGGTGATTGCTGAAGTTGTTAGCCCCTTCGTGTTGTTTAGCACCTTGAGCTTAGCTTTGATGATTTTTAACTCTTCCATGTAAGCAAATTGTCTTATCCCTGTAACAAATGATTCCGCCCTCTACAAGCTTCGTCGAAACCTAGTACATGAATAAGGAAGTTGTTGAACCTGAATGGATGATGATATGTATATAGCTGGAACAAATGCTCTATAGTAATTGGGGTGTGGTTTGAAAATAGTGGATCTCTGAAGGTAACAATACTATGAGAAAATGTTACAGCCAGATGGCATTCACTAAAACTCAGTTGAGCTTGTTCTTGATTAACCAATTTGAAATTTGTTTGTTTGACCAAGTGTAGAAGTGTCCCACTTGTTTGAGATTTGTCACCCCAATGTACTCCACACAGTCCTTTAAATCTGGTGTAAAATTCCTAAGGTTTGAGTGACCTTGAGCTTTCGTTACATATAGTGTAGAGTTAAAGTCTCCACTGATTAGCCAAGTCTTAGTGATAGAGTTACTGATGTGTTTTAGATTATTCCATAAATCTTTTCATTGAAATCCAAAATCACAAGTGTAAATGAAAGAGATATTCGTGTCAATATGTTCCTTCAAGAAGGTGGCTTTCAGATGCATGGCTTGTTCATTGGCTTTTAGAATATCCAGTTGGATTTCTATAAATCTATAGCAAACAATAATTCTTTCAAAGGCATGGTGGGAGTGATTTGTGATTATCTTCCAATAAGACCCTAAAATGATTAGTTTGTTGAGGTTCTCCCCTCAGATTTTTGTTTCGAGGAGGGCAATTATGAGAGGTCTTTCTCTTGTGACAAAATCTCGCAAGGCTGTAAGCTTAGAGGGACAACTTATTCCTATAACATTTCATGTTATAATAAACATATTATAAAAAAGTAGTTTTGGAGCCTTTAGCCTTTCTCTGCTGAGATTTCCTTTAGGTTACACTATGGAAGATTTAATTTGTATCAGTGTCTATTATGACTTCCTATTTTTTCACTTTTTCCTCCGATGTTGTAATTTAGGGGGCACTAACTATCTGGTAAGATTCAGCTACAAGAGAGTGGGGATACATGAGCTCTTTTGAGTTAGGGCTATCAGTCTGAAACTCGTGTATACGTGTTGGTTCATCACTTATGGTGTTTTTCAAGGTCAGGACTGTGGAAGAAGTTTCCATAGCAAGTATGGTGGAAGCTGCTTCATGCACGTGAGTTATAGGTGATGTTTGAGTAGGTGGTACTTCCAGATTTATTACTCCCACAGCAACTGTATCCTTCGGAACCTTGAGTTTAGTATAAAGAGTTTATTCTTTGAGACCCATTAGGTCTTGGTAGGTTCTAGTTTTAAAAATTTTTCTTATGGCCTTCTATAGTTTGTCCTATAGTTTGGGGGGTCTCTAATGGTAGGAGATAACAATGCTATCTTCCTATAGTTGGTTATCATCACCTAAGCGTATGACAGGGATCTGATTAGGAAGCTCTTTTGAAGGGTCATTGCTTACACAAATTCTCGCATATCCTGTTGGAACCCCTCCTCGGTTAGTTGCGAGCCCGACGTCCTACGTGACATCTAGACGCGCATCCCACAAGGGAGGAATTCCCCACCAGGTCAAACCTCAAAAACAAACTCATTTCACTTACCCGATCAGAAACAATGGTAGGCCATAAGGGAATTTCAATAAGACTTCTTCATGATATTTGTTTCTCATTGCCTTAAGGTTCTAACGACACCAAAACACTCAACTTGGTTCAGAAAAATATCCGATCCATTCACTTTGATTTAATCCATAAATTTTGAAAATAATATCAAAAATTATAAATTGCATGGAAAGGAAAAAAATGTCTTAGAAAACCAAAGCTTCGAAAATCAGGTCAATCGGAGGTTGGAAGAAAAATTTATGGCCAAAAGAGCGGAGAGAGGTCAAAAATCCAAAAGGAAAAATCACAAAAATAATATATGCCGCGTCGCACTACAACCGTCTGCCGGCCGCGAGAGGCGCGGCTAAAAACTCGCGCTCGCGACCCCTCGGGATCGTGAGGCGCACGCTCGCGACCGCTCTCGCGAGGAATTGCAAGGCCAGCCCCTCAAAACGACAGTCCATCTTTAAACATCCATAACTTCTTACTCAGAACTCAGAAATTTGTAAATTTGGTATCAATAAAAAGTTAAAAGGAAACTCTACAACTTCTATGAAGGATGGAAAAACCTATTTGGTCTCTAAGAGCGTTAAAAACCACTGCAAAGAGACTGTCTGTTAAAAACATCTTAAACAGCATCAGAATTTCTAAACACCATAACTTTCCACTCTATGGGCTGAAAATCTCATACTTTATATCATCAGAAAGATAAAAAGAAAATCCACAACTTCCATGAAGACCCTAAGAACAATTTCAAACTCTATGAGGGTC
>JAOTAY010000004.1:14204502-14226970 GCA_025629805.1 Erythroxylum baracoense
CCTTTTAATTCCATCAATCTAAGAAATAAACTCCTCCACCCATAGACATTCTAATTAAATCCTAACCAAAACAAATTTATCAAACTCAACCTCAAAATAAACTGAACACATGCTTATTTAGTAAGAAAAGGAATCGGGGCCCAACATATCCAATCTGCTTCTTTGTAGTTGTATGTTCATCCATATATAATGGCTTGCCGATGTAGCTAGCTAAAGAGCTTAATCCTTGGGTAGTCTAACACTCGAAGGGAATGTTATGGAAATTTATCCAAAAAGGTAAGCTTTGAATCTTAATAGACTCTATGTAACACCCCATTTCCATGAGGTACCTACCTGAGCATCTCGAGGACATTTAGGCATATGCCTCATGAAACGACATGTTAGAGTAGTCACATTCACTTATATGACATCATAATTAAAACAAAAATAACACAATATCTAAAACTCAATTCTTCATTACATTGATAAAACACAATTTACACAGTAGCATTTCATACATAATCCATAAATATACAATATTGAAAGCTTATCAGAGTCTGCTGCTCTTTCTACAAATTATAGTTCATAAATGAGGAACTATACAAAAACTCTATCTAAGCCCCACATTCTCAGCTGACTGACCTTTAAGCCATTTCTTGATGTTCAAAAGGTAAGAACTAGACTTCTTCTAGAACGTCTTAGTAACTAAGTCTCCTTTCTCGTACTTGAAAGTCAACGTTGCAATTTTGATGAGTTTTGCCAACTCAGCAAGCAATCCATCATCGATGTGCTCACTTATACCAATCTTATGGCATATCTCATTAAAATTCACAGACAGTTCACATAATCAAATTTTGCATATAATTTCACATTTCAGTTTCAGAACAGATCAAACAATTCACTTCAATCAATTATATAACACACATATTAATTATAAATGCAATTTCTCATGAGACTCCACTTTCATTGTTAATCGTTGTGACTGAGTGCCCTTTTAACTGTCCTATATCAGGGGTGGATATCGGGCTCATTGATAATTGACCCGTATCTGTTGTGGATACCAGGCTCATTTTACTAGTGAGCCTGTGACTTTTATACACATTATGAGCTTTAAGCTCTTTTTCCCTGGCTACTTTGGTTACAACTATCTTTATTTGATCATGCATATCATGTAATGATATGCATCATTTCACATATATTCAATCAATCACATTCATTCAGTAAATACATTCACTTTTCACTTTTTTCATCAAACGTAAGTCTGGCATTCAACATATTAGTTGAGAACACTCATGTCTTTCAAATTCACATTCAATGGCACTTCCAATGCAAATCTCATTCATCAAAGGCTTCAAACTATCAAAGTCTAGAATTAACACAATCACCTCAATAATAGTTCAATAATTGAAATTTTAAATAGAAATTAGCAATTTTAGTGAGAACATCTAGGTTACTCATAATACGCTTCAGTTAGCTATTGCCTTGACGTCTTGTTGTCTTTCTATTTGCTCTTCTATATCATGCAACACACACATTTACACTACTCAATTTGCTTCACATAAGTATTCAATCTACATATATGTATATATGTTATGTATGATGCATGCTCAATTTGACTATTCTCGATATGTATCCTTAATTACGGATCTTAATCATTCAACCTTTATCACTTGGATATGCTAATTTGAACTTAGGTTTATACCTCAATTATACATAATTATTCTAAGTTCCTTAATCAATCATTCACCAATGTTATTCTAGTATTATAAGATCTCATAGTATCCAAATTCTTATTCATCTATCCTTAATACACATTATTCATCTCCTTTGAGTCTCATTAGCATTCATAAGATCACTTTCATTCCTATAACTTCTCTAAATTTTCCAAATTTTTGATATAGTTATATCAACCATCCATGCTCAAGTTATAACCTTAATTATCACCCTAAGCATATCAACATTTAATCACTTAATCAATCATCAAACTAGGTTCATTTCAAGCCTCATTCAAGCCTAAATGCATTATAGGAAGGTACCTAGCATTTGTTGTTTCGAACATCACACAGAAGAAGAAGGATTTATGTTAAAGGCCATTCCCACAATTGTCGACGGCTTCCCATGATGCCATCCATGATCGTTGGTTATACCAACAGAAATTTTCCACCCATTTCTTCATTTCCCACGATCATGGAAGCATTCCCACTATCGTGGGTTATCATATTCGAAAATTTTCCAGTCATTCTCATCCATATTTTCCAAATTTCTAACTCTTTGCCTAGTACATTTAACACCTTATGCATAGTTCATCATTTCTAGCTTAATTCCTCATCATTTTCACCTCCATTTTAACTAAAAAACACCCATCAAATAGATCATACATTATTTTTCATCAATCATAGAAAACAAAACATCAATGTATACATACATTCATCAATGTTTTAGTACACATTCAACTCCATTATCACCTTCACTTTATTTCAAAACAATCATCCTAGTTCTTCTCATTTCAAGACATTACATTACCCTTTTATTTAGCCTCAAAACTCACTCTAGTTCATCTTTATAATAACCAATAAACCCACATTTTTATACATCCAAAACAAACATATTTATCCATTCATTTATCAAATTTCTGCACTCATCATCAATAACATTTTCATTATCATTTTATCTCAAAAACATCCCTAAAACAATTCATAAGTTATTACTCATCATATATTCAAAAATATGACATAAACATACTTATTTCCTCATCCATGTTACAACATATATTTAATTCTACTATCAATATCATTTCACCTTTAAACTATGATCACATATGTTTATATTTAACAAACTATGAAGAACAATATGCTACTTATTTGATTTACCCAAAGCTTCTTCAAATCATCACCTAACTTTAGTTCCAAGCACATATGATCATCAATCTTCCAAGTAAGGTAGGCTAGGTTTTTAGTAATAAGATGAAAAAGACAACATTTTGGAGTAGCTAGTGTTCAAAGATGATAACAAGGCTTAACGTGGTGAGGGTGAGAGTGAAATGGCCATGAGATGGAGAAGAGAGAAAATAAAGAAGATGGGAGCAAGTGATAAAAAGTTGAAGTGAAAGACCAGGATGATGGTCTTTCAATGAAAATTTCGTGGGTTTAACAAGCAAGATTGAAAAGCTTATGTCATGACACTTACTACTTAATTAACAATGCTAACAATACTAATGTCTTCTAATTTTGTACTCAAAATTATTAAATCTCTAGTCCATTTTTCTCCTAATTTTCTATATCATTTGTCAATAAATCCTAAAGCCATGTGTCAATTATTTCTATTGCCATTCATCAGTTATTTCTATTACCATAAATCAATTGTCTTACCACTTGGCTTTTTTTTAGTCCAAAAATATACATAATTTCCTAAATCTCTAAATTTTCACAAAAAATTTCGAATTAATAACTATACTCAGCAAATCAAATTTCAAGACATAATATTCACCATTCATATCATAATCACTTTAAAACCATTTATACCTCGAAATTTGTCAAATGAATGCATGTATAGTCTTTGTAATGTGTACAGAAAATCAATAATCACGTGTGTATGCTAATGTTATGCATAAGCATGAAATACATTTCCTAATTTCTTAATGCTATTTCTCATTTACAGTTTTATAAGGTTCTAACCTTTACTATGGAAAAATAGGATATTACAATTCTCCCCCTGAAGAAATTTCATCCTCGAAATTCTTACCTGACTTATCAAATAGGAGGGGTTATTGTTTCCTCAAGTAGTCCTCCGTTTCCCATGTACCTTCTTTACTTAAATGATTCTTCCAAAGGACTTTCACCAATGGAATTACTCGGTTTCTCAATTGCTTCGTCTGATATCCCATTATATTTACTGGTTCCTCAATGTAACTTAGATTACTTACAACTTCAACCTCATAAGCTAGTAATACATGCGTCGGATTATACCAATATGTCCTGAGCATACTCACATGAAACACATTGTGAATCTAAGCCATTTTAGTAGTTAGTGCTAAGTTGTATGCCAATGGTTCAATTCTCTCATTAATCTCATATGGAATAATGTATCTAGGGCTGAGCTTACCCCTTTTGCCAAACCTTAGCACTCCTTGCCAAGGCGATACTCTAAAAAAAACTTTATCTCCCACTCGATATTCCATATCTCTTCAGTGCTGATCCATATAACTCTTTTATCTATCTTGAGTTGCTTTAATTCTATTTCGGATCAGTTTTACCTTATTCACAGTATCTTGGATTAGTTATAGGCCTTCTACAATCTTTAGACCCTCTTCATCCCAATACAAAGACGGATGACACTTTTTGCCATATAAGGTGCCATAACGGTGCTACTATGATAATGGTTATTATAAGTAAACTTTATCAGAGCTATATACTGATCCCATGCTCCTTGAAACTTTATTGCATAAGCTCTGAGCATATCCTTAACAGTCTTAATAGTCCTCTCACTCTATCCGTCTATTTGAGGATGAAATGTAGTATTGAAGTTCAACTCTATACCTATAGTTGTCTATAAGCTCCTCTAAAATCTCAAAGTAAACTTGGGATCTCTGTCCAACACAATAGACACTAGGATTCCATGTAATCTCACTACTTCATCCATATACCACCAGGCTAACTGATCTAGTGTATTAGTCTCTCTTATTGGTAGGAAATGGGCTGACTTAGTTAATCGGTCCATAATAAACCAAGTGGAATCATGTTGCCTCGGAGTTCTTAGTAATCTCGTAATAAATTCCATAATGATTGACTCCCATTTCTACTCCAGAATAGGCAATGACTGTAACTTAGCAACTAGAGCTCGATGCTCTACTTTGATTTGTTGGCAAGTTAAATAGTTAGCCACATAGTCAGCCACTTGTCTCTTCATCCCTGGTGCTGTTTTAGTATGTTATACATCTTGGTAGTACTGGGATGCATAACATAAGCTACTATATGTGCTTCCTTCAAAATCTCTTTCCTCAGATCCTCAATATTGGGTACACACAGGCTTTGCCTCAACTGTAGTGTCTCATCTCTCAATTTAAACTCAGAATTTGGGTTCACTTTCAATTTCCCAATAAGGCTCACAATTTTCAAATTTTTATTTTGAACTTCTCTAATTCTATCATGCAACATTGATTTAAGCTTCAATGTAGCTGTCAATACCTCATTTTGCTCTAAATTTAACTCAACATTCAATGCTCTCAATCAAACTAGCCATGGTAACGTCGATGTATGAATTTGAGCTATACCGCTATTAGATTTTCTACTCAATGCATTAGCTACCACATTAGCTCTTCCTAAATGATACTCAATTATGCAGTCGTAATCTTTAAGTAGTTCTATCCATCTTCTCTGTCTTATATTCAACTCGTTTTGACTCAATAGATATCTTAAACTCTTATGATTAGTATATATCTGAAATGTCTCTCCATACTAATAATGTCTCCATATCCTCAAGGCAAATACTACTGTAGCAAACTCTAGATCATGTACTGGATAATTGAACTCATGAGACCTCAACTGTCTCGATGCACATGCTATCACTGTACCATGCTGCATCATAACACACCCTAATCCTTGGTGTGTAGCATCACTATACACTACATAACCTCTAGTTCTAGATAGGATAGTTAACACCGATGCTGTAGTTAATCAATGCTTTAGCTCCTCAAAACTTCTTTGACATTCATCATTCTATCAGAAAGGCACATTATTCCTCAGAAGCTTTGTCAAAGGGGCTGAGGTTAGTGAAAACCCCTCGACAAATCTCCGGTAATATCTAGCTAATCCTACAAAACTACGGATCCCTGACACATTTCTAAAAGCTTCCCACTTCATCACTGCTTCTACTTTCTTTGGATCAACTTGTATGCCCTATCCAATCACTAAATGACCCAAGAATACTACTTGATCAAGCCAAAATTCACACTTACTGAACTTGGCATACAATTGCTTTTCCCTCAAATCTGTAGGACTAATCTCAAATGTTTAGCATGTTCCTCTCTGCCCTTTGAATACACCAAGATGTCATCAATGAACACAATCACAAAAAAATCTAGGTAGGGTTAAAATACCTTACTCATCAAAGCCATAAATGCAGCTGAAGAATTAGTCAACCTAAACAACATCACTAAAAACTCGAAATGCCCATATATGGTTTTAAATGCTCTCTTCGACACATTAGCCTCTGCTATCTTCAATTGAGAGTACCTTGATCTCAAGTCTAGCTTAGTGAATACTTGAGCTCCCTGTAACTGATCAAGTAAGTCATCAATTCTTAGCAAGGAATATTTATTCTTTACTATCACCTGATTCAGTTGCCTATAGTCAATACACAATCTCAGAGTTCTATCTTTCTTCTTCACAAATAAGACTGGAGCTCTCCAAGGTGATACACTGGGTCTGTTGAAATCCTTATCCAACAACTCCTGTAACTGAGCCTTGAGTTCTTTAAGCTCCATAAGTGCCATCCTATATGGAGGAATAGATATGGGAGTAATACCTGGAACTAGGTCAATAACGAACTCTGTCTCCCTATCTTAGGGTAAACCAGATAACTCCGTGGGAAACACATCCAGGAATTTCCTAACAATAGGAATATCCTACGATATATGCTCAGTGCAGGTATCAACTATGTGGGTATAAGCCTTACATCTACCTCGGATCAGTCTCAAAGCATTTATGAATGAGATCAGTCTGGTTGGCACTACTTGACTATCACCTCGAAATATTGCTCTTAGCTGATTAGGAGATTTAAGTATTACCTCCTTAGTATAGTAGTTCATCAGAGTCCTATGAGTAGTGAGCCAATCCAAGCCAAAAATAATATTTATCTCCTTTAACTATAATATAATCAGATCAATTTCCAACTCTACCTGATTAACTCAAATTATACACCATTTATGAATTCACCAATTAATGTAGTATTACCTATCGGTGTACTTACCTTTAATCCATATTTTAATATTTTTCTATCATAATGCAGTCTAGATGCTAGATGTGGTGCGATAGAAGAATACATAGATCCTGGATCTAACATTGCAAAAGCTTCAAAATTAAAGATATGCAACGCACCTGCAACGACATCTGGGGAATCTTAAACCTCCTATTTGGCCATCGCATAGACTCTGGCCTGAGATTGCAGTTAGTTGCTTCGCACCTCAGTCCTGACAGTAGGACTCCCTGAACTCACTCTACCTCTACCTATGCGTCTCTGTGTAGATCCATTAACTCGGCTCTGCTGGATAGTTATCTTTGTTAATATTTCTCCTCTCATTCTAGACTGTGCCCCGAAAACTACTAGACAGTCTCTAATCTGATGCTCGAAGGAGCCACATCGAAGGCAAGCTCTTGTAAGCTTCCAGCATTCCCCACTATGCTTCCTTCCATAATGTTCACAGTTAGGTATCTGCCCAGATGTTGTACCTCTTCCACTACCAATCTGTGCAAAACTACCTTTCTGTCTGAACCCTGACTGTCTCGATCTAGTCAGTGGTCGAAAAGATCTATTCTAATACTTTATGAACCTTCTGTTAGAATTAACCTGAGATTCACTATGTCTCGTCATTCTAGACTCTTACCTGTTTCCTCCTTGTCCATCTCTTCACAACTGTTTTATTCGGATCGAGGCAACTCTCAACTCAGTGAAACTGCTCAGATTCGTTATAATTAGCCTCATTCTTATCTCCATGTTCAACTAATCCTCAAACCTTCTACACTTGTCTTCCTCAGTAGGAATTAAGGCAGTAGCATACCCCATCAGCTCATTGAATCTTATCTCATACTCAGGCAATGTGTGACTGCCTTGCTTTAGATCTAGAAACTCTTTCATCTTTCTTTCCAGATAAAGCTCTGGCATATAATTCTCCTTGAAGACTCTCAAGAAGTCATCCCACTTTAAACCACAAGGTCTAGTGGTACTGCCTAGAACAGTGTTCCATTATTGGTATACTGGATCTTGCAGTAGTGAGACTGCATAGTCGAGTAGTCTATCTGATTGAATATTCTCTCAGTTCTCTCTAACCATCCGTCAGCCTCTGTGGGGTCTGTACTTCCGTTGAAGTCCATAGCCCCCCACTTTCTCAGTTTATCATACCTCTTTTCCTTTCTCTCAGGAATTCTTGGAGGTATCTGATCAGGTTGAGGTACAAAGGACTCTCTTCTGGCTCTTACAGACTCTAGGTCAACTGATTGTCCAACTTGATCACCTAAAGCGGATAACCTATAATAGAAAATAATAGAGATTACTATATGAGTTTCTCACTATATAACATGTCTAATGTTCCTATATATCCCCATGGATGCCAAACCATGCTCTGATATCAAAACCTGTCACACCCCGTTTCCACGAGGTACGTACCTAAACATTTTAAGGACATTCGGGCACATACCTCATGAACCGATGCATTAGAGCAGTCACATTCACTTATTGGCATCATAATTAAAACATGAATCACATAATATCTAAAACTCAATTACTCATTCCATTGATAAAAAACAATTTACATTGTAGCATTTTGAAGATAATCCATAAATATACAATATCGAAAGCTTATCAGAGTCTACTGCTCATTTTACAAATTATACTATATGAGTGAGGAACTATATAAAAACTCTATCTAAGCTCCACAATCTCAGCTTACTGACCGTTAAGCCATTTCTTGATGTCCAAAAAGCAAGAACTAGACTTCTTCTAGAACGTCTTAGTAACTAAGTCTCCTCTCTAGTACTTGAAAGTCAATGTTGCAATTTTGATGAGTTTTGCAAACTCAGTGAGCAAGCCATTAATGATGTGCTCACTTATACCAATCATATAACAAATCACATTACAATTCACAGATAGTTTACATAATCAAATATCGCATATAATTTTCACATTCTAGTTTCAGAATAGATCAAACAATTCACTTCAATCAATTAAATAACACACATATCAATTATAAATGCAATTTCCCATGAGACTCCACTTCCATTGTTAATTGTTATGACCGAGTGCTCTTTTAACTGTCCCGTATCAGGGGTGGATATTGGGCTCATAGATAACTGTCCCGTATTTGTTGTGAATATCAGGCTCATTTTACTGGTAAGCCTGTGGCTCTTATACAGATTCTGAGCTTTAAGCTATTTTTCACTGGCTGCTTTAGTCATAACTGCCTTTATTTGATCATGCATATCATGTAATGAAATGCATCATATCACATATATTCAATTAATCACATTCATTCAGTAAACACATTCATTTTTCATTATTTTCATCAAACATAAGTCTATAATTCAACATATTAGCTGAGAACACTTATTTCTTTCAAATTTACATTCAAAGAGCACTTCCAATGCAAATCTCATTCATCAAACGCCTCGGACTATGATAGTATGGAATTAACACATTCACCTCAATAATAGTCGAATAATTGAAATTTTAAACAGATACAAGCAATCTTAGTGAGAACATTTAGGTTACTTATAGTACGATCCAGTTAGCTATTGCCTTGACATCCCCGCAATGTCTGGTTACTGTCTTTCTATCTGTGCTTTTATATCATGCAACACACACATTTACACATTACTCAATTTACTCAATCACATAAGTATTCTAATAGTTGCCATTTGCATTGTGTTTTAGGGTTTAATTTGTTATGTATTTAGTATGAATTTGAGTGTTGAGTGTGTATTCATGGTTTGATTGTGTTAGTTTATATGTTTAAGTGTATTTATGGGTTAGTATGAGTCTTTAAGCTTAATTGTTATATTTTTGAGGTACCTCGATGTGTTTGTTAGTGTTTCAGGGTAAACGGCAAAGAACAGAGAAGTTGTGAAGAGTTTCAGGCCAAAAAAATAGGCCACGATCGTGTCATAATAGGTCACGATCGTGTGACGAGAGATTAAACATAAGTTCCTAGTAGGTTATTAGATAATTTAGAACTAATTTAGGTTTTAGGTTAATTATGAATTGCGAGATCACAATTCCATAATTTAAATTAGGGATTATCAATTAGGGTTAAGAATTATAACTCAAGAGAGTGCAATTCACCCTAGGATCATCTAAACCCATTAATTTGATAATTTCTCAATTAATTAGGTTTTTGTTAATTTTAGATTAAAACCCTCTTTCTCTCACTTGATAGTTTCTAGGTTGGTTTGTGTGACTTGCTATCTTGTTTAGATTTCTGCAATTCAATTCTTGAAATTAATTATTTGATTGGTTTATTTTTTGCATTAGTTATTTATTTTGAATTATTGTAGTATAGTACAACCTTAGTTTTAGGGCTAGCTTAGCCCTCCTTATGGGATTGATACCTTAGGTACTACGTGAACAACTCGTGAACTTGCAGAATTTACCAAGGTTAATAAATATTAAAACTTAGCGTGTGTAATCTTGTGATCAAGTTTTTGACGTCGTTGCCAGGGAGGCAATTTAGTTCTATAGTTTAAAGCATTATATTAGTTTTAATTTTTGATTTTGTTCCTTTTGTTTGGAATTTGTGCTCTTGTATGAACATAAGAGTATGAAAGGTTCGAGTCATGTAGCAGAGATGTTAGATTTAGACATCACACTATTATAACGAACCCTTAGGAAAGCTCGGCGAGAGGAAGATGAAGAGTTAGGAAAATAAAATTGGCCAAGGAATTTCAGAGAAATATGGATCAAGAAGCTAATCAAGGACGACAACAGAGGACCCTTATAGATTTTATAAGGATAGGGTTCAACCCATCGAACCAAGGAGTGACTAGGCCGCCTATTCAAGCGGCCTCGTTCGAGATTAAGCCAGCCCTCCTGAACATGCTTCAGCAGAATGTCCAATTTTACGGATTGGCAAATAAGGATCCTAACCTGCATGCATATCATAAACTTCCTCAAGATTTGTGATACATTTCAGTATCACCAGATGTCGGAGGACACTGTTAGGATTAGGCTGTTCCCTTTTGCACTTAAAGATAGAGTGAAGGCTTGGTATCATTCACTAAGCCCCGCCAACATCATGACATAGGAGCAGCTTGTGCGTGCCCTTTTAGACAAATACTTCCTACTAATAAAGACCATAAAGATAATAAAAGAAATAACTAATTTTTAATAAGGTGACTGGGAGTCAATTTGTGAAGAGTGGGAGAGATACAAGGATCTACAAAGGAAGTGCCCACACCATAACCTACCGAAGGAGTTCCTTTTATAGACTTTCTATAATGGAGTGAATCCACTTACTAGAGGCAAGATCGATGCACCGTCAGGAGGATCTTTGATGTGGAAGATAGTTGATGAAGGAGTTGATAAAAGAGATGGCCAGCTACAACTGCTTATGGACGAGCGAGAGAGGTAGTTAGCCTAATACTTTTCAAGAGAAAAAGGGAATTGTCGTGGTTGATCAGATGACAGAGATGCAAGCAAAGATCGGCAATTTGATGCGACAACTAAGCAACATGTAGGCATCTTCATTAGCCTAGATAAGGCTGTATAAGTGAAGTGTGAGCTTTGTGGTTAGACAGACCATGACACTATGGATAGTTAGTTGTTAAGAGAGGATAATCAGAAGCAAGTGAATTATATAGGGGCGTAATTTGGAGGGGAAACAATCCCTACTCCAACACTTACAATCCCGGGTGGAAGAACCACCCGAACTTCTCCTAGACAAATAACAATAAAGGATAGTTCTGGCCTCACGGGCAATCGAGCTTTCCACAAGATAAAGCAAGCTTGATGGAGTCAAAGTTGGAAAGAATTTTGGATAAGATCGGAGGCATAGAGGAAGCACATAGGAAGCTCGAGAGCAAATTCCAGCAAGTAACAAAGAATCATGCCTCATCTATACATAATTTAGAAGTCCAAGTGGGCCAGTCGTCATAATAAGCCACGATCGTCACAATGATGGACAAGCCACGGCAACCAAGCCACGATGCACTTTGGGCACAGTCGTGACAGAGAATTTAGATCCAGGCCACGATCGTGCACTATGTGCTACAATCGTGATAGAAAGGATTAGGCACTGTCCACAATCGTGGAAGGTAGGGTCACGATTGTCGCCTGTATCGGAAAGAAAAAAAACTCGAGTCTTGTAATATTTTTTAGACCGTTTTGACCCTGACTTGAACTTAGAGCGTCCAAAGTATAAGTACATCATTATGAAATAGATGCAACAACTTTGGAGAGTCTGAAAGGAGAGCCTTCATATCAGCCAATTCTGGAAAAATCTAGAAAAAAATTAAGAGATTGAGGAAGGAGACAAAGGAAGAGAAACATTAAGAAGAAGTTTGATGCGATGTATTTCCTGAAATAGGTGGCTTCCCGCTATTGCTGCCTTCGCAATTCCATTCTTGACGTATTTTTCAATTATTTCTTGACGTATTTTTCAATTATTTATGCTCACCTTTGGGATTGTGATTTTTGAGATTAATAAAGTTTGATTGATTGTGTTTTTTATTTATTTAATTGTGATTTAATTATGCTCTTAATAACTTGGCAACAAATTGAGAGGGTAAGTCGAGTAAAAATAGTCAAATTGGGCTAATGAGAGTTAGATGATTTGATAGGTAAAGAATTGAATGAAATCTATAGAATTGTGTAACGAGAGATCGAGCATAGGTTCCTAGTAGGTTATTAGACAATTTAGAACTAATTTAGGATTTGAGTCAATTGTGAATCGAGAGATCACAATTCTGTAATTATAATTAGGGATTATCAATTATGGTTAAAAATTATAACTCGAGAGAGAGTAATTCATCCTAGGACCGTCTAGACCCATTAATTCGATAATTGCACAATTGATTAGGTTTTTGTTAATTTTAAATTAAAACCCTCCTTCTCTCACTTTATAGTTTCTAGGTTGGTTTTAGGATTGGTTTGTGTGACTTGTTATCATGTTTTGATTTCTACAATTCAATTCTTGAAATTAATTATTTGATTGGTTTATTTTCTACATTAGTTAATTATTTTAAATTATTATAGTTTAGTATGACCTTAAATTTTAGAACTAGTTTAGCCCTCCTCGTGGGATCGATACCTTAGGTACTACACGAATGACCCGTGCACATGTGATATTTACCAAGGTTAATAAATATTAAAAATTAGCGTGTGTAACCTTGCGATCATATTCAGTCATGCACTTATGTATATTTGTTATGTATAATGCATGCTCAATTTGACTATTTCGGGTATGTACGCTTAATTACAAATCTTAATCATTCATCCTTTATCACTTAGATATGTCTAATTTGAACTCAGGTTTACACCTCAATTATACATGATTATTCTATGTTCCTTAATCAATCATTCACTAATGTTATTATAGTATTATAAGATCACATAATATCTAAATTCTTATTCATCTCTATTTAATACACATTATTCATCTCCTTTGATTCTCATTAGCATTCATAAGATCACTTTCATTCATATAACATCTCTAAATTTTCCAAATTTTTGATAAATGTATATCAACCATCC
Source organism: Erythroxylum baracoense (assembly GCA_025629805.1). Classification (NCBI taxonomy): domain Eukaryota; kingdom Viridiplantae; phylum Streptophyta; class Magnoliopsida; order Malpighiales; family Erythroxylaceae; genus Erythroxylum; species Erythroxylum baracoense. The sequence goes on from JAOTAY010000004.1 coordinate 14,217,937, forward strand.
ATACTTAAGTTATAACCTTAATTATCACCCTATGGATATCAAACATTTAATCACTTAATCCATTGTCAAACTAGATTCATTTCAAGCCTCATTCAAGCCTAAACTCACCATAGGAAGGTACCTAGCATTTGTTGTTTCAAACATCACACAAAAAAAGAAGGATTCATGTTAAAGTCATCCCAACGATCGTGGATGACTTCCCACGATTGTGGGTTATACAAACAGAAACTTTCCATCCATTTCTTCATTTCCCATGATCGTGGGTTATTATATTCGAAAATTGCCTAGCCATTCTCATCTATATTTTCTAGATTTCTAACTTTTTACTTACTACATTCAACATCTTATGCATAGTTCATCACTCCTAGCTTAATTGCTCATCATTTTCAACTCCATTTTAACTCAAAAACACCTATCAAATAGATCATACATTATTGTTCATCAATCATACAAAACAGAACATCAATGCATGTATACATTCATTAATGTTTCAACACACATTCAACTCCATTATCACCTTCACTTTATTCCTAAACTATCATCCTTGGTCTTCTCATTTCATGACACTACATTATCCTTTTCTTTAGCTTCAAAACTCACTCTTGTTCATCTCTATAACAATCAATAAATCCATATTTTTATGTATCCAAAACAAAACATATTTATCCAATCGTTTATTAAATTTTTGCACTCATCATCAACACCATTTTCATGATCATTCTATCTCAAAAACATCCATATAATAATTCATAAGTTATTACTCATCATACAATCAAAAATATGATCTAAACCTACTCATTTCCTCATTCATGTTACACATATATTTAATTTCATTATCAAAATCATTTCCCCTTTAAACTATCATCACATATGTTTATATTTAAACAACCCATGAAGAATAATATGCTACATAATTGATTAACCCAAAACTTCTTCAAATCATCACCTAACCCTAGGTCCAAGAATATATGATCATCAATCTTCCAAGTAGGATAGGCTAGGTTTTTAGTAACAAGATGAAAAGGACAAGATCTTGGAGTAGCTAGTGTTGAAAGATGATAACAAGGCTCAACGTGGCTAGGGTGAGAGTGAAATGGTTATGAGAAGGAGAAGAGGGAAAATTAAGAATATTAGAGTAAGTGATAAAAAGTAGAAGTGAAAGATAAGGGTGATGGTCTTTCAATGAACATTTCTTGGGTTTAAAAGGCAAGGTTAAAAAGCTTGGTAAGTGTCATGACGATTGCTACTTATTTAACAATGCTAATAATGCTAATGAAATTTTCCCAGATGGTGAGTGTAAGGCGAATGGAATTTTCCCAGATGAAGAATCCTGCTGATACGCCAGATCTGGGGAGGTCGAAGGTAGTAAGATCTAAAAAAAATCAAACTAACTAATTAAATACAAATGGGCTTATATATAGACAAAAATACTATTCTCAATTAACTATTTTTTAAAGTAATGAGTTAAAATTCATCATATATATATATATATAAACCACTTTGTCATTTTATCTTTATTTGATCTTGAGTAACTTTATTTGTAAAATTATAATTGAGAGAAGAAACTCATTACAGTCTTTTAAGTCTCAAGCAATGATGGGGTCGATCAATAACAATGCATTAAAGAGGTGTATATTTAGTGAAAAGGCAAGACTAGGGAGGAAACATTTTCTTTTTCAAAAATAAAATTTAGGAAATATTGGTGTAAATTTTACAGGAGTCAAATATACTGTAACCACTTTAAATAGGTTGTTTAAGCAATTAAAGGGTAAGGATGTTATAAGAATATAACTATGAAAGAAATGAATTCCTTGTATTATATTTTGCATTATAATTGCAGTTTTATTATTTATTAATATTGGTTCTACAAGCATTCAATATCACATGCACTCGAATGAGATTTCCCTGTCTATTTCTCTTGATAATAGAAATTGAATCTTTTAAAGTTCTTTCTTTTGTGGATTATACGATGGCAATCAGAGTGATATGGTTGCTTTAGAGAAGGAGTAAGGTGAAAGAGGAAAAGGAAAATAGGAAAAATAGTTAAGAAAGAGAGGGGAAGTAAGAGATGAAAAATAGTTAAGAAAGAGAGGGAAAGTAAGAAAGAAGGAGAAGAAGGAATGATTCAGGTAATAGTTATCTCTATTCTTAATGGCTCACAATGGGATACATTTATATTAATTCATATAACAAAATTTGCAAGCTAAAAACCTCCCAACAAACATATAACTAAATGTTTATAAGGAATCTCTATCTTTAGTTAGAGTATTGAATTGTTGGGCACTTTTTCGAACTGCTTTAGAAATAGGCTATACTGTAACACCATTTGTTGGTCCTACTGGGATAATTACTGCATCATTTACCGTCATTTTCAAAATGTCCTTATACTCAAGGATGAAGTGAGGGAAATTCTTTTGAAATTAGGTCAAAGGTTCCCATGTTAGTTTGTCCCTCACATTGTATAAGCACTTGTTGGATAGGTCCACCTTATCGGATCATTTATTTTCATCAAAGCACTTGATAAGGGGTAATAAGAGGTTAAGACCTGAAAATTTAATGAGGTAAAGGGCAATGTTGAGTGCAAGGTTCTCATCGACATAATTTCATCTTTGATATGTGAAAGACATTACGGATGCGAGTTGATGCATGTAAAGCTAGATAATAAGCAACAGTGTCGATAAAAGCAAGGATTTGAAAGGGCTTATATAAGCACCAAACTAATTTGTTTGACTAATGATATGTCAAAATAGACTATTATTAAGGCTTTCATACAGTTATGGGCCTAAAATAGTTAGTCACAAAGTCATTTAAGAATGACACTGTGATTTTACAGTATATTATCTATAACAACTACAGCTGACAAACTAACTCCATAATTAAGAGCAGAGGGTGGATTCCTACCATATACAGCTTCAAATGGAGTCATTGTTATAGTAGAATGTTAATAAGAATTTTAGTGCCATTCAACTAGATGGAGATAATTAAGCTACTATTTAGGATGGTCGAAGACAAAGCAATGTAGATAGTTTTTTAGACAGCTATTGAGCACCTTTATTTTGCCATTGGACTATAGATGGTAGGCACTATTAGAGGAAAAGCTGGTGCCTAAAACTTTGAAAAGTTCTTGCAGAATTTATTCATAAGTAGGGGATCTCTGTTTGACACACTATTAGAAGGCATTTTGTGAGAACAGAAATCTGCTACCAAGGGCACTTTGAAATTGGAACTTAAAAGAAGGAAGTGGGCATATTTATTTAATCGGTCTACTCTAAAGGAAGGAAGTGGGCATGCTTATTTAATAGGTCTACTACCATAAGAATTGTGAATTTCCCATTTAAAAGAGAAAGTTGGATAATGAAATCCATTCCCAGAGAGTTCCATACCTTACCTAGTGTAGCTACAAAATGTAAAAGGCCTCAGGAATGAGAATTAAATTGCTTGACCTCTTAATAGGTAGCACAATAAGCTATATAGTTATGAACTATTTATTTCATATAAGGTTAATAAAATGTGACAGTGACTCGTACTAAGGTTCGTTGCATGTCTGCGTGGCCTCCAAGAGGTAAATTTTGATATTTCATTAAAATTAATAGGTGGAAGGTAGATTCAGGTAGCACCCATACTCGTCCTTTGAAAAATAAAAGGCCATTTCTGATAATAAATTGTAGGTGATCTCCTGGATGGTTTTGAATGTTTTAAAGCAGTTAAGTCGAGGAAGCATATGTTTGATAAAATTTGTGTATAACTTCTTATAATGCGACAATTGGTTTGGATGCCACCTGTACGGTATGAACAAAAATAAGAGGAACTTGGGTTATTGTATCAGCAGGGCCATTTTCTATCCCAGGCTTGTATGTAACATCAAAAAAAACTTAACAAATCTTTAACCAACATTGTTTTTCTAGAGTTTGAATGGTTTAATTGAGAAGGGATTTCAAACTTTGATGGTCTATTTGAATGATAAATCTTCTCCCTAGTAGGTAGTGCTAACATTTTTTGAGTGCCTCTCTAATTGTGTACATCTCCCAAGCATAAACGAAGTGTATTGATATGAGGTAGTAAATTGTTTACTGATGTGAGGACAACATCGATCATAGTTCCTGATGGATCAGTTTGTAAGAGAATATCAGAGTGTTCATCACAATAAGACAAAAAGTGTTTTAGGCAATGGACAAAAGCATAGCTATAAGTATAATTATCATTGCCATTTTATTAAAGCAATAGAATTGATATCATTACAAAAAGTAGTGTCACTATAAGTACAAGGCAACATAAATTTTTAATTAGGTAAAAAATAAAAAATGTTGCTTTAAGTATTAACTAAGGCAACACATTAGTTTCAAACTATAGCAATAATGTTAAATAAATATTGCAACACTTTAAGTCTTTTTAGTCAATAATTTGTAACAATAAAAGCAAAAATTTATTCTTTTGTTACAAATAATATTTTACATAAAAACAAACTTTTGTCAATATGTAGGCAACATCCATATATATATATATATATATATATATATCTATTAGAAGCAATAAATTGATATTTTTTTGATAAATAAGCAATATATAGATATTAATGTATGTTTTAATTGCGTTCGTAATATCAAAGGCAAAAGACCAAAAATTGCATTTATATATAATATATGGTCTATAAGAACTTAAAAAATCCAACATTTAACATATTCAAAAAACGAAAGCAAATTAATTGTGCTTTTATTGTTATAAATACAAAAGAGAATTCTATAATCCTTAAAAATTGCAAGGAAAATTACATGTACTTTAACAACTCTTCATCATTTGTAGAATTCAAAGTTGGAGTTAGGCTTCTTCACATTAGCTCTGTAACCTTTCTAAAAGTCCTTTAGAAGTATAATGTACTTGTTTTTTCGTACTGTATGCATTCTAACTTCTTCACCGATAACTGCAATCTGAGAGTAGATATCTAGTTATAATGAGGACAAAAAAACAAAGCATCATCAGAAGGAAAAGTAAGCATTTGATACTTGTATGAAAATTGTAACTTCCCACCGCCATAGAGTATATACCCAAACATCTAAAGGACATTCAAGAACATAACTTATGACAATGGTATGTTAGAGAAGTTGTAAACACTTATTATGGAATCATACATTTTACAAAGTTTGAAAGGTAACTTTTCCATTTCATTCATTAAGGTAATTTACAAAGTAGTCATTAAAACAAATATTTACATTATCACAAGTACCTGAGAGTTTACATCTCCTTTTACAAAAAGTTCTACATGATAAAAGAAACTACATAAGTACAATCTATAACTCCTCAGATGTTAGCTGACTAGACCTTTGAGCCATTTCCTAATCCAAAATGATCTTCTAGAGTATCTTAGGAACTAAGTCTCCTCGCTCGTTCCTGAAAAGCCACGTTGCAATTTTAATGAGTTTTGCGAACTCAATGGGTGAACTATCCTTAATGTGCTCACTCATTGAGAACATCAAACATTCTAAATATAAACCAGATATATAATATTTCTCAATCATAGATTCATCATGGATTACACTTATTTCATATGATCTTTTTAGAAGAACTCAATCATATTATCAAATGTACACAAATATGGCATATCACAATATCATCATAATTCAAAAATGTTTTCACAATCATATATGTACAAATGTATATGCATATGAGACTCCACTTTTATTGTTATTTTATTGTGATTGAGCATCTTTCACTGTCTCATATCATTTTTGGATATCGGGCTCTTTTTAGATACTGTCCTGTACCCATTGTGGATACCAGGCTCATTAATCACGGAGCTAGTGGTTCTAAGTGCACATTTCTAAGCTTTAAGCTCTTTCACACTGGCCTTTATCTGATCATGCATATCAATGTGATGCATTAAATGACAAAATATTTCATCAATGACATTTATTCATAAAGCACGGTCACATTCACATATTTATCGAACCTAAGTCCAGCATTCAACTTTTCGTTGAGTATATATATATATATATATATATCTTTTAGATTCATATGCAAACAAAGAACTCCCAATACATTCCTAAATATCAAACTCCTCAGATTATTAATGTCCTGAATTATCACATATAGATCATTAACAATTCAATAACTGGGAGTTAAATAGAAATATATTAATCCTAGTAAGAACATCTAGGTTACTCTCAGTACGCTCTAGATTATGCTATTGCGTGGATAGTCTGACAATGTTTGCATTCAGTCGCAAGACTTGTGCATCTAAAATCAATCAATACACACAAAATTCATATTACAAAGTCGACCAATCAAGTACATATTCAATCATGCACGTAGATATATGTGCCATATTCAATGCATGCTCAATGACTTTCTCGGGTATGTTTCCTTAATCACAGTTCATGATCATTCAAACATTGTCACTTGAATATTTCTTATTTGCACTTAGGTTTATACCTCAATTAACTTGTTTCATCTAAATTCATCAATCAATCATCAAACTAGTTCATTTCAAGCCTAAATGCATCATAAGAAAGTACCTTAACATTAGTTATTTCAAACATCAATTAAAAAAGAAGTATTCATGTTCAGGCCTTGCCCACGATCATGATCAACCTTCCTATGATGATGACAGAACCCAAATAATCAGGCCACGATCGTGCACCAGAAGACTATGATCGTGCACTGCATGATTTCTCCCAATTCTGTACGAATGTATCACACTTAGGCATGTACCAAACACTTGAATTTTACAGGTTTCATACTCGTTTATGCATCCTCATTTAGACCTAAATTATAATCCAATTCTAACTCAATTTTATTCAATTTATAGCTCACAAATAATGATCTTTTCATGCATCAAAATCAAACCAGAAATTATCACACGCTATCATGTATATAGTCCTAGTTCTTTCTCAATTCACGAACACTATATTAATATATTTCTTTAGCATAAATCCACCTTCATTATACTTCAAATCTATATCTAAATCATCCATGAATCAACCTATAACCCACAGTTTTCGTAAACTAGAACAAGCATGAAAACATCTAAGATCATTCAACAAATTTTCAGAACACGTCATCATCAACATCATAAACATTTCATTTCAATTCAAGCATCATTCTCATACTATTAATCATGTCATAAAGATCAAATTATTACTTACTTTTTAGGCTTCTAATTTAGCTCAAAACTCCATATTATACTAGTCCTTCAAGTAAGCAAAAATCAACACAATTCCAAGGTAAAAATAGATTGATTTTAAGCAGGAAGATAAAGGAATTAAGGTGAGGGATTAAGGTGTGGATTTTTGTAACAATTTGAGCTATGGTTAAACCAACATGTAGAGAGAAGATAGGAGTAGTTTTGGTGGTTAAGCAAAGGGAAAGACAGTAGAAACTTTACTGCTGGAACTTGCTTCATCAAGGTGTTAAGTGTCTCTAAATTACCTAAGCACGTGCCAATTGGCATATAAGCCATTTGTTCCATAATTAAGTTGCCATTAGTCCCCTTAACATTCTAACATTAATCTCCTATTAATTTGTCCACATTTCACGCATTAATTGGTCCACTTGTCACTCTATAGTTGTTCCATTTCTCAATTAATGACTAGTCCATCTGTCACTCATTTAACTATGCCACATGACACTCAATTATAGGCTTAGTCATCTTAATTTTTCATATATCAATTTATTCTATCACTTGGCACTTTTCCTAGTCCAAACGTAATTCTTAATTCATCACTCTCCAAATTAACCACAATTAATTCCAAATTACTAATTGGAATCCAATCAAATCAAAATTTAAGACACAACAATTTATAATTCATGATTCACATCACTGTGATTTTAAAATCTTTCATACCCCGGGACATGTCAATTAAGTGCATATGCTATCTTTTAATGTGTACAAATATCAATATTCATGTGTATGCTAATGATATGCATGTAAATGTAAAGCATTTTAGTAAATTCCTTATGAAATAACTCATATGCAATAATATAGGGTTAAACCCTTAATATGTTCCAGAAAATGGATATTACAATTCTTCTCCCTTCAGAAATTTCATCAATGAAATTCTTACTTCATTGATCAAATAGGTAGGGTATTGTCTCCTTATATTGTCTTTCCTTTCCCATGTTGCTTCCTCACTCGAATGATTCCTCCAGAGGACTTTCACCAATGTGATCCCTCGGTTTCTCAACTGATTATTCTAATATCCCACTATCTTTACTAGTTCCTCAATATAACTCAGATTACTTGCAATTTCAACTTCTTGAGCCAGTAACACATGAGTAGGATTAGATCAATATCTCCTAAGCATTCTTGTAATAACCCCCGTTTATACACAGAAGGATTAATTGTTAGATTCATGTGAGAATATATAAAGAGCATTCCAATGGAATGCATTATATTTGCATACACACATATGAATTACAATTTAGAAAACATTGCAAGATAGTATATGCACTCAATTTACATATTCTGGGTGGAACGAAAATGAATGTAATATAAATGTGCATTCCCAATGTTTTGCATTTTGATTTACCAATAACATGAATTGATGGTTTATAATTAGTGAATTAGGAAATTACTGTTACAATTGAGTAATTGATGAGGTGATATATGCATCTAGTCTAAGAAAATGTTAAAGAGCAAGACAAATTAATACATGGGAATTTAGGTTGAGTAGTACTATGAAATGGTGACATGTGGCATTGGGAATAAATAACAAATGGCTCAGTTAAATGGATGAGGAGTCGCTTGAGTATAATTGCTACAAGTGGCCCTTTAAATTTTTTACAAATGGCACCTTAGATTTGTGACATGTGGAGCAATAGAATTGTGACATATGTAGCTTTACAAATGGTGACATGTGTAGCCTTACAATTGGTGACATGTGAAGTAAATCACACGTTAGTAAAGACTTTAAGTTCAAGAAACTAGATACACAAGAAGGGGAGGTTGAATGATGTATCATTCCTTTTTACTATAAAGTCTCTAAAAGAAAACTTTTCTTTCTTATTAGAAGAATATCACAACTTATTATGTAGATAAATC
>JAOTAY010000004.1:14227070-14250156 GCA_025629805.1 Erythroxylum baracoense
TCACTTTGTAAAGGTGGTTCTTGGAAACCGAGCTCTGATACCAATTGAAGTAAATCACACGTTAATATAGAAATTACGTACAATATATGATATACACAAGAAGGGGGTTGAATTGTGTATCCTTTTCGTGAATACAAAGTTCTTAATGTTTCTGATAAGAACTTCTTTAATTTGTTAAAAGAATATCACAAGAGTTATATGAAAATTTTTACTTAGATAAATTACAAATAACTTCTATATACTTGTTTAAGAACAAAATAGAATAAGTTGAAAGATAAAAGATAGACTCTAGGATTTTATACTGGTTCACCCCAAACCGTGGGCTACGTCCAGTCCTCAGAATTGTTCTGAGTATTCACTATACTTCAACAAATGTACAAGTATCCTTTCTTTCTTCTAGAGCCTTTTCAGGTCTCTTACACCGAGTATTCTTTCAGCTATCTTAGCCTCTCCAGGATCTTAGCCTTTTCTTTCTCTCACTAAAAAGATATCGTGAGCTATTGTTACAATAGGTTTAGCTCTCCATTATCGCACTACAGAATTTTTCTTTTCTAAGTATACACTTGAATGCTCAAAGGATGTAAGATCAAAAGTTTTCTGAAAGGTTGAAAAGTTATTTAATCTTCGACTACGGCTAGTATTTATTGTCTAAGTCTCCAACTACTTCTTGATTCTTGATTACTACTTTCTGAGTCTTGATAACCTCTTCTTGAATCTTCATAACTGCTATTTAGTTGAGTTCTGTAACTAACTCTAACTAACTAACTGTTCGATGTACTCGCGCATCTTTTGCTTTGTATCTTCTGTGTTTTCTTCTTCTGTGTTTTGCTTCCTTCTATGTTTTGCTTTCTTTAGTGTTTTGCTTTCTTTTGTGTTTTGCTTTCTTCTTTGTCTTTGCGCTTCTTCTGTATTTTCTACTTCTTCTGTGTTTTGCTTCCTTCTGTGTTTTGCTTTCTTATGTGTCTTTATGCTTCTTCTGTATTTTCTACTTTTTTTGTGTTTTTGCGCTTCTTCTGTATTTTATACTTCTTCTGTGTTTTTACGCTTCTTCTGTATCTTCTAATTCTTTTGTGTTTTGCGCTTCTTCTGTGTTTTGCTTTCTTTTGTGTTTTTGTGCTTCTTCTGTATTTTTCACTTCTTCTATGATTTTCTTCTGTGTGTTGTACTTCTGCACACTTAACACACTCATCAAACTAGTTCATTTATTTCTAGCATTATTATTATTTGATTGTCATCAAAATTAGTCATCGTAAAGTCCTCCTGACTTAACACATTATACTTTAAATCCATATTTAAATCATCCATGAATCCACCTATAACCCACGATTTTCATATACCAAAAACAAGTATGAAAATATCCGAGTTCATTCAATAAATTTCTAGCACACTTCATCATCAACATCATAAACATTTCATTCCAATTCAAGCATCATTCTCATACTATTAATCATGTCATAAAGATCAGAATATTACTTACTTTTTAGGCTTCCAATTTAGCTCAAAACTCTAGATTACGCTAGTCCTCCAAGCAAGCAAAAATTAACATAATTCTAAGGTGAAAATAGATTGATTTTTAGCAGCAAGATAAAGGTAACATTCAGTTAGTTTCTTAGCTACTTGGTGAAGGATTAAGGTGTGGATTTCATGTAACAATTTGAGCTAGGGTTAAGCCAACATGTAGAGAGAAGATAGTAGCAGTTTCAGTGGTGAAGCAAATGGAAAGACGATAGAAACTTTGTTGCTGAACTTACTTCATCAAGGTGCTAGGTATCTCCAAATTACCTAGGCATATGTCAATTGGCATGTAAGCCGTTTTCTCCATAATTAAGCTGCCATTAGTCTCCTTAAGATGTTGGCATTAATCTCCTATCAATTTTTCCACATGTCATACATTAGTTGGTCCACTTGTCACTCTATAATTGTTCCATTTGTCAATTGATGACTAGTCTGTTTGTCATTTATTTAACTATCCCAAATGTTACTCAATTATAGGCTTAGTCACCCTAATTTTTCATGTATCAATTTATCCTGCCACTTGGCATTTTTCATAGTCCAAATGTACATCTTAATTCATCACTCTCCCAATTAATCATAATTAATTCCAAATTACTAATTGGAATCCAATCAAACTAAAATTCAAGACATAACAATTCACAATTCAAATTTTAGTCATTTTAAAATCTTTCATACCTTGGGATATATCAATTGAGTACATATACTATCGTTGTAATGTGTACAAATATCAATATTCGTGTGTATGCTAATGATATGCATGTAAATGTAATGCATTTTCATAAATCCCCGTTGAAATAACTCATATGCGATGATCTAGGGTTGACCCCTAAATATGTTCCAAAAAATGGATATTAGAAAAATTATTAAAATATAAGAAGCAATTAAAATGCATATAACAATAGCATGTCATCGATCCTATTCTTATTAAATGGATGGAAAGTCTTTACCTCACATCCCGTCGAACTGATTCACAAATACCAATATTCTTTTTCCAATCTATTTTATCAAGTTTCTCACTAATTGTAGAATATAAATAATTAATTAGCAAGCTACTTGCAATATGGATCTTAGTTCATCCTAGTGCATAAAATAAAGGAAGAAAAAGAATAATTAAAGCAAGAATATCAAGTTAAAACAAATACATCTATAACAGTTTTTACCTTAGAAAGATGAATAATAGTATCTTTATTAGGTTTCACTTTAAGAGGCTACCTTGCCTTAATTTGAACACATAGTAAAAATAATTCCATCAAATTAGAATTCAATGACCATCTTAAATGCCAATTTGCCTATTGGTAGATCATAGATGGAGGAAATTGAAGAACGTACTTATGAGGGCTGCTTGAAAACTATTGAGTATAACTGAGAAAGACAAGAGGAGGGAAAGGTCGGATACAAATTCATTGACCACCTCTTCCTTTTTAAACATTTAAGCTAATTGATAACTTAATGATAAACACAAAATAGAAAAGAAAACTAATTTCAATGAAGTATAGAAGTTGACTTTGAGAGAAAATTTTACAACTTCAATATCTCCTCTTCCTACTTCATTTAAATCTTATACACTACTTATGAAAGTTACATAGCCATCTCATTTTCAAGAAAGTCATTGGATGGACTACAAATTCAAGCTTTAAAGACAATTTAAGACAATACCTAGAGGTAGCTAAAAAATAAAAATATGAATTCCTATGTTGTGACATTTAAGCTATAGATGAAGATATTATTAAGATCAATTTTTATAGAGAAATTCCTCAAGGAAACAAAATTACTATATTACTTGATGATCTTATCATATGGATAATGTCGATATTTTTATTGCTGCATTGTTCATATACTTTGATAGAAGGATTAGTAAAGCACAGTACCTCACATTTAGACTATTCCAGATAGCCAAATAGTTAAAATAAGGATAGAAATTTAGTGATAATGATGTAAACGACCATATTATAATATCAAGTAGTCTCAGTAATCTTAATATAAATTTATAATTTTCTTTGTAAGGTTTCATCGTATTCACTAGTATAAGTACTTTCATTATTTATTTAAAAGCAGAGCTAGAAAAACAAACAAAAAAATTCATTTGCTATTTTAACAGAACTAATATAGTAAAGAACACTGTTATTTTCTTTAGGAAATTCTTAGTTAATTCCAGTAGAGAAAGGAATACCTAAAGAGAGGAATAGAAGACTTTGGATGGAAGAAATATACTCACCAAAGCATCACTCCAGGGGATATAAAGAGTTTCACCACAGGAAATAAATCAGAGAAGGCACTAAAAGTATAAATCATTTCTACATGTTGGACATAAGCCGCCAAACACATAAACCAACTCCACAATTACAATCAAACAACTTGATATGACTATAGCACCCATTGCTCCATGAATTACCCAACTCATTTTGCTCACAAAAATCCATGACAATAGCACATGAACTGTAAATGAGACGACAAAAACCTACCCCATAATCATGTTTTTAAGTTCAATTTGTAGGTACTTCTAAATGCTAAATGTGAGGGCAAAGAAATAGGAATAGGAATAGGAATAAACCAAAGTAGGATAACTCCAGCTAATAATTGAGTAATCGACATTGAATTAGTGTTTCAGAAGAATCCTAGTCACTTGTCACTTTTATGATTTTTAAGTGTTACAGAAGAATCCATGTCTAAGCTGAAATCAATTGTATGACTTTTAAGTATTGCAAAAGAATTGACGTCTCAGTTGAATTCAATTATAATTTCACTATAATGGACTAGGGCTTATAAGCAAAAGAATGCTTACATCAAAGGACATTGAAACAGTTGACGATTGAGTGAACTGAAACAATAGAGAAGTTACAATATGGAAAAGCTAGAAATTTGGAACTTCACTCATACATTATAAAGTTTTTTTAAGATTGAATGTAAATTTTGATTTCCAAGCCCACCAAACAAAGACAAAAAACTATCAACAAAATAACTATTGGGAAACAGTGACAGGTGTTAAGCAGTGTTAAGAAATCATCAAAAGATGGCAAGACACTAATAAACGGAAGCAATTGGTGCCCTGTCAAGACATGGAAGGAAAATTGGGAAATATCAAGAATGAAGTCTTCTTCAGTCTAGGAAAGCTCCATTTATTAGTTATCTATCTCTTGAACAACATCCTCTACTACAGAGGTCTCTATTTTGGGGTCCTTAGTGATTACTATCATACAAAAGAGCTGGGGTGGTTTACATTTGTTCCCTGAGACAAATTGCTCATCATGATCGAAACATATTCTTTTTTCTCTTCTAGTTGCTATCATAGAAGGGTTAAACATATGATAGAAGTCAGATGAGATGGAATTTTTTAGGTTGTTAGTGTAGAGGTGGGTTTAGTGGATAGGTTGGTTTGAGTTTGTGGGAGTAGGAAAGATAATAGTGAAAACCTGCCTATAGATCGACCTATGATAGATTTGGTAGAATTAAGTTTGTCTTTAATTAATTTCGCAATGCCTATTACCTTAGGTAAGGATAGTGATTTAAGCATCAATAGTTCGCACTGAATATCTTCCCTTGACCTAAAAAAATAGTTGAGTGATTTTTTTTGGATAATCACTGAGTTTGAGTGGATAATACCTCAAACTTGATTATATATGTAGCAACCATCATAGGTTGCTTCTGCTTATAAAGTTGAGCTTCAAGATTGATATAGGTTGATAGGCCAAACCTAATTTTTAGCTAATAGGTGAAAGCTTCCACTTTGGAGAGTTGGAGGGTGATATGCTTCCAATAGTATTGCTCCAGTGTTGGCTTTAACATGTAGAAGATAGCAATGGTAAGTTTTTCTTCTTGCGAGATTTGGCAATATATGAAGAAATGTTCGATTTAGATTATCCATTCGAGTAAGTTTTCTCTCGAAAAGAGGGGAATCTCAATTTTAGCGATTCTTATAGTTGTGTTTGGTGATTTGTCTGGTGGCCAAGGGATGAAATTCTAGTCAAGTTATCGATGCCCCCAAAATAATTCCAATTCTCCAAACTTCTTGTAGTAGTCATGAAACCATGTTGAATCCTAAGAGAACCAAATAGTAGCTTCTTAATTTGAATTAATAAAACAAAATGGAGGGTTTTCGATTAAGTAACTAATTAAGTAAAATTAATAAGAAATCAAATTAAATCGGCTAAATATAAATGGGAGAAATTCAATATTACTAAACTCTGATTCAAGGGAAAGATCTCATCTAATTGTAACTTTGATGAATGGTCTAAAAAGAATATTTGTCACAATTAAAGTAGTTAGTCCGAAACATATTAGGATAGTCATAATAACTCTCAAATTTTCCTAAAGTAATTGGTTCAAACCCAGCATCCAAACCAAAACTTACCATTCATTAACTATGTGTGATAAAATTCCATAATAAATAAATGATAGCAATAAGCTTAGTAAAAAGGAAACTAAATCTTAAATTAAATAATCGAGATAACTATAAATATTCAACTTAGCTTTCTTGTTTATCATAAGTTAAACATGTAAATTTAATAATAACATATTTACAAATTGTTTAAATTCTTCATAACAATTACAGATCTTTGAATTAATAGATAGTAATAGAATAATCAACATTAAATTAATTTTTCAGATCAATCAATATTAATCATTCATGAAATATAAGAACTCAAAATCAGAAATACCTTAATTAAAACATGAATAAAAGTTAGGAACAAAACTTTAGAAGGCTATAACTAGAGTTTTGAATCCCCTTGAATCATAGTAATTGAGCTTAGCCACGCATGCTTAAGTTTTAACACTAAAAATAGAAGAAAGATGAAGAATTGAAAGAAAAGGAAGAAAAAGAATGATTCATTCTTTGGAGAGGGGGGAATGCCCCTTTTATATTATTTCCTACTCTAAACCTAATCTTATCCTATCTTGCAAAGACGCCTCCTAAAACAAATCCCAATCCCTTCATGATAAGGATAGAAATAAGTCTCCTACTTAAACTTCAACTCATTAAGTAAATTTGGAAGTAGGCTTTATCTTCTCTTATCTATTGTAGTAATCTTTTTACTTATATCAAAAATCTGTGATTGTCACTAATAATGTCGCAATTTGATGCTATCTCCACTTTTTATATCCCAAAAGCACCAAACGTTAATTTTCCAATTTATGCACCAAAATATATCCAAAACAAAAGACACAATTCTAATTAATTTAACTAGATAACATCTTATATGTGTCAAGGCTAATGACTGTCCCAATAATGAGGTTCAAGGGTGCATGGTGGATAAGGTGGGTAAAGGCAGTAGAGGTGGTTGGGTGGGCTGTTTCTCAACTTTCGACAATTTCATCATCATGTCTGCCATAAGGGTTTGTTGAGGAGACACAACTTAATGTAGGACTCAACGATCTCTTATTGTTGTTAGAAGGCTTTATATTGCTATTGGATCATAATAAGATAGAGGCTTTCAAATTTAGGAAAGATGGGTGTATAAGGTGTCAGTTGTTATATCAATTTGTTCAATTGTTCTTCTATTGCCTTGAACTTGGTTTTCATTCGTTCAGTCATTTTTTCTCTCAATGAAAGCACTAAATGATGGCAGACAGAGTAATGGGGTTGCTTTACAAAAGGAGTGAGGTGAAGATGAGGTAAAAGGTAGAGAGGGAGAAAGAGAGAGAGAGAGAAAGGAAAAGAAAGATAGGAAAATTAGACAAGAAGGAGAGGGAGAGTTACAGAGAAGGAGAAGGGGTAATGATTCGGATAATATTTCTCTCTGTTCTTAATGGCTCATAGGAGATACATTTATAGTAATTCCTATAACATTATCTCACCAATTAGCTGGCTACAAACCTCCTAACAAACTATTTAGAGGGAACCTCTATATCTAGCTGGAGCCTTGATTTTTTAGGCACTCTTTCTAACTGCCTCAGAAATAGGCTGTGTTGCAACACCAATTGTTGGTCTTAGTAGGCTAATGACTACATCATTCTCAACCTTAAGCAAGCACAAAACATCGTTGTTGCAAGTCCAGATATGCAGAATGATTACCTACAGTTTACAGATGAATACATCATGCACAAAACATCAGGTCTTTCTATTAATTATGCTAAAAGTTAAATCATAAATCACAGAAAATGTTCTATGAAATTTGTTTTCTCCTTTAAATTTCTTGGTGTACCCTTGGAAATTAGTACTGCTAGGAAGAAAATGTGAATTAATTAAAAGATGAGAATATAATTAGCTCTTTGGAAATTGAAGCATCTCCTAATTGGACATCACTTATTCCAGTCACTAGTAAAAGTCATAATATCTTAGATTCCTAGTTTTAATCCAAGGGATTAAGAATTGAATCAACTTAATTTATTACTAATTTTCTACATTAGGGTCAACCCTTTTAATGTGGTTACAATGTGCTAATAATAAATTACGATAAATCACTCCTAAAATTTTCATAAAGATATGTATGAAGAGAATTGGAAAGAAAAATGTTGATCTCATATTTTATGCACTATCGAAAATAAATACATTATACATGATAATGTCATAACAAACATATATGTATATATTTTGAAATATATTAAATTTAAATACTAGATAGTAAGATGGAAAAATAGATAAATTATGCTATATTTAAATACAAATAATGAAATAGAAGGATAGATCCTTATCCTGTAATACATATCCTTAAGCTAATGCCTACAACTAGAGTTTGGATCATAAGAACTAAAAATATGTAGCAAGTAGAGGCTTAGCGAAGATTTCAATGATTTGTTCCTTAGAAGAGATGAATTGAATTCATAATAGACCAGAAACAAAGTGATAATCTAATTCGATATGCTTGGTTCGATAATGAAAAATGGGATAGGATATTAATTAGATTACTCCAATTATAACAAACAAAAGAATAAGGGAATGATGAACTTAATACTGAGTTTGCCTGTAAGGATTGAAAGCTAAAGAGCTTTTTTAATCACATTAATGAGAACTTTGTACCCGCTTTCAATGGATGAATAAGCTACTGTTGGTTACTTTTTGGCTATATATGAGATGAGACTAGGAACCAAGTATACAATATAACCATTCGTAGAGTACTAATCATTAAATAAACCTCCCCAGTCACTACTAAAAAATCATTTTAGATAGCATGGAGAGTTGATCACCAGTCATTAGTGCAACATCCCTAATTGATGTTTGAAAAGCATTATAGATGATAAGGAGAGTTGGTTGTAAAATGAAGTCTAAGAGAGATAGTATTTAAGGTATCACACTAGGCTTTTGAATGCTTTCTAATGCAAATTTGTTAGACAGTGCATATATTAACATATTTCATTTCCTACAAAGGAGATGTCTGATCGAGTAAAGGTGACGTATGGAAGCACGCCAAGGATTTAGTGGTATGAATTCTCCATATGAAAGAGGTTGCTCAATACTTTTACTTAACGTAGGCATAGGCATAAAAGGAGAAGCACAACCTTTTGATTGTAATATGCTTATTTGCTGCAGAATATTATTGATTTTTCCTACTAAAATGCAAACTTGTTAACATATGTCTAACCTTAATGTCATGAAAAAATGAGAGCATACTTAGATCTTTTGCTAGAAATTTAGTTTATAAGTGCTTAATGAATCAGTCTATAGTTGATAAAGATGAACTTGTAATGAATATATCATCAATATAAACTAACAAAAATATGATGGAAATTATTACAATAATAGAAAAGAGAAGAGCTTGCCAATGATGGTAAGAAATTGACACTAATAAAAAAACTAACTTAAACAACTAAACCATGTTTTTGGTGCCCACCTAAAGCCATACAATGAATGATTAACTTACACACAAAGATTGATTTGGAAGATCAAAGTAGCCTAGAGGTTATGTAATGTAGATAGTTACCTACAAGTGTCTGTATAAAAGGTATTAGACATATCCAATTAGTTCATTTGCCAGTTCATAGATATTCTAAAGGCAATCATTATCTGCATGGTAGTGGCTTTAAAATTGAGACTGAATGTTTCTATATAGTAATGCCTATTGATTGAATTTGAGATAAGGTAGGTAAATTAGAGCTTAAATGGAGTTCATTTGTGTTGTGAAAAGTAGGTAAGGGAGAGAGTATAAGATAAGAGAGAATTACTTGAAAGAGACATGAGATAAATTAAGAGAAGAAAGTGGCTTATAGACATTACATGTTTGTTGAGAGTAAAAGGTGGTCATTATATAAGGCCAAATTGTTGGATTTTGTAGCATATATCAGGTGCATTGCGAATTTTACTTATCTCTGTACATTAAAATTTGTAGCTGTGGTGAGTTGAGATCGTATCTACGGGTAATGTTTGGTTAATTTTTGTAACAAAATTAATTGATGCAAGGAAAATAAAAAGGGGAAGTTTTGGTTTTACGTAATTTAGAAAAGAAATTAAAAGTAAACTAACAAAAACAATTATAGCAAATAATCAAAAATGATTAAAGTGTCGAATATAAGTAAAGTCTAGTTCTAGGATCAATCTCAGCCTAAACACGGTTAAACATATCCCATCATCCTAACATCTTCACACTTCTCTTTGAACTATTGATCGGAGATAAACAATATGCTCTGCTAATCTTAGTTTTCCCTTTGGATGTGTTTAATTAAGATAAGATTGTTAATTAAACCTAGAAACCGAATAACCTAGGATGCGATCTTTATATTCAATTTGGCAATCACATTACAAAGTCAAAAATGATCAATATAAGTAGTAACCTCACAAGTTTGGGTTATCTAACTTAAGTTACGTTGTTCCTAATGATTTATGATCATTAGATGCTACTAAAAAACATCAAATGTAACGATTACAGATTACATTCAACATTCTAGCAATAGGTTTTTAACAGAACAATCCAAAAAATGTATTAAGATCATCTATACAAAAACTCTATTCAATTAACACAAACAACAATAACAATTGAAAAAGAGAGTATCGACATTAATAAGATGAGATAGCTTAACCATGACTCGACGTTGATTTCACCATTAAACCAACGTCGAGAAGTTATCCTTCCATCTCTTTCTTCAAGCTCCAAGCATCGGCCATCATCGTCATCACCTCTATCTATGTTGAAAGACAAAGAGAAAACCCTTTTAATTGCTTATGTTCTAAACGAGATGTTTTCGATCGTTACAAAACATTTTCTTTTATAGATAAAAACTAGGTTTAAAATAGGACAGATGTCCCTTCTCACGGGAGTGAGAATGGACTCATGTGTGTGACTAGTATGTCACACTCTTGATACCCTTTGTTATAGTGGTGACAACACCTTTGATGGCTATGAGAGACCTCTCATAGCCATGAAAGGTGTTGTATAGGTAGAAGAGGTTTCTCATGTCCATGTATAGTAATGTGTGGGCAGTGAGACTCTTCTTTCTTTTGTTCTTTCCTTCACGTTCTATCTTTTCTCTTCTTCTTTTACTCCTCCTCTTCTTCTTACTCCATAAATCAATAGAGTATACACATTTAGAAGATTGCTTCAATGAATAAACTTTCGAATCACTCTAGCTTTTTTACTTCTGAAATGTACATAAAATCAATTATGAGCTACAATAAGTATCTTAAGCATTTCTAAGGCATTAATCACTAAGTGTAGTAAATCAAATGGATCAACATTTAGGCACATGTCAAGCTCCCCTAAACTTAGCTTTTGACTATCCTCGGGCAAATTGTCAAAATTAAAATCATAAACCAAAACTCTACCATTTTCCATATTTCTGAAGAATAGAAAATCATAAATAAAAACGAATGACTTTTAAAACCTAGATCAACAACTCAACATCTAAAGCTTCTACTCATGATCAATCAATATTCATCACCCTTATTGACTAGTCTAGAGGTAGACTTAGACAAAAGGCGTTTAAATAAAATATTTCCATGGGTACACTCAAACACCATTCATGATCATAACAATCCATACCTTTGCATATCATTTCATTTCTCCACCATTAAAAGTCATATGCATAATCATGAATCAAAGGACTTTTCTGGGGTTATAATATGGGAAAAGGGTAAGGTGAGATGTATTTTAGGTAATGTAGCATAAAATCCATCAAGCTAGTGAAGCAAACGTTGCACTCAATGAGATATCAAGTGTATAAGTTAACATTCATTCAAAACTGGGTACCATCGGCTATGATGAATGCAACAAATTTATTTCAAAAATCAATTCAACTCTCACGCCATAAACCACATGAATATAACACAAAGAGTGCTTCATCCTAAACAACATTTGCCTCATATGCAATATGTCAAACTACCCATTCAATACAACTTAAGGATGATAAACTAATAATTAATAAATTTTCAAAATAATTGTATTTCCTCCTTAATACTTTTATTCCAACTCATACTTTTTCCCTTTTTTCTTTTCTTTTCTCTTCAAATATAATAGTGATAGAAGCTACATCAATATGGGAATTCATAACATGGCATTTTAACTAATATAACTAGCCTATATGTATGCATACCCCCACATTTTGGCCTTTGTACAATCACATTCATCAAGAATTAACAAGTACTCCACTAGTTTTAAGGCTTGGGTAGGACATTTGGTTAGGTTTAAAAGGATGTAATGTGGTTTATACAAAGAAAAGGCTAATAAAACTCAAAGGGGTTAACAAAGGAAAATTTCATATAAATGGGTAGGTTATTTGGCTAATGTAGCTCGTAAACAACAAAGAATGCCTAATCATTTTCATAAAAATGCATGTGTTAAAAATATGGGCTTGAATAGAAAATCAAAGCAAGTTAAAATTTATATGTCATAAAGGTCACACATAACAAAATATAGTGAGACTGATATGGATGTGTCAATCTCATACAACTCAAAATCTTACTATTTTTTGTTCACCACTAGTCACTGCTCTTCTAGGGATAATGCACATTAAACAATCACAAAAGCAAAAATACATGCTAAAGTTGCCATGGATTTTTCTAGTCAATTCACAGTAAATTATGACTAAATAATCTTAATTGCAATAGAAAACAAGAAAATTTTTTATTTTAAAAACTACCTAAGAAGCCACATAAGCAACAATTAAGCTCAAAACATATATAAAAACTAAGATCCCTACCCCTACACTTAAAACTTACATTTCTCCCAATGTAACATCAAATTTAAGAAATGAAGCATTTCATGAAAATAGAAAAAGAAAAAATGTAAATAAACAGAAATTGACTTCCTTTAGGTTGCCTTCCAAACAGTGCTTTTATTTATTATCATTAGCTCGACCCTTTGTTCCTTTCATCAAGTGACATCAGTCACGTCTTCCAACATCAACAGTTCCAAATCCTCTATTATGAAGCCTTCATAATACGACTTCAATCGATGACCATTCACTTTGAATGTTTTGTTGCTTCTCGAACTCCATATCTCTACTACACGAAAAAGAAAGATATGGTTAATAACAAATGGACCAACCCAACAGGAATGCAACTTACCTAGAAATAATTTGAGTTTGGAATGATATAGTAGCACTTTCTGGCCATCTTCAAAGTCATCTTGTCATGAAAAGCCTTCATTTTCTCCTTATATGTCACTATGTTCTGGTAGGAGTCATTCCTCATCTCCTCCATCTCTTCAAGCTATAACTTCCTCTACACACACGCATTGTCCAAATTCATGTTTCATATTTTGATAGCCCAACATGCGTTGTGTTTTAATTCCACTAGAATAGGACATGGCTTCCCAAACACCAATCTATACGGAGTCATCCCAATTGGTATTTTGTAAGCTATCCTATAGGCCCATAGCGTGTCATCTAATCTTACGGTCCAATCCTTCCTATTGGGCTGTAAGGTTTTCTCTGGGATTAAATTGATTTCTTAAATCAAGACTTTATCTTGCTCGTTGGTTTGGGGGTGGTAAACAGTGGAAACCTTATACATGATGCAATATTTTCTGAACATCATCTCCATGTTTTAAAAGTGGGTTCCTCTATTGCTAATGATTGATTTTAGTACCTCGAACCTAGAAAGAATGTTAGCCTTAACAAAATCTGCAATAACCTTTGCATCATTAGTTGTGATGGCTTTGGCTTCCACCCATTTAGAAACATAATCGACTATAGTAATATATACATAAAGCTAAAAGAAGAAAGGGAAAAGTTCCATAAATTCAATACTCCAAATGTCAAAAATTTCACAGAAAAGCATAGAGAATTATGGCAATTGATCCTTATGGGACAGGTTACCTGATCATTGGCATCTGTCACATGATTTGCCCGGCCCATTTCCATCACTAATCACTTACACAAGATAAAAAGCACCGAATAATTTAAGATAAAATATATTCAAACTAAACAAGCCTTTAGTCACTCAACAAGCCTTACATTAAATAGAATTATAGTTTGATGCTTAAACAATGGAAAGTAACAATCACATTTTTAACATGCATCTAATATTTTAATAAGAAGTTTATTTTTGTTTGTCTTATAGAAAACAAAATTTATGTAAAATTTCATACATATAAATATATCATGCCCAAATAAAACAAAATAATACAATTTCTTATGCAAATATGATTAAATGAAAGGCATAAAATTTCAAGCTTTACCTTATTCTAGTTATTGATCTTTATAATTTAAAATAACAACTCTTACTCTTTGGATAATAAAATTATATTAAACTTACTAATTTTTAAATGAAATAAATTTCTATTCCAAATATAATTTTAATTTGATTTGAAAATAATTTTAAATTCAATTGGAAACTATTTTTAATTATCTTTTCGACTTTAATAAAATTAATTGAAAATAATTTTCAGTAAATTAGTCTTCTTAATTATTATAATTTATAAAAATCCTTTTTGAAATTTTGTAAGGCAATATAATTCAATTAGAAAAATATTTCTAATCTAATTAGAAATAACTTTTCTTTAAATGGAAATCTATTTTCTAATATTAAAGAAAATTAGTTTCAACATTAAACAAAACATTTCATATTTAATTAAAAAAATATTTAAAATTATGTTTTAAGGATTAGCTTCTAAATCAATTAGAAAATTATTCCTTAATAAATTAACTTTAAAATTTTTATTCAAGAAAAATATTTTCTAATAAATTAAAAAGCTTATTATTCAAATTAATAAAGAAATAATTTCTAAATAAAATATAATAATAATACTCAAAATAAATAAAATAATAAATTTTAATTTATGTCAATCAATTTAAAATAAATATAAATTAGTTAAGAAATACTTTTTTAGATTTGAAGGAGTTTAGTTAATTGATTTCAATGTAACTGAAATATAATTAATTTTCATCTCAAAATAATTTTTAAAAATTAAGGAATAAATTTAATTATTAATCTTAATAGTATATTGAAAATAAATACTTTAATTATCATATTATTTTTTTAATTTTAAAACTCTTTTAAATTATATTTGGTAATTAGGTTAAGTTATGAATGCATTATTCTATACTTAGAACAATTTTATTTAGATTTTAGGATTTCTTTAATCCCAAAACTAAACAAACTTAATACCTAGCTTTGAATATTCTATTCAAGAATCAAACATCCCTTATCTAGTTGGAGTATTATTTTATTTACGTTACGAAATAGGCCTTATCTTATTCTTAGAATATGATACCTTTATACCCAAACTTTCCTCTTTTTCTTCCTTAGAAAACCTAATTCCAAACTCTAGCTACTGCCTTCATTATACACCAACTACTGCCACCTATGGAGAGAAATAACTCTCTTTACTAGCATGATTCAAGCCTCTATGCATCTTTGGCAATAAGATAAAACAATAACAATCCCAAACTTCACAACCTAAAACTCAATCATTGACAATTTCGTTAACCCAATCACTTCACCTTATTTCACTCAAATGTGATACTGATTTTGTGGATATTATATGGAACTTATGATGTTGCTAATCTCCTTACCTATTTTCCTAGTAGGATTATAGTTTCTTGTCACTTGAAGTATCAAACAACTCATTGTCTTAACTTGAAGTGTATATGCTCACAATTATCTCACTAGGTAATTAGCAACATATTTTGGGTAGTTATATTGATTTTATAAGTTGAATGAGTCAAAGAAAGAATGAAGAGAGGCTAAAGGACTTGGTTTGAGCTTCATCTAATACTCAAAGTGGTTTCCAATACTTTTGGGTTTGAAAAATATGTTAGAACTTTTCAAATTTTATATTGCTTAGGAATTTTAGGGCATTCTTATAAACTTCTTAGATTTAGTTCAATTTAATTCAATCGTAAGATTAGGATTTTTATTTTCAATTCTAAAATTCATATCTATAATAATCAAACACGAAATCAATGTTATATAATAAAAGATGACTCTGGTACTACTATTAAAAAATTAGGTGGGATTCGATCGTATATGTAACATAATAAAAATGAAACATTTTAGCTTGATCTTCTAAAAACCAAGATCACTTAAATTCTATAATATAATCAATGAATAAACCATAATAAAGCATAAATGTAAATTTTACCTTATTATATAGCTTAATCGTTTTTTGTTGTTTTCTTTAAAGCATTCCTTAAACTAGTTCATCATGACTATCATAATCGTGTACATACCTAACTTCTAACAATCTCCAAACGAACATGTTGAGAGAACTCCATAAATAGTATAGAGAGGGTAGATAAAAAATTTTAGCTCATTTAAAGTCTAGCTTATTTATAATAGGGCTTAGACCTTATATTAATTTAGTTAAAATAAATTTTAATTTCATTTAAACTTTAATTATAATTATAATTAATTCTAATTAAATATCACTTGGATTTAAATAAGATCTAAAATCTCATATTTTCCTTATTTATTAAATATCTTATATTAAATCCTAAAATTTCTCAAACTTTATAATTAAATCCAACTTGATCAAAATACCTTTTTCTCCGTTCAACAGTTCTTTGTCTATGTCCTATAATACTTTTATTGAAAATAGATACAAATTGTATCCTTAAATTATATTCAGGATTAAATAAAATTAAAATCCTTTAATTTATCTTTAATTTGATAATTAAACAATTTGTATCTAGAGATCAAGATTGGTATCTAACAATACATTTTGATCACCCAAATATTAGGAATATCAAAGTGATTTTGACTAACCCTTCATACATTATTTTTTATTGATTAATCCTTTCACCATATAATGTTTTGACTAAATATAGAGAATGAAGTCAATGTCTACTCTATTTGAGTCCATTTATGTTAGTTCTCCTCTTTTAGTAATTGATTCAATTGAAGATATTTAAAAATTATTCCCAAAATGTCATTCCACTTTAGCTAATAATTTCTAAATCAACACTAACTAAGAACAAGGAAACATTCTTTATACTTACTTTATCGATCACTCGACTACTTCCATATAGTTTATGCTATATCTAGTAACTACCAATTGAGCTACCCTTATCAAGGATAGGTCATAAGTAGTATCAAAATGTAACAATCCCTATATGAGATACCTTAGAGATCTTAAGTTAAAATGATAACCTATACAATCATCACAATAAGAATTTTCATAAATATACATGAATATTTCAAAAAGAATTCTTATATGAGGATAGATTAACAAACTTTTTTTTTAACAAACAACGATAAGTTTGTTTAAGTATCTCCATCCTTGTTTCTAACAAACAATGATAAGTTTCTTTAAGTATCTCCATACTTCATTCCATAAGATTGATTACTTTTTTCATAAGGAAGAAAAATAATGACTTTTTTCATAAGGAAGAAAAATAATGACTTTTTTCATAAGGAAGAAAAATAATGTATATTAGTCTTTATTAATGTCCAGTTTTAATAATAATATCGATTAAGAATAATTTAGGAATAATGCATAAATGCAATATAAATCTCATAATTAAAATCTTAACATAATTTCATTTGCAATGTATATATATCCTATAGACTTTACTAAATACATTTGAATATGTGTAAGATAAAGAATGCATTTAAATAATTATGTCATTAAAAAAGTAACTAACCAATTAGCTATAAACTATAAATCTAATGTCATAAATAGTATTAACTTTAATGACAAATAGCATACCTAAAGTAGACGGTGGAGCATCTAATGCCTTCTTTTGCTTCAACGATTCCAGATAGGCTTTAGAGTTCCTCTTCCAATGTCCTTCCCTATTATAATGGGAGCATTACCCTTTTGTTGTAGTCTCCTTTTCCTTCTTATTAGCTACACCTCCCACTGGCTTCTTAGAATTCTTCTTCTTCTTTTGGTTCCTCTTGCAAGAACCAGAAGGAGAGTCCGTCAGCATCATAGCCTTACTATCTTTCTTAACAGTTTGCTCGACTATTTTGAGTAGATTAATCAACTCAGTTATCGAGGTGGATATTTTATTCATTTGATAGTTAAGCACAAACTATGAATAACTATCGATCAAACTAGTCAGAACTAAGTCTATCCGTAATTCATTATCCATTATGATTTCTAGTGACTTAGAGGCCAGTATTATACAGCTAGCCAGCTCACTATCATCTAATAGCTTCTTGTAAGCTTTCTGGTCTTCATCAGATCCATCGACAACATGGGGATCGGGAAGTGGTTCATCTAGGACATATCCTAGTTTCTCATATTTAGAAACAATTTTCAAATTTCGTAACCAATCTAAGAAGTTAGGTCCCGGGAGTTTGTTAGAGTCTAATAGAGAGTGTAAACGAAGACATCGTGGCGATTCAATAACCTAAAAGAACAAGAGAAAGTGTTAGAATGTTCACTAATGCATATCGATAAGTACTTTAATCACATGCATTATAGGTCCCACTATTTTTTGAAGTAAATCACACGTTAGTAAACACTTTAAGTTCAAGAAACTAGACATAAGAAGGGGGGATTGAATGGTGTATCCTCCTTTTTTAATATAAAGTCTTGAAAAGAACACTTTTCTTTCCTATTAGAAGAATATCACAACTTATTACGTAGATAAATCGCAAATTATTTCTCTAAGAGTTTTAACAAAAAGTAAACAAAAGTTAAAGAGTAGAGAATAGACAATGTGATTTTTATATTAGTTCACCCCAAACCATGGGCTACGTCCAGTCCTCAGAGTCCGTCTGAGTGTTCCACTATTCTTCAAACGTTTACAAGTATTCTTTCCTTCTAGAGCCTCTTTAGGTCTCTTACAAAGTATTCTTTCACTATCTTAGCCTCTCCAGGCTATTAGCCTTTTCTTTCTTTCACTAGAAAAAGATTGCGAGCTTTTGTTACAAAATGTTAGCTCTATTCTAAGTAAGCACAGTAAGACTTTTCTCTTAGATTATCTAGTCTTTCTAACTTGACTCGATTTTTCTCTTTCTCTGATTATTCTATGTATTTACATCTTTGACTACAACTAATATTTATAGTCTTCATCTCTAACTGCTTCTTTGTTCTCGATAACGGCTTCTTGATTCTTGATAACCGCTTCTAGATAACCACTTCTTTAGTTGAGTTCTGTAACTAACTCTAACTAAATAACTGTCTTACATGCTAGTGTATCTTCGTTGTATCGTCTATGTCTTCTTTGCTACTATTTTGCCTTTGCATTTGTGTCTGCGTCTGCTTCTGCTTCTGCTTAGTCTTTATGTCTGCGTCTGCTTAGTCTTTGCGTCTGCGTCTGTGTCTACGTCTGCTTAGTCTTTGCGTCTGCGTCTGCGTCTGCTTCTGCTTCTGCTTTGTCTTTGCATATGCGTCTGCGTCTGCTTCTACGTAATCTTTGCGTCTGCGTCTGCGTCTACTTCTTCATAGTCTTTGCATCTGCGTTTACGTTTTAACACACTTGTCAAAGACGTTCTTTTATTTCTCATTTTATTATTTGATTGTCATCAAAATTAGTCATCGTAAAGTCCTCTTGACTTAAGAAAGTTATGTTAACTACTTCTACTTAAAAATATCTTCTTTTAAAATAATGTTGGTTTAATTTCATGTCAAGTCTCAAATGGAGTTTTATCCTTCACAACTTTGGATAGAAGTCTATTAAAAGAATACACTTTGCATTAACAACTTTTGCCTTAAAATATTCAGGTAAATTCTTTTCGAATAGTAGTAGACATCTTTTTATCTCCATAGCAATTATTTTCTTCCTCTCAATCATTCTATTCTATTGAGAAGAGAAAGTTATAATCAACTAATGTTCGATTTCAGCTTCAACATAAAACTTGTCTAACTTGTTTAATGTATATTTAATCTTGTTATCATATCTTATCATCCTGATCTTTCAATAAGGGAACCATAGATTCGAAAATAGATAGTTAGGAAATTGATTAGTAGTCTTTTTCACTTGTTACGTCCTGAAAATAGAAAATTAGAAAGTTGATTAATAGTCTTTTCTATAGGTTTATGCAGGCTTTCATCTATTCGATTTGGAATTTGATACCCACCTCCCATGTAGGATGCCAAAAACTCTTCTCCTCTAAACTTTTGATATCCTTATTAAGGTCCAGCAATACAATCTAGAATCTCTCATTGAAAAGGCTATGAGGAATCGTCCATTATATTACTCATGGTTCTGTCATCAATTCCATTTTCATTCCTTATTGTCCCAACCCATATCGTACTATCAAAAATTTGGTTCGGATGCCATTTATAACGTCATAAGTTCACATTGACATAACAGTATCTCCTATTGGGGTTTAAGAGAACTACATGCCCAAAAATAATTAGTTAAAAAGTTAGTTGGTTGTCTTTTTTATAAACTTATAAAAATTTCTACCTTTTTATATGAGATTTGACACATACTTTCTATATGAGGTCTCTGATATAAACTAATATAATTTGACTTCTTTGTCAAACTACTTTTCAGAAGTGACCTATTTATACTATCATCTTTATGTTTTATAGCTTCACCTTTAATTATTTATTAAATACTTAATTGTTAAGTTAATTAAATTAAAATAACAAATAATCTATCTACAAACTGTTAAGCCATGAAATTAAATAGTTTATAGGATGAGAACTTCTACACTGATTTCCAATGTATAATCAAATATTGCAATCTACGAAGGTCATGGGGTAATTGCAAATGAAATTGGTGAAATGGGTTGGAAACACTACGGAAATGACAGCATTCTTGTTTCATTGTGTTGGTAGTAGCTTCTATTTTTGGCTTTGTAGGAAGATAAGATTATTCAAGTTTTGATGGATCTATTGATACATGTCATTTTGTTCTTCTGCCAGGAGTAGGCTTGGGAGATCATCACAGCACAAACACAATCATCTCCAATTTTAGAAGAAATTTGTTCCATTCTATTATCTGTCGAAACCAGAGCACCAGTATGAACCTAAGGTTATCCTTTTATCATGAAGTGGCTGAAAATATCAATAATATTTTGACACTAGTTGTCTCCGTCGTGTACTTACTCTCTTTTCGATAACTAACCTCAAAACAAATTATAGGGCATTTAGTTATTCAAACTTATTCAAGCCTCTATGCGACAGCAGGTAACACTCTTGTATGTTTTACATTCTCAATCTAATACAGCAATCCTTGATCCTCTTTACTATCAAGATCACTGCACTATCTGTTGGTTTATGCCCTACAGTCAATTGCTTTGTAGTTTAGTGACAAATTATTTAAAGGCATTATTTATCTTGTACATGTTTAGATGTATATGATAAAGTTCATGGAATAATTGTACATTGCAAATGAAATTATAATGTGATTATAATTATGAGATTCATATTGCATTTATATATTATTTCTAAATGTTCCTAGTCATTGTTTAATTAATATTGGACATTAATAGAATGTAAAAAGACTAGCACATGTTTTGTTTTTCCTTATGAAGGAAGTAATCGATCTCATAGGCTAAAGTATAGAGATATTTAACAAATGTATGGGTACTTGTTAAAGAACATGTTCACTGAACAGATCCGATATGAGAAATCCATTTGGAACATTACTTGTATGTCTATGGAATTCTCACTATGATGATTATATAAGTGATCATTTGACTTGAGGTTATCAAAGATATCTCTTATGGGGATTGCTATGTTTTGATGCTACTTATGATCTATTTAATAACGGTTGTTCAATCGGTAGTCATTGGATGTAGCATGAACTATATGGAGGTAGTTGAATGATCAAGATATGATTCATCACCCTAAAGTAATTAGGGATAATGTTCCGTTGTTTTCGATTAATATTGATTCTGAAAATCCTTGGCCAAGGTGGAATGTTTTTTTATAAATAGTTTGCAAATATCATTAATTAAATCAGTAGCTAATGGCGGAGAGCTAATATGATTGGACTCAAAATATAGTAGACATTAATTTCATGCTCTATGTTTAATTGGAACATTGGTTGATGAAAGGATTGAATTATATGGAAAAATCAAGCACAGAAAGGTTAGTCAAAACCACTTTGACATTCCTAAATATTTGGTTAGTCATGATGTGTTGCTAGACGCCAATCTTGATCTATGATTATAAATTATTTCATTGAAGAATCAAAGATAAATTAAAAGGTGTTTTAATTTATCTAATTATAATTATGAATTATATTTTGAATTTATAATTATTTCCAACATATTTAGGAACATAATGGGTCTCACATATATAATGAGTTGAAGAGAGCAAAGTTAATTTGATCAAGTTGGACTTGACTGTAAAGTTTAAGAAACTTTATGATTAAATATGAGATATTTAATAAACAAGGATCAATATAAGATATTGAATCTTATTTGGGCATAATTTGTATTTAATTAGAATTATTTGTAATTCTAATTAACGTTTAATTGAAAGTAGAATTTAATTTCAATTAAATTATTAAAATGTCCAAAGCTTATTATAAATAGACTTAAGCTTTATAGAGCTAATACTTCATATTTAACCATCTCTGTAAGAGTTACAGAGTTCTCTCAACTCATTCTGTGGATACTATTAAAGGCCGGATATTTGTGAGGTTATGGTGGTTGAGATGGATCAGTTTCTGGAACGGTTCGAAGAATACGACAAGACAAAGATCAAGCTTCGAAATAAAGTACCAATTAAGTTTCTGCTTTATTATGATTTATGTTAATCGTTTTATAGAATTAAATAGATCTTGGTTTTCGAGAAATCAAAAGTTATGAAAAAGTTTTGTGATTATTCCACTGCGATTCGGATTGGATCCCGCCCAGGTTTCCCAACACTATCAAAATTGATAAAATTTTAATTGAGATATTATGCTTAATGAGGCATGTCAAGATTGCACTTTGTTAACATAATTGGGAAATTTGGGAATGTATAGAATAAAAAGACTCAATTGAAAAATGCAATATAACAGAAATACCAGATATATCATTGTACCCAACCGAAATACAGCCTCTGTTTGAATCATATAACAAGGGAAGGCAAGTTTGAATCATGAAACAGCGAAGACAAGCTAACAGATGGAGAAGACAAATAATTTAGCTACAAGAGAGACAAATATTTCAATAACCAACAAAGAACTGACATTTTAAATGAAGTGGACTCAGTATGCGATGTTGTTTTTAAAGCTATCCAAGGAAATTAATGTGACGCCAAGATAACTTTCGATAGGCAACAGAATTCAGAATCCTTTCCTCAGAAGGTTCATCCCAACTCAGAGATCGTTCCGAAGAACTGGATTCGCTCCAACCTGGACTTAT
>JAOTAY010000004.1:14254375-14289859 GCA_025629805.1 Erythroxylum baracoense
ATAATTTTTTTACATTTATTATTCTTATTGCTAATTATATATTCCTTCTTAAGATTAATAGTTTGTTATGTTATAAATTATTTTTACATTTATTATTCTTATTGCTAATTTTATATTCCTTCTTAAGATTAATAATTATTTTATTATTAATTACTATTATTTTCCTTAAATTATTGTTATAATTTCATTGTTTTGAATTATGATGATTATCAACTTACTAATATTCTTATTATTAATAAATTTCTTATATATTAATTATATTAAATAATATAATTAAATTCCTTATTATTATTATAAATTTTTTGTTAATAATAATAAAGATAAATTTATTATTCTTTTATTTTTTATTAGGTTAAATTTATTAATTATATTAAATATTATTATTAAATTCCTAATTATTATTAATGTTGTTCTTAATAATAATGAGGATAAAATAACGTTGTTATACTCTTCATAGAAGAAGTTGAGGGCAGAATAGTAGAAGTTTTAAGAAATATCCAAAAGTGACAACGGCACGAGCTTGACACAAATTAGTCACGCCTGTGACAATTCGCCGTTATAATAATAAATATATAAAAATTTATATATTGAATAATTATTAGAAGATAATTAATAATCATAAGGAATTTTATTACAGTTATACTAATAAATGTAACACTAAAATTCTTTATAATGAAAAAAATTTAATCGTCATAATTATTAGTTTAAACAATAATAAATTTAATCATCGTAAGGAATTTAATAAAAAAATTATAAACAAATTTAAAAATTATAAAATTTATTTAATATAAATTAATAAATTTTATTTATAATAGCTATATATACTTCAGCAGAAATATAATCATAATAATAATAGTCAAAAATAATAACAAAAACAACATTAGTAAGAATAGTAAAATTAATTATTGTAACAATAATTTATTAAATAATAATATCATAAGCATTATAATAATAATTTTCCAAAAAAATTTAATTGAGAGAAATTTTAAAAATAATGAAAATTTATTATAATGATAGAAATAATTTTAATAATAATAATGATCAATAATATTAATCTTATTTTAAAGTATTATAACCGAATATGCGCCTATGCCTCTCTTCGGCTCGGTTGCGTGGCTTCTTAATTAGAACAATGGATTGAGAATGTGAGTTGTCCCTGAAATTTTTAAACCAACGATGACGTATCGCACGCGGCACAGGATTGGTACAGCATTAGCGGAACAGAGGATCTCAGCCTTAGGTGTGGTTTATGACTTATAAGCCTCATCGTAGCCAACCTATACCAAATGCAATCAACAATCATGTGACTTCTTGTCTGATTTTTGACAACCTATGATTAACTCCACCACATGCTGCTTCTTGCTCATGATGCAACGGCATTCTTTATAATTCCAATCAGCAGGACCCTCTTTTCATTGGTTAAGCATACAGAAATTATCAGGATTTCTCTGCAATGTGTGACGACTAAGAAAATGGAAAAGGGAATATGAAGAACACCTTAGATGATGCATTCTTTTGAAAGAACCAATACTGTACACAAACAAGATTCATTTATTAGTCATCCTCAACTCCCATCTGCCTTCTTCAAGACCTTAAATTGAACTCACCTTCAAGCTGCTTTTATAAGGCCTTGAGTTCAGCTCAAATCTCCTCACATTGTTAAAGAAAAGAAAATTGGACTTCTCCTTTACTGCACTTCTGGTTCTGGCCTCTGCATGTTCAGTTCTGAAGAGTAGCTGTGCACAGGACACTCTTGTTCCTGCAATTATTACCTTTGGTGATTCAGCTGTTGATGTAGGGAACAATGACTATCTCCCCAGCATTTACAAGGCCAATTACCCTCCTTATGGAAGAGACTTCGTCAATCATCAACCTACAGGCAGGTTTTGTAATGGCAAACTAGCCACTGACATTACTGGTAAGTTCATGTTTCAATTAGAGTAAGTCTTTTGCAAACTTCACCATGCAAGTTCTATGAATCAAATTCTTTCTTTTGCGGCTGAAACTTTGGGATTTAAAAAATACCCACCAGCATATCTTAGCCCAGAAGCATCAGGGAAGAACCTTCTTATTGGAGCCAACTTTGCATCAGCTGCATCTGGTTATGACGAGAAAGCCGCCATAGTAAATGTGAGAACTGTTTAAATCCTGTATCCTTATGTCCTTGACATTTTATACAAAGACTAACTTGTTTTTACACTGCAATTCCATTATCCCAGCAGCTACAGTACTTCAAGGAGTATCAATCTAAGCTTGCTCAGGTAGCTGGTAGTAACAGGTCAGCTTCAATCATAAAGGGTGCATTATATGTTCTGAGTGCAGGTAGTAGTGACTTTGTTCAGAATTACTATGTCAACCCTTTGATAAACAAACTATATACTGCTGATCAGTATGGTTCGTAACTTGTTGGTTCATTCCAAAGCTTCGTAAAGGTCCCTTCTAATTCTACTGTAACAAATGGAACTGGAGTTCACTAGCATATCTGTGGCTGAAATGACACAGTAAATTGAAAACAGACATTGTATGGCTTGGGAGGAAGGAAACTTGCGGTAACTTCACTGCCACCATTGGGTTGCCTACCTGTAACTCGCACACTTTTCGGATTCCACGAGAGTGGGTGTGTCTCCAGCATCAACAGTGATGCTCAACAATTTAACAAGAAGATCAGCTCAGCTGCAGCCAATCTCCAAAAACAACTTTCGGGTCTAAAGATTGTTGTCTTTGACATCTATAAGCCACTCTTAGACCTTGTTCAATCCCCTTCAGATCAGGGTACACACCAAACGATTCTTTTGAATTTATTTTAAACTAGGAGAAAAGCTACTTCACTGTCATTCCTTTCTGCTGTGTTTGACAGGTTTTGCAGAAGCAAGAAGGGGATGCTGTGGGACGGGGACTGTGGAGACAACAATACTTTTGTGCAATCCCAAGTCACCAGGAACTTGTCCCAATGCTACCCAGTACGTGTTTTGGGACAGTGTTCATCCATCTCAGGCTGCTAATCAGGTCCTTGCTGATTCATTGATCAGTGCAGGCCTCTCTCTCATTTGATGAGGAAGATGACATGACTCTACATCTGTACTATGTCAACTACTCTCTTTTGTTAGTACCTTAATGAAATGTGAAACAACCACTTACCTGTATTTTCATGTCTTTTAAGTTTTAAGATAAACACTCTCCATTATGAGATACCGAATGCGATGTTTCCTGTGTCCTATCAATGGAAATCATTGTCAGATTAGAAACATAAGTCAACGAGGTCACTTATATCAAAGCAAGTCTTGATCATCTAAGTAGGTAATTACAATACCTAAAAAATTTGCATTTTAAAACGAAAGCAACGATACAATCTTCTCAAAACTGGAAAATCAACAGTTGACATAAAGCAAACTGTTAAACAAAACCGGGTGAAAGCTAGTGAACGTGTAAGAAAATGGAAATGGTGCCGACTAGGAGGTCCAGCTTCGAGCAGACTTGGGTCTTCCAGAGATACAGAGAAAGTTTTCAGATTACAACAGATGCCCCAGAACAAACTACCCCAAACCTGAAGATTCTTACCAGGGCATGGATAAGATTCTTATATTGTTTCTTGCTGTACCACTAAACTTCCCTACACTAATGATTCTTAAACTTGGAAAATGGCCCAAGTTATGTTCATCAAAGAGATCCATTTTCAACTCAGATTTCAATGATGAAGACTGAAACGATTTCCAAATAAGTGAATAGATGTCAAGTTACAAGTTATATGGGAGTACATGTCTTTGTTTTATCCTGAAATCAGATTGACCAGTTCCTGATGCTGCTTGCAGTATTCTTCAGATGAATTCAGATTAAATATTTGGGAATATAAATATATAGAAATGTAGGACTAAAATATTTGGGAATGTAAATACATAGAAATGTAGGACTAAGGGGAATGCTTTTTGTTCCTGCAAAATCAGATTCTTATACTGACAAGTATATCTTCAACTATAACAAGGCCTCTTAACTTATTTTGGTCATTTGGTGCATCAAGGCCTCGAAGGACTGTATGAATATGTATTGATATAAGAGAATTGTGCGGTGGGGTCATTGTCGAAAGCTGGAGTGAATGGCTTTCAATGAACCAAAAGATTCCGACCTTCTCTGGGATTTCCCTATAGTACTGGTTTCCTCTGTCAGGCTGTTCGTTTCCTTCAGTACTTCAGCAAATTTCATCAATTCAGATTTCTCAGTGGAATACGAGTCATGGTCCATATGATCTTGTGATGAATCGCAAGATGAAAGCCTTCTATGAGAATAAAGAGAACCTGTGTCACTATTTGGAGTCTGCAGTCTTTGAAGATCAATAGAATGTCTAGATGAATTTCCAGGTAAATGTAGGGATAAAGTTTGGAATCTATTAGAAGGCAGATCAATTAAAGTATCACTTCCTGTGGAAACACTTGAACCATCATTAGGAGAATCAGAATCTTCCAACCTTTCAGGTTTCTCTGCTTTTGAGCCATGGTCTTTCCCCAGAACAAGTCTCCTAAGTTTGCTGAAGAATTTATTTCTATGCGAACTATGAATTTTTGATGACGCAGAGAATCCACCATATTCTCCCGAGTCTATGATGTAGGAAATTTGAGAAGGTGACCAACGGTCCGATTCATAATCCGTTACGCTGATCCCCTTCTCTGTTACGCCTTCAGTACTTGCATATTCAAGAATTAGCTGTTTGGCCTTCTTCTCAGATTCAGGACTTAATGATCTGCTCAGGTCTCTTGCAACTGTTTTGCCTTGTGGGGGCTGAAAGTTGCGCAACTCGTAACGTAGACAAGCATTTACCCACCGGAGATAGACCAATTCTTCAGCATCACTGCATCGGTCTGCCTGGAGTTGCTCAATTTCATTAGCTAAATCTTCATTTTCCTGTCTCAAATGCTCACTGAGTTCTCTTAATGCTTCTGTCTGGAACAAAATGTATGAGAAAATAAATACAGGACCAAAATAACAGGAAACTGAGAAGTACTTGGAGATAGAAAAATCACCTCAGGATCTTCAAGAACAGAATTTGCAAGGATTTGAGTGGCCTCCAACTTAGAAGCCAATTCAGTATTTTCTAGTTGCAATTTCAGGTTAGACTTCCTCAACTCTTCAGCCTCAGCCTCCAAGCTTTCCAGTGTTTGTAAATGTAAATGTATATTCGAATTGGAAGCAGCATCGAGTTCTTCTTGCAACTCAGCAACTCTCTTCTGAAGAGTTGAGATCTGTTCTTTGTTCTGCTCAGCTTCAGAGCTTAGTTTCTTCTTCAGGAGTTTGATTTTTAATGTGGCAGCATCAAGCTCAGCACAAATATTTTTATGATCGTCTATTTGCTCCTGAAGCCTCTGGTTATCTGCTTGTAAAGAATCGATCTTGAGAATTAAGAACTTTGCGTCCATATTACTTATCTTCAACCTGTTCTTAAGCTCCACGATAGCTGCTTTTTGCTCCTTCCGGCCATAACACTCGAGCAATTGGACCTCAAGATTCATCACCCTTTCTCGAAGGATTCTAATCATGTTCTTAACATGTATGGTCTCGTGATCATAATCAGCAGCTCGAAATACTTTTGGATTTCCCAAATATGACCTGCGAGTCACTACATTTTTCCCTGGAGATATCCCCTTATGCATTGTAATAAAATCAAGAGCCTTCATAAAACCATTAAATTCAGGCAAGAGATACCCATCTTTCGCTCTATCATGTTCACTGCTTGGAGAAGGAGAAACTTTAGAATCATCATTAGTGACCTTGATAGTGCATTTATCCTCCTGCAATATATACTCAGGAATGTCACATTTTGGTTCTATGTATATTTCAGAACAGCACCTCCATCATTTCATAGTTTGTAAATCTTTAGTGACCATGCTGCACAATATATCATGGTCATTTCAATAGTTTGAATAATAGCACTTCAAAGATACAGCAAATGACTGATATCAGTCCCCATTACTCAAATTGGTAAACTTCAAACAATTATCTTCTAAGAGTTACTGTTAATCCACAAGTGGAGTTTCTATTAGACCCCTATCGTTCAAGTGTTGATGAGCCTTGATCGATGCAGGCACAATGGGTGACAGTAATGATTACAGACAGGAAAATTTGGATCCCCTAAGAACAAAACTTACAAATTTGTCTGCAGATGGAGCTTTTATGCTGGTCGAATTGACCCTTTTTCTGCTGACTTGAGGATCATCTCCAGGCCAATTTCTCCTTCCTCTTACACCAACCTCACTGCCTTGACCTGTAAATGCACAAAAAAGATTGAAATTTCAGTAATGCATTAAAACTCGGGTAAAAATCAAAGCATGAAAAGTTAATAAAAGAGTGAACATACTTGAAGAACGAGAAGGCTTGGATGAATTCTTGGTCCTCTTGCGAGAATAAAGAAATCCAAAAACAGAGATAGCCACAGCCACACCAAATTTGATTAAGATAGGCTTAACATATTTCCTATCTCTTCCCATTATAGGGACCAAGATCCTTCAGTGACAATTAAAATGGAGTATTTAAACGGTAAAGAGAAATATCATTGGTGTTCTTCATCATCCACCATCGTCTACATGATCAGAAAGAGCAATATTAACAAGGTTAAATTGATACGTAAATGAAGAAGAAGAAGAAGAGGAATCAAAAACAAATACAAACTAAGTCAACGTGATCCAATCACAAATTAAGCCAAAAAGAATCTAAAAGATATTACAGGAGAATCAAAAAAAACTGGAAAAAGTATGGTGGTTCGTGATAAACAGAAGCCAAAGACTCACTTTCTATTAACAAGAGACGTGTACGAAAAGAGTTGAAGTCTGAACTGGGAATCAATCAACAGAAGCAACAGTAATAATTTGATCGCTGTGAAGATCAATAACATGCGTGCTCTATCTTCTGTAACATGTCAAAACACGAACTTGGTAATACAATAAAACAAAGCTTCAATCCTTTAAGGAAACCAAAACTCCTCGTACTCTTGTCCTTTTTCTCGACGATGTTCAAGAGTTGAAGAGTAAAACAGAAATGGGTTTGCTTGCTTGGATTAAGGAATGCTGATTCCAAGACGAAAACTTGAGAAGAACCTGCAAAGACGACAACATTGGAGGTAGATTTTATATTGTTTAACTGAAAATTTTAAGATTTTGAGTGTCCTAATTGTTCTAACTTGATGTAACGAAAACAGAAACTTGGTTTTATAATCAGCAATTCTCCTGGACATGTCCGTGTCACAACAACGTTGGATTTTGTTTAAAGTTTTCTGTTTGCATGTCATACACATGCAGTTTAGGTATTATAAATCTTAGAAACTATTAAGTTTTGTTTTTTAGTTGTTAGTTTTTTGTTGCTAATAACCAAAATAAAGAAACACTATGTGAATTAAGGGAAATATGAATACAAAAATAGAGTTATAACAGAAGATCTGATCATTTATGATAACATCTCATGAAGAAAAAGGTTTTTAAAAGAGACTTTTTAGTTGCAAAAATAGAAGAAAAGTTATGCAGAAATTGTTATTGCAAGTCAAAATTTCTCAGACACGGAAAGCTAATGGTCATATTCAACTTAGGGAGAGCATAATTAACGAAGGTAGGTTGGTTTATTAAATGCAAAACAAAGGTCGTCCGTGCAAAGTTTGAAATGTGTAGTGGACAATATGAATCCAAATCATCAGGGATCTTTCAACTTGATTCTTCTGCTACGTGAACCATATGAAAACGGAGACAATCAGAAGACTAACTACGCTCATGAAACGGGTGCAGTAGAATTACTTGCCAGTCAGAAAAGACCACAAGCCTCGTATACTAGATTGAGTAACCAATATTTTTTAATGACTGTCGGTAAATATTAAAACTTAATTTTTGATTATTAAGTTATTTAATGTTTTATTAAAATAAGTAATTTATAAATTATTATGTTGACGAAAGTCAGTTCTCCATTCATGGAATGTGATTTAATTGTAGGATAAATATAAAGTTTTATCCTAAGTAAAATAGGTTTTTGGAATCACTTCAGAGATTTTAGAGTTTAGAGTGCACTGCAGCATAATAATGAAAGCAATAATATAGGGTCCATGCTCCATTCCCTTCTAAGTAAATAAACTCAAACTTTTCACATCTTAAATAAATATAATAATTTATTATTTATATATTTTAAATAAATTAATTGATAAATTTATAATGATAGACTCAATTAATAATTATTGGGGCATCTTAAAATTCAAGATACTTTAAAAAATCCTTTTACGCCACGTGGAAATTGTAGACTATGACACAATATTTGCTTTTTTAGAGTCAGACTACAAATAATCATAATGGGCTTGGCCAAATTTTAGTGAAATTGAGTTAAATATTTGAAAAAAAAAACTTTTGGACTTTAAGATGGGTTTAGATTCTGCTGTTTGATTCGATCTAACCCAAAGGTCGACAATTTAAAAAAATGACATCCATTAAATTTTTTTTTAAAAAAAGACAAAGCTCGAACTTTAGTTATATGCTTTAGGCCCGATCAAACTTAAGACCCAACCTAAGCTAAGGAACTAACTTTCAGGCTGGGCTTGAGCCTAGGCGGCCCATTGCACACACTAATACTAATTATAATTGAATTCTGTTACAGGTAAACTTAGATCGTGCATTCTCATTTTCTTACCCTATAATTCCTTATCATTAAGTTTTTTTATGTCATTTGTAAGTTGTTATTTGTTATTGATAATTTGGTTCAGTTTTCAAATTAAGATTGTACTTTTTGTATTTTGTCTAATAAAGAGAAGATCATCATCTGTTGCAAGATATTTTTAGGTTAAGATATCTCTTTTATAAACTATTCTAAGTAGTAAAGTTAAACTTCAATTATAAGAGTAGGATTTAAATTCATCTAACTTAAGAAGTTTGATCATTTATGGGACTTTATTTTATCATTTAGATTAAACTATGTAAATTAGGAAGTTTCATCATCTTTGGGACTTCATTTGCCTCTTCACTACACTTGTTGTCAATTTTGGCAATGGGTCGGTCCATTCAACATCAAACTCAATTCAAAATTTTGAATTCAGGCTCTAACCCGCACATTTGGATTTAGATTTGAACTTGGACCAAAGTATGATCGTTGTTAGAAATAACGGTGCAAGAAGACAAGATGCGGAATCAATAAACAAGTGTTCTCTTCACTTTATTCATCAATCAACTGCTCTTTATATAGAGCTTACATGAACATTGAGTAAACAACAAACTTCTTAGAAATAGGAAGCTATCCTGTTAGACTTTAACAACTTCAACGTTAAGTAAACAACACACTAACAGCTAGCAGATCTTCCTCCTCATTTTCCTCAACTTCTTTGAATCATTCTTTCAAAACTCCTCCTTGATTCAAAGCTAGTTATGCACAACAGATTTTTGATTTCTTCAAACTTGACTTGCGGCAGAGCTTTTGTGAATAGATCAGCCAGTTGCATCTCTAATCTACAAAAACTCATCTTGATTTCTTCGCTTGCAACAAGATCCCTTATAAAGTGATGCTTAATCTCTATATGCTCTGTCCTACCATACATCATTGGATTCATTGTCATCGCCATAGTAGATAAGTTGTCACAATAAAAAAGTGTTGCTTCAGATTGCTTTTGATTCAAGTCACTTAAAAGCCTTCGAACCCATACTCCTTGACATGCAACAGTTATGGCTGCAACATGTTTTGCCTATGTAGAAAACAGTGTTACTGTGCTTTGTTTTTTGACATCCACAAAACAACTCCTAATCCCATAGTGAAGCAATTACCTGTCGTGCTCTTCCTGTTATCTTGTGACCCTACCCAGTCACTGTCTATATAACCTCTCAGCATAAAGTCTCCAACTCGAAAATACCATATCCCATAATCTTTAATTCTAGCCATGTATCTTAAGATCCTCTTAGCTGCTTCATAATGATGTTAGTGTTGGACTATACAGAAATCTTGACACAAGAGCTACAACAAAACTAATACCTAAACGAGTATTAGTAAGGTAAATAAGGCGTCCTATTAGGCTTCTAAATCTTCTTGCTTCTGCCATTTCTATGCCATCCCGTTCTTTCAGCTTCTCATTGGTATTCATAGGAGTTACAGCTGCCTTGCAACGGTCGATTCCAAATTGCTTAAGTAGCTCCACTGCATACTTTTTCTGTGACACAAATATTCCTTTTCCTGTTTGCTACACCTCTAGACCTAGAAAGTAATTTAACTTTCCTAGATCTGTTATCTCAAACCTTCTTATCGTAGATTCTTTGAACTTTGAGATTAATTAAGCAGAAGACCTAGTATATATCATATCATCAACATACAAACTTACCAAGATAATTTAGCCCATACAAAGCCTTTTTAAGCTTATACACCTTATGTTCTTCTCCAAGAATCTTAAAGCCTTCTGGATGCTTTACATATACCTCTTCTTTCAAGTCTTCATTCAAGAATGCGGACTTTACATCAAACTGGTATACTATCCACTATTGTTAAACTGCTAAAGCAAGAATTACTCTAATTGTTTTAAACCTTGCAACTGGTGAAAATATTTCTTCAAAGTCTACACCAAACTCTTGAGTATATTGTTTAGCTACTAGCCTGGCTTTGTGCTTTTGAATGCTCCCATCCGAGTGATATTTGGTCTTAAATATCCACTTGAGAGAGATTGTCTTCTTTTCAGCTAGTAGTTCAATGAGTTCCCATGTCTTGTTCCTTTCAATAGTTGCTCCTTCATCTTACATTGCATTTCTCCAAACGTCATTCTGCATAGCTGTTTCGACACTTATTGGATCTCTAGCAAAC
Organism: Erythroxylum baracoense; assembly: GCA_025629805.1. Lineage (NCBI taxonomy): Eukaryota > Viridiplantae > Streptophyta > Magnoliopsida > Malpighiales > Erythroxylaceae > Erythroxylum > Erythroxylum baracoense. Next base: position 14,265,161 of record JAOTAY010000004.1, read on the forward strand.
AAAGCAAATCTACAACCATCATCCTCACCCTCAATCTCATATCTACGTTGTGGGATTTTTCCACACTCACTCTTTAGCAGTTAACCTGATTCATTTAGTGTCTTGCTCAGTGGAGACTTTGGGCTATTGATTGAGATGCTGCTATGGGATGTTAGTTCAGCCCCAAATTCTTCCTTGCTTGCTTCTGTCTGCTCTTTATATAATTCTGAATTTAAAATAGGAGCTTGTTTCGATATAGGTTCCTTGAAGTTCAGTTTTTCATCAAACTGAACATTTTGACTAACCACTATCTTCTTGGTTTCAGGATCAAACAACTTGTATGCTTTTGAACTTGAACAGGCTTCATAAGGAGTCATGTTCTATACGGCTTTTGTTGGTGAGATATTAAGCAGGTAAATTACAGTTGATGTGGCTTCTCCCCTAAACTCATTTTCCATGTCCTTGGTTTTTAACATGGAACAAGCCATCTCCACTGCTGTTATGTTCTTGCGTTATGCCATTCCATTTTGCTCAGGAGTATAAGGAGTAGTAAGCAACTCTTAATACCCTGTTCTTCACAAAACTTGACAAATTCCTTGGACGTGAATTCCCCTCCTCCATCTGTCCTTAGTGTCTTTAACTTCTCATTGCACTGATTTTCTACCAAGGTTTTGAACCTTTTGAAGTGCTCAGAAGCTTTAGATTTAAACTTTAAAAAATAAATCCAACTCATCCGTGAATAATTATCAATCCAAAGCATAAAAAACTTGTTACCAACATGAGATTCATTTCTCATTGGACCACAAATGTCAATATGAACCAGTTTCAATGTTTTGTAGCTCTTATAGAATGTCCTTGAGGAAAAGATCTCTTTGCTTGCTTGCCAAGTGCACATCCTTCACATATATGTTCCAACTCTTAAACCTTTGGTAAGCCCTTCACCATATCTTTATTTGCAAGCAATCGTAGTCCTTTAATGTGAAGATGACCATAATGTTGATGCCAAATTTCTGATTCATTAACTTTACGGCCCATCATAGCATGAGTTTTACAAGCAAATCAATAGGAAACATTTTATTTTCTGTCATTTTTGCATGTAATAAAGCCTTGCTAGATCCTTTTTTGACCACACAAGTTCTTTTCTCAAATATAACTCTATATCCAGATTCAATTAGTTGACCAACACTAATTAAATTGTATGTTAAGTATGGAGCATAGTGAACATTTTTTATCAACTTCTCCTTTCCATTGATCACAACTCCTAAAATACCTTTTCCTATAATCTGCACTTGTTTATCATTTCCCAATCTCACTTGAGATTTTTTACTTTCATCTAACTCCTTGAACATGTCTTTTTCTCCTGTTAAGTGATTTGAGCACGCACTATCAAGAAACCATATTTTTTAAAAAGAACTTTGAGAACTTACATATGTCATGAATAGATAATCATCTTCCTCTTCAGCAAATTTAGCTTGATCATCTTTGCTCCAACGGTCTTCCTCCTTGTGTCCAAATTTCTTGCAATAGGTGCATTAAACTAAAGAATTCCTTCCACATTATCTGCCCATATATCCAGATCTCCCTCTTCCTCTATTATAGTAGGATCTTCCTTTCTCCCTTTGAACCTGAAACGCTTGTTCTTCTTCCTGATTTGTAGTTCTGTTGATTCTGGCCTTATGAGCTTACAGAGAGTCTATGAGCTCATCAACCATTAGCTGATAGAGATCCTTTGATTCTTCAATCGTAGCAACGACATGGTCAAATTTTGGAGTCAAGCTTCTTAATATCTTATCCCCGATTATTTCATCAGTGATTTTGGCTCCATATGTTCTCATCTGACTAACAATAAAAGAGACTTGAGCAAGATACGCTTAAACTTGCTCATCATTTTTCATGTCAACAATTCAAAATTTCTCCTAAGGGATTGAAATTTGACATTTATCACCTTTGTTGAGCCTTAATACTCGGTTTGGAGAATGTTCCAGGCCTATTTGGCTATGGACACTGCAGCTATCCTTGAGAAAATGGACTCATCAACGGCTTGCTAGATAAAGAATAGGGCTTTAGCATCCTTCTTTATTGTTTCCGTACTAATTTTTTCATCGATGGTTGATTCATCAGGCCTTGTTTCTACAAGATTCCAAAGATCTTGAGATTTGAAAAGTTTTTCATCTTGATGCTCCAATACATGTAGTAATCACCTTTGTGTTGGGTTAGCCATGGTTGCATTCATTAAATGTATGCGAATGCAGTGGAAGTGTCGGAATCTAGATTCAGACACCATGACAACTCAAAAATCACATAATCTAACATGCATGCATGGATATGTAAATAATATGAAATACAAAACTTTTTATCTTATGTTTCTCCTCCTTTCTTGTTTCTTCTCTTTGTTTAGGTTGTTGGAAATACCAAACCTTTCCTTGATCACCCAAGAACATACAAAGAAGGTGAAGAAACAATGTATAAGGGTGATTTGAGAACCAAACTAGATGAGTTCTAGTAGATGTTCAAAATGATGGAAGATATATCAAGAATCTTGTTGCATGCACTTGAATTCATGCAATAATTGCATAAATTGCAAGAACAAAGTTCTTGATACTTCTCTCTCACTCTAGAACTCTTCTATAGCTCTTATGCTCTCACTTGAGTGTGTAAGAAGTGTTAGAACCTTGTGTACATAAGTGAAGAACTCACTTATGTACCATTTCGTGCTCTCTGTCACGATCTTAACCTGGGCTCACCTTCTGCCATAATCATGCCTATGAGTCACAATCGTGGCCTGCTTAAATTTGGCTATACACATTATTCTTTTCATCTGATCTTTTATGCGTGTGACCCTTAAGTTTTCAGTTATTTTAGGCACTTGAATTAACTCTTAATTCAATCAAATCATGAAGGATTTTATGATACCAATTTGCCGGAATATAAGTCGATTAACACCCGAACTCTTCGATAGTTAATTATCTAACTTATGAACCTTTCCATAGACACTTACCGTGCAATTTGTCCTTTTACCATACTATACGCCACTTGATTCGAAGTATAGGCTATGTGTCAACTCTCACTAGACTAACTACATCACATCTAGTCCAAGTAATGTTAGTTCTTATCCCGGGATCTCATTACTCTATGTTTCATTGAAGACTCTCTTCATGACACATAATTGCTCTGGCCAAAGACTCTTGAATAATGACTTCGCAAGAGGTCGTGGTATCTCCTTCTATCAGGAGTGGTGAATCCTTTATTGGCTAGCCAATACCTTCGAATACAAATAGTTGTACCTAATCACTACTTTAAAAGCGACCTCGTCTTGAGGTAATAAGGAATGGTGTCAAAGCACAGGATTCGCATCTAAGATATCCTTAAGTACCTTAAGTTTAAGGATATTTGCACCATTGCTACAATGAGATTAATCATTGACATTCGATAGATCATCCATATGATAATCTCATAGCGGGTCATCTGATGTACTTATTAGTCTTAGTAAGCATCCACATGTTAACTCTAAACAACTCATACTTACAGTTTGTGAAATCCACTGCTTGGTCAAATCAAGGAGTATAACATGTGCTAGTCTATCTGGATTAATAATGTCTTGTCTTATTAATCCTATGACTATGGATTATTCAAATATTAACATAATTGCACATGATAGGAATCTCATTATCATGATCTCATCATGATTTCCTTCATGCTATGTTTTGTATCATGGACTTTACTAATTTGATTTAAGATCAATATTAAATCATACATAAATGAATTTCAAATCAAAGAAATATGCCTTTTTCTTTATTAATCAAAATAAAGTTTGTACAAAAGTGCTAAAGGTAATTACCTTTAGAGCACTACTCTAACACAAAGATTGTAAGTCTATAGGTTGCTAACTCTCATTGTATAATCTTACACAAATATCCTTACTCACTCTCTCGATTTATTGCAGGATATAAAAATGTTCAACAATCGTTAAAGACAACTTTCATTCAATTTAATAAAATAGGAGTTTAATAAAATAGGCCAAAAGTACCTAAAACTAAATCAGCTAGTCATGGTCTCCATAACGTCATCGACACTCAAATATTCCATTTTACAAAGATTAAAAGAGATAAAAACACAAAAAATTGAATAAAGAAAACTCCTCTTCTTTGCCAAAATCTAGAATTTTTTATGTTGATGTGCTATTTTCCCAATTGTTGTTGATAATCTTTGAATCTTCACCTTCCTCAAGACTCAAAACTTGTATTCTTAACTGAAGGAGGCTCTTTTCTACAGAAGGTTTCAACTCTCTTTATCTATAGAGGCTTAATATATTTTATAGTTCAAAAACGATAAAGTTTAATTGAACCTCGTGGGATTTTGTAATAGATTGTTTCCTCTTCTCTTCTCGCCTTTATTCTCTAGCTCAATCTCCAAGTCGCTAATTCTTCATTCCTACATAAAAAAGATCAATCTTGCCCTAAATTAACATCAAACATAAAAGAACACAATGAAGGTAAAACTAAACGAAAACATATGAAATGAATCCTAAAATACAACAACAATAAACTATTATGCAAGAAACACCTGCCAATTACTTAGAAAAACATAGACTAATGGACAATTGTACTATCTCTCAACCTAACCAATCACTACACCAATTTAACTAGTTATTAAGCTATCCTATAGGTGAAAATTGAACTAGCCAAGATCTCTCTACTGACTAATCAATTAACGCAATGATTATAAGTTTATAGGTTGCCAACTCTCGTTGTACAATCCTACACAAATAACCTTACTCACTCTCTCAATTTATCACAGGATATAAAAATGATCAACAATCATCAAAGACAACTTTCATTCAATTGAATAAAATGGGAGTTTAACAAAATAAGTCAAAAGTAATCCCTAGCCCATTGGTTTGGCATTCTCAAAATAATATTTCTTGATGAGTTTCTTTATGTAATTTTCTTAGCTAATGAAGATTCCTTGTTCTATTTGTCTGATTTGTATCTCGAGAAAGAATGATAATTCCTCCATCATGCTCATTTCAAACTCCCCCCGCATTACTATTGAGAATTCTTCATAGAAGGATGGATTAGTAGCACCAAATATTATGTCATCGACATATATTTGCATTATGAGTAAATCATTTTCTTTTCTTTCAATAAATAAGGTTTTATCAACCTTTCATCTTTCAAAGTTATTCTCAAGCAGAAAGTTACTTAACCTCTCATACCATACCTGAGGAGCTTACTTTTTATAGAGCTTTAGTTAACTTCATCACGTAATCTGGATGGTTTTCATCTTCAAAAATTGGGACTTGCTTAATAAATACTTCTTCATTAATGTATCCATTTAAGAATTCAATTTTAACATCCATTTGGAACAACTTGAAGTTTCTATAGCATCAAACGCAAGTAAATTTCTAATCGATTCCAATCTAGCAATAGTTGTATGAGTTTCATCAAAATCAATACCTCCCTATTGAATGTAACCTTGACTTATAAGTCTAGCATTATTTCTTACAACCTTACCATTTTCATCAAGTCTGTTTCGAAATACCTAATGAGTTCTAATAACTAACTTGTTTTGTGGATGAGGCACTGGATTCCATACTTTGTTCCCATCAAACTAACTTAGCTTGTCTTTTATAGCTGAGACCCAACTCTCATCAGTAAGAGCTTCTTCAACAGACTTTCATTTTAGTTATGAGATGAGAGCCACAAAGTTGTTCTTGAGCGAGGATCTTATTCTTAGACTTTCAAAGGGGTCTCTAAGAATATATTGATGTGTATTAAAACCTCTCCATTCTCTCGGTGTTTTTAATTGCATAGGCTCCTGCGAAGATGAAGGAGCCTGCTCTGTTATACCTTTAGAGGGGCCTTCTTGATTTTATGATTCTGAAGATATTATTGGTGTAGTTTGAATCTCCGATGTAATTTAGGTACTAATGGATGCTCTTCATTATTTGAGTTAGTTGCTATGTCGAAGGTAGTGCCTAATCAAAAACCAAATGTATCAATTCTTTTATCTTCTTTGTTCTTTTATTATATATTCTGAATCCTTTATTAGCTATACTATAGCCTAAAAAAATAGTTTTGTTTAATCTCGCATTGAAATTTCGAAAGTTTTATTTTCTATTGTTTAGCACAAAACACTTGTACCCAAATGCTTAAAAGTAAACAACATTTGGTTTTCTTCCTTTCCACATCTCACAAGGGGTCTTTTTTAGAATAGGTCTTATAAGGCTTCTTTTAAGTACATAACATGTTGTGGTTACTACTTCTACCCAGATCTATGAGGTAATTCATTTTCACACAGCATGGTCTTGACCATATCAACTAAAGTTTTGTTATTTCTCTCTTCCATTCCATTTTGTTGAGGCGTCCTTAGATAAGAGAAGTTGTGAGTTATACCACTGTTGTTATAGAATTCTTCAAAATTTTTGTTATCAAATTCTCCTCTATGATCATTCTGAATTAAAGTGATGTAGTACCCTTTTTCTATTTAAATTTTCTGTAAAACTTCTCAAACACTTCAAAAGCATCATCCTTATTTCATAAGAAATAAACTTATGTAAATCAGGAGTAATCATCTACTAGAATAAAACCATAATGTAAAACACCAAAACTTTAAGTCCTAGTGGGACCAAATTAATCCATGTCACAACTTCAAGTGGTTGGTTAGTAGACATAATACTTTTTTAAAAAAAGATACTTTGACTTGTTTACCTTTTAAATAAGCCTCACAAACCTAATTGGTTTCGAACTTTAAGCTTGGTAGTCCTCTTATTAACTTGTTTTTAGACAATTTTGATAGAATGCTCATGCTGGCATGTCTAAATCTTCTATTCCAAATAAATGAATCCTTTTCTAGATAGACAAAACACTTAACATGTTGTGAGGACATGTCTTCTAGTTGAGCATAATATATTTTCTGATTTCTAGGACTAACAAACACAATATTATCATTATGAATATCAACAATTTCACAATAAGATGCATAAAAAATGACTTTGTAACCTTTTTCACATAGCCAACTCACACTCAACAAGTTATGTTTCAAATCATCAAAAAGAGAACATTATCAATTAAGGTAGATTCAGAATTACCAATTTTACCAATTTCGGTGTCCTTTGCCTTATTTTTATCTACAAAAACAACATTACCTCCATCTTTTCTTTCAATGTAATTAAAGTGTGATATTTCACCTGTCATGTCTCTCAAATAGTTAGGTAACCAAATTTTTCTGAGTCCTTTCGGATTAGTAGTTTGACCTTTTGGTCTCCAAACATACATATGAGATAATATCTTTTTACGAAAATTACAAGAATGACTAATTTTACCATGTTTACCACAAAAATCATACAAAACACCTACTGAGTGGAAAAAATCATAGCTATCATTCATCTATTTAATGCGATTATTATGGTAAACACGGTCATGTTACTACTATCTTAGCTATAGCTACTGTTGGATTTAACAAAGAAGTTTTTGTATCGCCTAATATTGTTATTTTCAATGTACCCTATTCTGACCTTACCAAAAATGCATTTATCACTATCAAGCAATGCATCATGATTCTTCCTTGCATTAATGAAAATTTCCATATCTTTTTCTAGAGATAAGATCTTTCCGGTACTTTCCCCTTTTCAAGTTCTAAGGTGATGACTTTTTCTTCTAATTATCTTACCTTATTAGAATCCTTTTTTAGTAGTATATTTTCTGACTTAGATCTTTCCTCCATAACTTCCTCTTCAGACACCTTTTGCTTATAATCAACCTCAAGAGACATATTCCTTGTCGCCAACTTCTCATTCATAGATTCTAATGATTTAATCTTACAATTCAGAGATGCATCATTGCTCTTGGACTTCTCAACTTCTTTGAAATACTTCTATGTTAACCTTTTGTACTGATCATATAATTCATGACATGCACCTTTCAATTCATCAACTTTAATATTGAAGTTAGATCAATATACCTCATCGTCTTTTGATTCAGCCATGAAGCAAATGTTGCTGACTTCTTCTAGTTTTTCTTCTTCAAAGTTTTCATAATCCTCATCTGACCAAGCTGCATTCATCACTTGCTTTCTGGATTTTTTATTCTTTAACTTGTCCTTTTAAAGAAGAGGACATTTTATTCTTGTGTGTTTAGGATTCTTGCAATGATAGCATATGATTTAATTGTTTTATGTATTGTTATTACTACTGTTGCCTTTTGATAGGAATTTGTTGTTTTTAGCTTTCTTGTTTCCTTCTCTTTTCTTCATCAGCTTCTTTTTATAGAAGTAAGCATATTTTTTAACCATAAGTTGAACTCATCATCTCCGTCTATTTGCAACTCAGTGTTAATTTCATCACCTTTTGATTCGTTAATTACTTTAGTGTCTTTTCTTTTCTGTAGGATCCTTCATCTCGCCGAAACTCAGTTTCATGGATCTAGATTTCCTAGAAGCTAGTCGAGTGAAATAGTGCCTAGATCCTTTGTCATTTCTAGAGCTATTACCTTAGGTCTCCATTCCTTCGGTAGTGACCTCAGAATCTTCGTTACGAGCTTGTTATTTCCAAGTTCTTTCAGGCCGTGATGATGTTGTTGAAGCACCTGAAGAATTTGTCTATGGTCTCCCTCTATTTCATGCTAATAGTTTCGTATTATTGCAGTAAAAGACTTATTCTATGCTTCTTTACCTCATTTGTTCCTTCAAATGTGACTTGTAGTTTTTTCCACATTTCTGTTGCTGTAAAGCAGTAGGATATCTTTTTATATTTTTCTGGAGACAACGCAAATATCAGGTGATGTTTTGCTTTAGCATTTAGTTGTGCATTTCTCCTGTCAGCATCAATCCATACTTCTATGTTATCAGAAGTGGGAATTGTAGCTCCAACTCTAATTGCTTGCCATACTTCAATATCTACATAATGGAGATATATGGTCATTTTCTCTTCCCAATATGAGTAGTTATTTCCATTAAAGTAAGGAAACTTTGAGACGGATTGCCCTTCAAAACTTATCAAGGTGTTTGCCATGATCTATGACGTACTATAAAACACAATAAATATGAAACGTTGCTTTGATACTAAATGAGAAAGGAAACACATGCAAGAGGGGGTGAATTATGTGTGACTTAAAATTTTTTCGTAAGTTACTTTCAATCGTGTAAAGGTAGGGGCTTGCTAAAAATAAAAATAATAAGAGCCTGTCAGATGATATTAGCCTATTAAATCATAGGATCCTACTAAAGTATGAGTCATGTTGAAACAATAAAAAGAAGGTGCCTGTTAAAATAAAAAGAATTGCCAGTAAGTCAAAAACATAAGGAACATATTATAAAAGTGAAGGAGTCTCTTTCTGAAATAAACACACAAACAAGATAATGAGGAAAAATAAAAGATAATAAGAGAGAGAGAGAGAGAGAGAGAGGAAGGACGAAGTCAATTTATACTAGTTCAGCTTCTAACCTAAGCATACTTCCAATCCCCAAGTATTCAACTTAAGTGTTTAACTATAAAATCAAGTAGTAATTTGATGAGCCTCTTCAAGCTCATAAGTTAATATTTTTCAAGGTTCTTTAACCTTCCACATTAGTATTATTTCACTAGCCTTTACAAGCCCTTAAATAAAAAAAAGGATTACTCTATATCGGCTTTGGTGATCTCTCTCAATAGAATTTCACTTTCTAATGCATAAAAGAATTTTTACACAGATATCACTTTTAAGAATGTATATACTTTTGTTGAGTTTTGACAATATAGCTTTACAAGCTTCTGTATCGTTTTGTTTTATTTTTACAGTTGCATTGACTCTTCCTTAAATAGTCAATTTCTTCAACCAGTCATTATTTCATCTTGCATCCTTAGTTAACTAGATCTAAATAACTTCTATGTCATCTTTGCCCAAAAAAATCTTCTAGAAATCAAGTGGCCAATATACGTCCTTCATAATTAGTAGGATCCTTTTGGATAAACGATTTTTATTAAGGTAGGTCATAATGAAGGTTTCTGCAAGAAAGAAAGTGTACTTCTTATAATTTTGTTTCCTTTTGAGAATATGATCGTTAAATTATACAAAGAAATAAATCTAATTTGAATTTTGAACTATTATACAGTTATCATCAAAATCATTAATTATAATCCTTGAGCTAACAATTCTGACCATGTGGTACCCTAAAAACAAATATTTTCTACTTCTTTCACCAAACTTATCTTTATCGCGACCATTTCGGTGTGCGTGCATGATAAAAACAACTTAAAATTTTCAACTAGTTATACTGAGATGTCTTCCAAAACAAAATCTTATACAAAGTTTCCTATTAAAAAGTGGAGAGGGAGTTCTATTTATCAAGTAACCAATAGTTAACACACACTCCCCAAAATTTTATGGGCAAGCTTACCTAAAAACGTCATGTCCTAGTTATATTTAGGATATGCCTATATTTTTGTTCCACTCGCCCATTCTATTAAGGGGTGTCTATATAGAATGTTTAATGCATTATAATGTATTCTTTAAAATATGATTTTAGATAAGTAAATTCTTTCCTATTGTCACTACGAACAATTTTCACTTGTTTCTTAAATTATCGTTCAGTTATGGCAAAAAAATTCTTAATGACTAGTGAAACTTCACTTTTTTCAAGAGACTAATTGACCTACACTACACATGAGAAGTCATCAACAATAGTTTAGAATAAATTGCACCACAAGACATAAGCACTTTATACGCCTCCTATAAATCACAATGTATATAAAAAAAGTAGTCAATGGCTTTATTTTTACTATTTGAAAAAACATCTCAAGTTTGTTTTACCTTATAGCATGCATCATAAGGTTCCAATAAATCATGACCATTACCAAAATAAAAAAAGACAGTATCTATTCAGAAGGGTGTCCCATTCTTCTATTCCACAATTCTCATAACTTTATTCCTCCTGCTTTATTTGCTCGAATTGATACCGCCTTTAAAAAAAAAGACCCCACCATGCTCTTTACTCACTCCAATCAAGGTTGTTAAAGTTCAGTCTTGTGTCATATATAGTCTATAACTGGAAGCAACAATGCAATTCAATTCTCTTAAGATTTTTGCTACAAGCAATAAAGTGAAATTCATATTTGGCACAAAAGAACACGTTTTTTATAAATAAACATCTTCACCCAAATGTAATTTTGCTTCCTTTATTATGACTGTTTGCTTCCTGTTGGGAAGTCCTATTGGGCATAGTGTGATTTTGTGAACATTAGTCAATAATTCAATGTCTCCATTCATGTAATGAGATGCTCCAGATTCAATTAACCATTCACTTAAAATTTTCTTAATAGACAAACATTTAATTCCTCCTTATTTAAGAGGATTTAAAAAATTAATCAATGTTGCCTATTATGGTCTCTAGTTAGCCTCGGTATGCCACTGTGGTTAGATTCATTTGTAAAAGCAGCTTGCTACCCATCACTCATACTAGCCTAGGTTGCATTCGCTTGAGCCTATTGTCCACCACCATTAGTCCCTTGGTGACCTACTCTTTTTCCAGTCGCTTGAGGTTTGTTAGCCCATCATTTAGGGTATCTGATGATCTGAAAACACTCCTGCATTTTATCTTGTTTTACCACAATGAGAACAGCTACTGCGCTTATCTTTTGAACATGCAATAGCAGCCTGAACCCCCCATACTCGCATGTATTGAAAAGCCTATAGCATCCCCTCATTCTTCCTTACTTTAGGATATGCTCCGGTGCTATTCATCCTACACGATTATCGAGTATACTAACCTAGGCTCAGCAGTGGTTCCATGTTTGAAAATATTAGACTGAATGGTCTCCTATACTGCATCACTAAGACCTACAAGGAATTGATAGATTCATTTTTCTTCATGTTTCTTCTCTAGTTCAACCACTATATTGCATTTGTAGCTGCTACATCAACATGCAGGGATTCGTTTATAATTGACCAAACTCATTCTAGATGATTTTCAGTTTTTCAAAATATATTATGATAGCTTACCCTTACTATTTGGCTACAATAAGATTAGCCTTAAGCTAGAAAATGTAACCTAATATGATCAGACTCAAAATAAAGTAGACATTTATTTCATCTTCTATGTGTAGCACATCGTTACCATGGAATGCATACTAGAACACCCTGTGGACATTCCAGTATATAACCTATGATAATGGTGCGCTACATTCAATCACCACACTCATTTAACATGGCATCATCTATCTTTAGTTTTCTTAGAAAACATCATGAAGAAAGTCACAATACTTTAAAAACAATTTTTTTCCTCATTCCATTCACAAAACTGAACGTTATAACAAATATCTTTCAAACATCCATACATGTACATTATCAAAGCCTAATACAAAATATGCTACATGAAAGAGGGAATTACACAAAAAGTCTATCTAATCCTTCCAACCCCAACTGATCGACCTTTAAGCCATTTCTTCTTTTTCCTAAAAGTACAAGTCTTCATTGCTTATAGCATCTCTCGGTAGCTAAAGTCATGTCTCGGTCTTGAAAAGTCAATGTTACAATTTTGGTGAGTTTTGTGAACTCAATGAGGTAACCATCATCATTGGTTCACTCAATTCATGCATCACATCAATACACATAACATATTTTTCACATCTTTGCATATTCATAAAATATAACCTTTCACTTTCAGAAGAATCATAATGGCAATTTCATTTATGTAAAATACACATATCAAATATAAATGCAAAGCACGTGACTTAATTTCATTTGTTACGTCGTTATGACCAAGTGCCTTTTTACTAGCTCATATCCCTTTGTGAATGCCGAGCTGTATCAACTAATTTCCCATATCCCTTAGTGGATAGAGGATACATGCCCAATTGAGCCAAACGCTTTTATCATGTTCTAAGCTTTAAGCTCTTTTACTAACGACTCCGATCATAGCTGCCATTATCTTTCTTGCATTCACGTAATGAAATGCATCATACATATTCAATGATTACACTCATTCAGTCACATTCGCCCTCTTTCTTATTCACATTTGTTATCGGACTTTTAGTTTGGCATTTAACATTGAAGTTGAGAACAAATAGTCAGTCATATTCATGTTTAAGTAGCACTTCCAATACAGTCTTGAACATAGAACTCCTGGAACAATCAATTCTTCAGAATTAGCACAATCAATTTCATATTCATAAGATAATTCAAACATAATCTAACATAAACAATTAATTGAGTGAGACCATCTAGGTTACTCATAGGTCATTCCCGAAGCTAATGCCTGGAAGTTCCGACAACGTCTGGATGCTGATGTTCCAGTTGCTCCTCTATATCACACAATATATATGTACCACAATTTGGCACAATTATAAGTGTTTATTATTGTACATGTATGCATATGAAATATACACAATGCATATTCATGATAATCCCGGGTATCGTTCTATTATTCTTGTCACGTAAACATCATATATCCAAACTCACATAAGTATTAATTATACTTATGGTTCATACCTTAATAAAACCATTAAAATCGAAATTCATAACTCGTTTCATCATTCCAAATTTCTCTAAAAACAAACTTTCGAGTAAACTTTACATGTTCTTTTTGACCATGAAAATGAAGTAATTTGAGAATACTTTCTTCTAGAAAATTGTTCTCCTATCTCTTACATTTCTAATGAAACTAAGATCATTCAATTTGCTTCAGTATTATATGAGTTATGCTTAAAATACTACAGACTAAGCACATTTGAAACTTTGGCTTGTACATGATCATGCTGTCAAATTGTACAACTCATATCTCTCAATTTCCACATTCAAAAATTATGAACTTTATATCATTTAAAAGATAAGAGAATAAAAAAATTTGTGAAGAAACCTTTGTATAATAAAAAACAAATTTTGTGAAGAAACCTTCTTTCTAATTCGGCATCTATCAATGCAGTTTATTCAATATAAAGAAGATATGATTTCTGTCTCGGGTAATACAACATCCTCAGTCAAAACTCAATTTCAAGCCAGAATTTGAAATTCTTAGAGATAGAATTAAAATTCAATTTTTTCAGGAACATTGTAGCCCTATGTCTCTAATTTACTCCAAATCAAAAATCATCCCATTCGGATAACTACAAAATAAGTTATAGTTAAAACCCAGCAATAAAATCAGTGGATATGTTACAGCTACATTTTCCAGCATTCATCTTCCAATTTACTGCACCTAGTTCTCAACTTCATGTCAATTTTTGAGACTCTTAAAGACAGAATTAAAATTTTGTGTCTGCATGAAAAATATAGCCATATGTCTCTAGTTTACTCAAGATCAAGAATCGTCTCATTTGGATAACAACAGAACAAGTTATGGGTAAAAGACAAAAGCTTAATCAGTGGAAATGTTATAACTACCAGCACCCTCTACATCACCATTTAGTCTCTCAATCTTTCCTTAAAAGAACTCATAAATACCATTAATACATTAAAACATAACATACATCTATTTATTGCAGCATCAACGTTACACATATCTCAGCTCCACTTTCATGATCATTAGACACTAAACTATCATCATAAATGCTTCATTTAGCAAGACCATGAAGATTAACAAGCTACTTACTTTATTTATCTTCATCCCTCAAAAACACACCAACCCTAGCTTTCCCTACGTCTCTTACAGCCATCATCATTCTAGGGTGGATTTGGTTGGGTTTTTTGGTGATAAATGAAGAAGAGAGCAACTTAAGAGTAATAGGTGAAAGATTAGAGGGTTAGGTTTAACATGTATGGAAATTAAAGAAACAAAAACGTGAAGAAGAAAAAGAGAAGAAGAAGGTGATGAAGCTTACGAAGAGAGGGAGAGAAAAGCAAAATGAAAGACACTTAATTTGGTCTTTCAAATAAAAGGGTGTATAATTCGTGAGTGAGGGATGAGTGACAAGTGGTGGTGACATTTGTCACGTTCCTATGGTCCCATTTGGACCCATTTTAAAAATTAGTCCATTTAACTCCAATTTCTAGTCCAATTGTCTCCAAATTTCAATATCATATGTCATTAAACCCAAATGTCATTTATAAAAATTTTCACCACCATTTGACTCTTAATTCTAATGCTATTTATCAATTGTCCTGCCACTTGGCATTTTTCCTAGTCCAATAATTTCCCAAAATTTCAAAAAATTTTCAAATATTCACCAAAAATTTTAAATCACTAAATACACTCTCCAAATTAGTTTTCAACATATAAAATCACAATTCTGAATAAAAATCACCTTTCACATATAAAAATCAATTATACGCTGAAATTGTCAATGAATGCATGTACAATTATTTTCATATGCAAACAGTTCAATATTCCTATGTAGGTGCATATCATATAAAGCATGAGCATGAAATGCACTTTCTAATTTCTTAATAATCTCTAATATTTACTATTCTAGCCTCAACATAGGTAACAGGATGTTACAATTCTCACCTCTTTAAAAGAAATTTCGTCCTCAAAAATCTTACCTAATTGTTTGAACAGGTGGGGATATTGCCTCCTTATGTGCTCCTCCATTTCCTAAGTTGCTACCTCAGTTGAGTGATTCCTCCAAAGGACTTTCACCAGTGGAATGACTTGGTTCCTCGACTACTTGATCTGGCATCCCACTATCTTAATCGGCTCCTCTATATAGCTTAAGTTACTAGCAACCTCAATCTCTTGAGCCGACATCACATGTGTTAGATCCGATCGGTATCTTTGAAGCATACTCACATGAAATACATTATGCAACTAAGACATCTTATTTGGCAAAGCTAACTTGTATGCCAAGGGTCCTACCCTCTCAATAATCTTATAAGAACAAATATACCTAGGGCTCAACTTGCCCTTTTTACCGAATCTCAATAATCCTCTCCAAAGTGACACTATCAGAAATACTCTGTCTCCCACACTGTATTCCATGTCCCTTCGATGTTTATCCACATAACTCTTCTGTTTATCTTGAGCCGCTTTAATTCAGCTTTGGATCAATTTCACCTTCATTGTATCTTGTATCAATTATGGGCCTTTAACCATTCTCAAGCCTTCTTCATCCCAATACAGAGGTGATCGACACTTTCTATCGTACAACGCCTCATATGGTGCCATTCTGATACTACTGTGGTAGTGACTATTATATGTAAATTCTATCAGTGCTATATACTGATCCCAAGCTCCCTGAAACTCCAATACACACGCTCTAAGCATATCCTCAACAATCTTAATTGTCCTCTCACTCTGTCCATCTATTTGAGGGTGAAATACAATACTAAAATTCAACTTTGTACCTATAGCAGACTGCAAGCTCTTCCAGAATCTTGAAATAAATCTTGGATCCCTGTCTGATGCAATGGACACTGGTACACTGGGACCCCATACACTTTGACCACTTCATTTACATATCTCTGGGCCAATTGATTTAGTGAGTTATTCTCTCTCACTAGTAAGAAATTGGCCGACTTAGTCAATTAGTCCACTACGTCCCATATAGCATCATTCTACCTCAGAGTTGTTGGCAATCCCATAATAAAGTCTATGGTAATTTGTTCCCATTTTCACTCTGGAATAGGCAACGAATGTAGCTTCCCTACTGGATCCTGATGCTTAGCCTTAACCTGCTAGCATGTCATATACTTAGAAACATACTCCGCCACTTGCTTTTTCATTCCGAGCCACCAAAAATGTTACTTTAGCATGTTATACATCTTAGTAGTAGCAGGATGCATAGCATAGGTAGCCATATGAGCTTCCTCAAGAATTTCCTTTCTCAGATCATCCACATTTGGCCCACACAGCCTCTGTTTCAACCACAGTGTCTCATCTCTCAACTCAAACACAAAATCCAAATTCATCTTCACTTTCTCTATAAGCTTCACCATATCAGGATCTTTCCTCTGGACTTTTCTAATTCTATCAAACAACATTGGCCTAAGCTTCAATGAAGCAATTAATGCCTCATCTTACTCCAGATTCAATTCCACATTCAGAGCTCTCAAATGAATTAACTTTGTTAACCTCGATAATTGAATATGAGCTATACTAGTATTACACTTTCTACTTAGAGCATCAGTTACCACATTGGCTTTACCCTATTGGTACTCAATTTTGCAGTCATAATCCTTCAATAACTCAATCCATCTCCTCTATCTCATGTTTAATTCCTTCTGACTCAACAGATACCTCAAACTCTTATGATCCGTGTATTTCTGGAATGTCTTCCCATACAGATAGTGTCTCCATATCTTTAGAGCAAAGACCACTGCAGCAAGCTTTAAATCATGTACCAGATAGTTAATCTCGTGGGACCGTAGTTGTCTAGATGCATAGGTGATCACCTTGCCATACTGCATCAGTACACATCCCAATCCTTGATACGAAGCATCACTATATACTACATATCCTCCGGTCCCTGATGGAATAGTCAACACCGGTGCCGTAGTCAACCAATGCTTCAGCTCTTCAAAGCTCTTCTGACATTCCTCATTCCATTTGAATACTATATTCTTTCTTAGAAGTTTTGTTAAAGGGTCTGAGATCAAAGAAAACCCCTCGACAAACCTCTAATAATATCTGGCCAATCCTAGGAAGCTTTGAATTTTAGACACACTCCTCGAAGCTTCCTAATTCATTACTACCTCTATCTTCTTTAGATCCACTTGTATGCCTTGTCCAATCACTATATGCCCCAAAAACACTACTTAATCTAGCCAAAATTTACACTTATTAAATTTGGCATACAGCTGTTTCTCTCTCATGATCTGTAAAATCACTTTCAGATGCTCATCATGTTCTTCTCTGCTCTTTGAATACACCAAAATATCATTGATAAACACTATCACAAAGTGGTCTAGGTAGGGCTGAAACATGTTATTCATTAAGGCCATAAATGCTGTTAGGGCATTAGTTAACCCAAACGGCATTACTAAAAACTTGAAGTGCCCACACCTACTCCTAAATGCATTTTTAGGTACATCAACCTCTACTATCTTAAATTGATAATACCCCGATCTCAAATTAAGCTTAGTGAATACCTGAGCTCCCTGTAATTGATCAAGCAAATCATCAATTCTAGGCAACAAGTACTTGTTCTTCACTGTCACCTGATTTAGTTTCCTGTAATAGATGTATAATCTCAAAGTCCTATCTTTCTTCTTTACAAACAAAACTGGAGCTCCTTAAGGCAAACCACTGGGTCTAATGAAACCCTTTTTTGGCAACTCCTATAGCTGAGCCTTCAACTCTTTCAGTTCTATGGGTGCCATCCTATATAGAGGAATAGATACAAGAGCAGCACCTGGAACTAAATCAATTATGAACTCTATTTCCTGATCTGGAGGTAAGCCAGGTAATTCGATGGGAAACACATCCAGGAATTCCCTAACTACGGGAATGTCTGGCACATTCTGCTCAGCTCTAGTATTGATGACATGGGCCAGATAAGCCTCTAACATCCTCCTTTCATCAACCTCAATGCACTCACAAATGATATCAACCTGGCTGGCATTGCTTGACTAATTCCTCTGAAAGTTGCTCTTGGCTGACTAGGAGATTCTAGTATTACTCCTTAGTATAGCAGTTCATGAAAGCCCTATGAACAGTGAGCCAATCTATGCTTAGGAAAATATCTACTTCTCTAAGCTATAATATAATCATATTTGCCTCCAATTTTGCTTGATCAATCCGAATCAAACACCTCTTGCAGACCTCCCCTATAACTGTAATACTACTTATTGGTGTACTCACCTCTAATCCATACTGTAGTAACTTTGTATCACAATGCAGTCTAGATGCCAGATACGATGCAATGAATGAATGCACAGATCCTGGATCTAGTAATGCAAATGCTTCATGATCATAAATAAGTAACGCATCTGTAACAACCTCCGGAGACTCCTAAGCCTCCTCCCTAGTCATGGCATAGACTCAGCCCCGGCCCTGGGTAGGGGCGAGGTGGGCCCCTGCCCAGGGCCCACTTTTATTTTTTAAAAAAATACATATAAAAATATAATTTTTTGAAAAAAAAAATTTTTTAATTTATTTTTTATTAATATCAGGGGCCCATTTTTTCTCTTTCGTCCCGGGCCTATAAAATCTCAGGACCGGCCCTGCATAGACTCGAGCCTAAGACTGTGGTTAGCTATTCTGCACCTCAGTCCTGATATAAGGACTCCCTGTGCTCACTCTGCCTCTACCATGGCCTCTCTGTCCGAGCCAACTACCTCTGTCTGTTGGATAGCAGCTTCACTCATAGATCCCCCACTCACACCATACTAGGCTCCAGCAATGACAGGACAATCTCTGATTATGTGCTCTAAAGAGCCACATCGGAAACAAGCTGCTGATAAAGTTCAGCACTCACTACCATACTTCTTCCCACAATGCTCATAAGGGGGTAACTAACTCTAAAGTGTACCTCTTCCACTGCTAGACTTTACAAAACCACACCTCTGCCTAAATCCTGACTGTCTTGATTCAGTTAGTAGTCTGAAAGCTCGATTTTGGTGCTTACTGAATCTTCTGCCAGAACCACTCTGAACCTCACTGGACCTCTTCAATATAAACCTTTAACCAGACTCTACTTGTCCCTCTCTTGGTAGCTGCTCAATTTTGATCAAAACAGCTCTCAACTCATTGAAACTACTCAGGCTGGAGATCATTAATCTTGTCCTGATTTGCATGTTCAGCCCACCTTCAAATCTCCTACACTTATCTTCTTCGGTAGGAATCAAAACTGTAATATACCTCATCAACTTATTGAATCAGATCTCATATTCTGCCACTGACATCCTACCCTACTTTAAATCCAGAAACTCTTTCATCTTCCTATCCAAGTAGATCTTGGGCATGTAGTTCTCCTTGAAACCCTTAGGAAGTCTTCCCACTTTAGGCTGTAAGGCCTGGTGGTACTACCTGGAACAGTCTTCCACCATTGGTAAGCTGGATCTTGTAGTAAGGAAACTAAGTAGTCGAACTTCTCATCCAACTCGTAGTCCATCTGATCGAAAACTCTCTCCGTCCTCTCTAGCCATTCTTTGGCCTCCGCAGGGTCTGTACTTTTGTAGAAGTCCAAAGCCCCCTGCTTCTTTAGCCTATCATACCTCCTCTCCCTTCTCTTGAAAACTCTAGGAGGCATTTCCTTAGGTTGACATACCGAAGACTCTCTACTGGCTCTTACAGATCCTAGGTCAGCTGATTGCCCCACTTGATCACCTACGGCAGATGACCTATATTAAACATTAACTTCAATCATTATCTGCATTTCTTACAATATTTCATGCTTAAAATTCCTATATGTCCCTACGGATGCCAAACCATGCTCTGATACCATCCAATGTAGCGCCCCGTTATCATGGGATGCATACTGGAACACCTT
Source organism: Erythroxylum baracoense (assembly GCA_025629805.1). NCBI lineage: Eukaryota > Viridiplantae > Streptophyta > Magnoliopsida > Malpighiales > Erythroxylaceae > Erythroxylum > Erythroxylum baracoense. Next base: position 14,285,478 of record JAOTAY010000004.1, read on the forward strand.
GCGGACATTCCAATACATAATCTATGATAATGATGCGCTATGTTCAATCACCACACTCATTCAACATGGCATCATCTATCTTTAGTTCTCTTAGAAAACATCACGGAGAAAGTCACAATATTTTAAAACCAAACTTTTTCCTCATTTCATTCACAAAACCGAACGTTATATAATGTATCTTTCAAACATCCATATATGTACATTATCATAGCCTAATACAAAATATGCTACATGAAAGAGGGAATTACACAAAAAGTCTATCTAATCCTTCCAACCCCAACTGATCGACCTTTAAGCCATTTCTTCTTTTTCCTAAAAGTACAAGTCTTCATTGCTTATAGCATCTCTCGGTAGCTAAAGTCATGTCTCGGTCTTGAAAAGTCAATGTTACAATTTTGGTGAGTTTTGTGAACTCAATGAGGTAACCATCATCATTGGTTCACTCAATTCATGCATCACATCAATACACATAACATATTTTTCACATCTTTGCATATTCATAAAATATAACCTTTCACTTTCAGAAGAATCATAATGGCAATTTCATTTATGTAAAATACACATATCAAATATAAATGCAAAGCACGTGACTTAATTTCATTTGTTACGTCGTTATGACCAAGTGCCTTTTTACTAGCTCATATCCCTTTGTGAATGCCGAGCTGTATCAACTAATTTCCCATATCCCTTAGTGGATAGAGGATACATGCCCAATTGAGCCAAACGCTTTTATCATGTTCTAAGCTTTAAGCTCTTTTACTAACGACTCCGATCATAGCTGCCATTATCTTTCTTGCATTCACGTAATGAAATGCATCATACATATTCAATGATTACACTCATTCAGTCACATTCGCCCTCTTTCTTATTCACATTTGTTATCGGACTTTTAGTTTGGCATTTAACATTGAAGTTGAGAACAAATAGTCAGTCATATTCATGTTTAAGTAGCACTTCCAATACAGTCTTGAACATAGAACTCCTGGAACAATCAATTCTTCAGAATTAGCACAATCAATTTCATATTCATAAGATAATTCAAACATAATCTAACATAAACAATTAATTGAGTGAGACCATCTAGGTTACTCATAGGTCATTCCCGAAGCTAATGCCTGGAAGTTCCGACAACGTCTGGATGCTGATGTTCCAGTTGCTCCTCTATATCACACAATATATATGTACCACAATTTGGCACAATTATAAGTGTTTATTATTGTACATGTATGCATATGAAATATACACAATGCATATTCATGATAATCCCGGGTATCGTTCTATTATTCTTGTCACGTAAACATCATATATCCAAACTCACATAAGTATTAATTATACTTATGGTTCATACCTTAATAAAACCATTAAAATCGAAATTCATAACTCGTTTCATCATTCCAAATTTCTCTAAAAACAAACTTTCGAGTAAACTTTACATGTTCTTTTTGACCATGAAAATGAAGTAATTTGAGAATACTTTCTTCTAGAAAATTGTTCTCCTATCTCTTACATTTCTAATGAAACTAAGATCATTCAATTTGCTTCAGTATTATATGAGTTATGCTTAAAATACTACAGACTAAGCACATTTGAAACTTTGGCTTGTACATGATCATGCTGTCAAATTGTACAACTCATATCTCTCAATTTCCACATTCAAAAATTATGAACTTTATATCATTTAAAAGATAAGAGAATAAAAAAATTTGTGAAGAAACCTTTGTATAATAAAAAACAAATTTTGTGAAGAAACCTTCTTTCTAATTCGGCATCTATCAATGCAGTTTATTCAATATAAAGAAGATATGATTTCTGTCTCGGGTAATACAACATCCTCAGTCAAAACTCAATTTCAAGCCAGAATTTGAAATTCTTAGAGATAGAATTAAAATTCAATTTTTTCAGGAACATTGTAGCCCTATGTCTCTAATTTACTCCAAATCAAAAATCATCCCATTCGGATAACTACAAAATAAGTTATAGTTAAAACCCAGCAATAAAATCAGTGGATATGTTACAGCTACATTTTCCAGCATTCATCTTCCAATTTACTGCACCTAGTTCTCAACTTCATGTCAATTTTTGAGACTCTTAAAGACAGAATTAAAATTTTGTGTCTGCATGAAAAATATAGCCATATGTCTCTAGTTTACTCAAGATCAAGAATCGTCTCATTTGGATAACAACAGAACAAGTTATGGGTAAAAGACAAAAGCTTAATCAGTGGAAATGTTATAACTACCAGCACCCTCTACATCACCATTTAGTCTCTCAATCTTTCCTTAAAAGAACTCATAAATACCATTAATACATTAAAACATAACATACATCTATTTATTGCAGCATCAACGTTACACATATCTCAGCTCCACTTTCATGATCATTAGACACTAAACTATCATCATAAATGCTTCATTTAGCAAGACCATGAAGATTAACAAGCTACTTACTTTATTTATCTTCATCCCTCAAAAACACACCAACCCTAGCTTTCCCTACGTCTCTTACAGCCATCATCATTCTAGGGTGGATTTGGTTGGGTTTTTTGGTGATAAATGAAGAAGAGAGCAACTTAAGAGTAATAGGTGAAAGATTAGAGGGTTAGGTTTAACATGTATGGAAATTAAAGAAACAAAAACGTGAAGAAGAAAAAGAGAAGAAGAAGGTGATGAAGCTTACGAAGAGAGGGAGAGAAAAGCAAAATGAAAGACACTTAATTTGGTCTTTCAAATAAAAGGGTGTATAATTCGTGAGTGAGGGATGAGTGATAAGTGGTGGTGACACTTGTCATCTTAGGACCCCTTTTAAAAACTAATCCATTTAACTCCAATTTCTAGCCCAATTGTCTCCAAATTTCAATAACATTTGTCATTAAATCCAAATATTATTTGTAAAACTTTCCATTACCTTTTGACTCTTATTTCTACTACCATTTATTAATTATCCTGCCATTTGGCATTTTTCCTAGTCCCAAAATATCCAAAATTTTAGAAAATTTCCTAAATTTCACCAAAATTCCAAAATCAACATTTATATACTCCAAGGCAAATTTCAAGTCATATAAACCACAATTCATATCAAAATCACATTTATATATCAATTATACACGTAAATGGTCAATGAATGAATGTACAATCATTTTAATGTATGCAATAATCAATTTATTGTGTATGTGTACTAAATGATACATGAGCATAAAATGCACTTTCTAACCTCTCAGTAATCTCTCATACACCGTATTCTAGGGTCCTAACCCTTGACATGGGATAACGGGATATTACAAAATACGTAATTTATATAAGTAAAAGCAAATTAATTTCTCTAATCCTTTCATGAAAAAATTCAGAAATCTCTATTCAAATTCATACAATCATATCATGAAACTGCTTTGATACTATGTGTTAGACATAACACAAACTTTAATTATGGACCCACGATCAACCATGAACTTGTATTAATGAAGAAAACACTAAAACTACTTGTTTTGATATCTATTGAATGATGAATAAGTTGTTGAATCGCTTAAACAAGCTCTTTAACATATGAACAAGCTCATAAAACTTTTGATCAACAGTTACGAAAGTTGTATATCCTTATGCCGTGAATGTCTTTTTATGCATTTCTTATTGTGTGAACCTTTTAACAGGTCAGAGAAACTAAACGTCTATGAACTTACTTAAATAGGCAGTATTAGCACTTAGTAGCTATTTATGGTAGTCTTATTGGGCCTCCCCATCATAGGCTCAATAAATACCTGACCCACACTAATTAGAACCTATTCTCTTTACAGTTTTTAAGTTCATTTAATCATATCCTTTATTGAGCTTCTTTATTATCTTTAATCTTGATCAAATTTGTTTTTCTTAACACCTTAATTTTATAAATGACCTGTAATTATTATGTAGCACCCCACTCTCGCAAGACATGTACCCAACATCACCCGCAAAGGGGACATGCTAAAACAATCAAACACTTGAAACTCGGTACAATTTTCTTACAACACAAATCATTTACAAATATCTCCCATTTGGAAAGTTATTAAAAATAGAATATTCAATTACACATTGTACAAAAATCGCTGAATATACAAATTGATACAAAAATAAGAAAGTACAAATGCAGATGCAAATTGATCCTGACTTCTATCTCTTACTCAAATGCGTCATCTGTACTCCCATTAGCCTAACGGGGTAACTCTTTTGAGCCTGAAAAATATTGCAAGTTTTGGGTGAGTTTTGCGAAATCAGATGAGGTAACCATCATTGATGGTTCACTCCATTCATGTATCACATAAATACGTATAACATATAATTCACATCTTTGCATTTTGCATAAAGTATCACATAACTCTCATCACTACATTAATTCATCATGTAGCATCAATT
>JAOTAY010000004.1:14301448-14312126 GCA_025629805.1 Erythroxylum baracoense
GAAGGAGTTTTCTTATTCACTTTCTATCATTTTAATCTCTTCCTTTCTTTGTAAAGATGGATTATTTGAATGTTGATGGTGTTATGGAGACTACCTTAGGCTAATCTCATATTAGGTATTGATTTTTGATTATTTTGTCAAAACTCATGTTTTATTGAATTGAATGAAGTGTCTTTGATAATTATTGTTCTTAATTGTTATCTTGCAACAAATCGAGAGAGTGAGTGGGATGAAAATCATGTAGGATTATACAACCAGAGTTGGCGACTTATAAACTAGCAATTAATATGTCAATTGAAAAATTAGAAGAGAGATCTCAATTGATCAATTGATCATCCATAAGATAGTGTAATAAGTAGTTGAATCAGTAGAGTCATAGGGTAGGTTGATAGATCACTCAATCGATTCCTGTCAATTCAATTAGGGACAAATAGTTACTCCTTAAGAGAGGGTATTTAGTACATTCGAAAATCTAGGGTGAGACATAATTCAATCAATAAAATATGAGGGAGGTAGAATAAGAAAAAAGTAATCTCTAGCATTTAGATACTTGTATTCACACTTTCTGCAATTGCGGTATTGTCCATTGTTTTCGTTAGTCGTTTAATTTTAATTTAATTTTCTAGATTAATTGTATTAAATAATTTTATTTCTTAAACAAAGTCTTTTCTAAATTAGGTGGTGTCTTAGCATCAATCTCTGTGGGATCGATATCCACTCTTTCTAACTACAAGTCACGACCCGTTCGCTTGCAGTTTTTGAGCAAAAAACAAGTAGATAGGTTTTACAATTCATCAACAATAAATAAGAGAAAGTGTTAGAATGTAAGCTTAATGCATATTTATAAGGACTTTATTAACATGCATTATGGGTCCTACTATTCTTGTTCAAATCCATAGCTCTCACTATGAATTCGAGAAAACTTATAGTTTTCTTAATGGATCGATATCCGATATCACCAAGAATGACCTTAGGTTTGCCCAACAAGCCACCTTAGGTTAACAGTAGGTATCATTCATACCAATTACATACATTTATGCAACTATCGACTTGTGCCATCAACTGTTGAGTTAGCACACTCATTGGATTATCAACTCTTAATTTATCTACATCCCATGCATATGACCCAACATCGCCTCTATCCACATTGACCTTAGGTTTGCCCAACAAATCAACGCTTCCAGTTAGGATCAACCCATTTATCTGAAAATCTAATTTCCATAGTTTAAACATATTCGCGTAGAGTGGGCTTGGGTTTGCCCAATAACCCAACTTTAAAAGAACTCTGGTTCTTTCCATATCAATGGAAGGCATAAGTCTTAACATTCAGTTGAGGGATTTACTCTTTGGTCGAATCTATACTTCGAGACTATTTCCATTATTACCCTTAAAATGAATCTAATGCGTGTATCACATAAAGGAGGTTTAATTTAGGTTGTGACTTGACTATGCATCCAAAGTTTGTGATTCGATTCAAATGCATCCAAAGTTTGTGATTCAATTCAACTCTTGAGCCTAACTGGGTACTAGTGTTCGTCTTGGCTAATTCGAATTATGAATGTAATTCGATTAGGAATCCTAAAATTCAATTATTTTGATGTCTAGATTAAACACTTTAATCCTAGTTTATATACCATTATCTAGTCACATTAGAAATACTATGCTATAGTTAGATTAATTCTAAATTAATCCTTTGGGTTTCCAAAATTTTTGTACACCAATTGGTCCTCTATAATATCCCTAGGTCATCTCAAATTTACCTAAACAATTTTGGCATATGCCAAAATTATCTTGACGGCCAAAATTATCAAGATAAGTAACTTAACCTCCTAGACACTAAAAAGACCAATTCGATGTTCGGAAACTTTCTGGAGCCCTAATTTCAAGCACATGCATTAAGCATATTATTTCCATCAAAATAATAAGTATCTTATCACATAAGAACCTTATTTAGGTCTCATAACCAAAATATATACATTATAAGTCATTAAGTAAGTCAACTCCATCAACTTTCAAAAAGTTGACCAACGTTGACTTTGACTTTGTTTATTTATTGAATCTAATTCGATTAATACTGGAAACATTCCAAAGTCTTATACACATTCTAAATGTGTATGATAAAAAATTTCAGAACCTAATTTTTAGGAATGATTTATTGATAAATTTCAGCACATCATATGTGTGTGACACTTGTCACATTACTTTTAACACTGGTCAAATATTACATCATGCATGCATAAGATAACCACTTTAACGACAAGTGTCATGCACCTCATACAGGTGGCAACATCTCATCTTGCATGTGCATGCATAAAATTTATAAGAACAATTTTTAAAAAGAATAATATGAATTTTTCATGCATGTTTCATGCATGCATGTTCACCACATTTCCAGAACTTCATACATGCATCAAGCTGAAACTAAATTTGTAATAAAATAGCAAGTGACAATCAATTGAATTGTTCTTTTACAAAAACATACTATGACATCTTATAAACATTTCAGTGAAAGGAAAACAAAAAAAAAGAATTTTCTAGAATTAATAAGAAGTTTTCAAAGTCAGCACATGCGATCAATTTTATAGAAAATCCCAGGAATCAACATATGAACAGTCTGGATATAAATTTGAAATAAAATAGAAAATGACATTCAATTGATCCGTTTACAAAAACATAATGCAACATCTTATAAACATTTCTGAAAAAGAAAATTAGAAAAAAAAATTTCTAGAAGTTACATGAATTTTTCCAAAACAACATGCAAGTCAGTCACAATCCAATAACCACTTTGCACATGTTCAATACATCATCTATTACATGCACAAACAAGATCTGATACCACTTTTGGGTTTAGCCATGGTTTCATGCATCACATGCATGTAGATGTAGCGTAAGTGTCAGAATCAGGATTCCGACACCATGACAACTTGAAAACCATAGAATCTCACATGCATGCAAGGATATGTAAAGAACATGAAATAATAAAATATTTTTACTGTGTGTATCTCCTTCTTTCTTGTTTCTTCTGCTTGTTTAGAATGTTACAAAAACCAAACCCTTCCTTGATATCCAAAAACACGCAAAGATGGAAGAAGAAACAATGTATAAGGGTTATTTGAGCACCAAACTAGATGAGTTCTAATGGATGCTCAAGATGATGGAAAATAGGTCAAGAATCTTATTGCATGCACTTTGATTCATACAACAATTACATGAAAGCTCGTGCACATAGGTGAGGAACTCACTTATATATCATTTTATGCCTTCTATCGATCGTGGCATGCAACGCCTCGGGCCACGATCATGGCCCTGTGAGGTACAATCGTGGCCTGCTTAAAATAGGTCATGCACACTTGTTTTTCATCCAATCTTTTATGCGTGTGACCCTTAGGTTCCCGGTTATTTTAGGTACTTCAACTAACTCTTAATTCAGGAACATTGTGAAGGGTTTCATGATATCTATTTACTAGAATATAAGTGGATTAACTCACAAACTCTTTGATAGTTAATTTATCCAACTTATGAACCTTTCCATAGACAATTACCATAGAATTCGTCCTTTCACCATTATATACACAACTTGGTTTAGAGTATGGGCAATGTGTTAACTCCTACTAGATTAACTATGTCACATCTAGTCCAAGTGATGTTAGCTCTTGTCTTGGGTTCTTATTACTCTTATTTGTCATTGAAGACTCTCTCTATGACACATAATCGATCTAGCCAGAGACTCCCGAGTAATGACCCTGACAAGAGGTCGTGGGTATCATCTCCTTCTATTAGGAGTGGTGAATCCTTTATTAGCTACCCAACTACCTTCGAATACAAATAGCTATACCTAATCACTATCCTAAGAGTGACCTCGTCTTGAGGTAACAAAGAATGATGTCAAAGCACATGATTTATATCTAAGATATCCTTGAGTACCTCAAGTCTAAGGATATTTGCACCATTGCTATGGTGAGATTAATCATTGACATTGAATAGATCAGACATATGATAATCTCATAGCAGGTCATTCGACGTACTTACTACTCTTAGTAAGTATCCACATATTAACTCTAAACATCTCATGCTTACAGTTTATGAGATCTACTGCTTGATCAAATCAAGAAGTATAATATGTGCTAGTCTTTTTGGATTAATAATGTCCTGTCTTATTAATCCTATGACTAGGGATTGTTTAGATATTAACATAATTACACATGATAGAAATCTCATTATCATGGCCTTGTCATGATTTCCTTCATGCTATGTTTTGTATCATGGACTTAATTAATTCGATTTAAGATCTATATTAATTCATATATATATATATAAATGAATATTAAATCAATGAAAAAGTGCCTATTTACCTTATTAATCAAAATAAAGTTTATACAAAAATGGTAAAGGTGATTGCCTTTAGAGTACTACTCTAACAAATGCATCATCTCACATAATGTTCTATCAATCACTTTCACTCGGTGTGCACAATAATTTTTCACAATCATCGGATTAGAGTCCGACATTCAACATTTAGCTGAATATCACTTATTTCATTCATATTCACACTCACATTTATCATCAGAATTTAGTCTGACATTCAACAATAATGTTGAGTACCACATATTTAGTCAAATTCACGTACAGTGAGCACTTCCAATATAGTCCCGAATAATGATCTCCTCAGACAATTGATGTCTAGAATTATCGCAGTTAGACCGGTAATAGTTCATTATGTCAAAATTAAACAAGAACAATTCAAGCATAGTGAGATACGTCGAATTCAATTCATGATACATATAACTTAAACAGAAAAGCACATATAATTGAGTTGACATATCTAGCTTAACTCACATTATGCTTCAAGTGAGTTATTGCCTAGATGATCCGGAAGTGTTTGGATGGTGTTGATCAACTTATGCTTCTATACCATACAATACACATATAAGCCACACATTACTAAGTTGATCAATCATATAATTGTTCAACCATGCATATGTATATATATTATGTTCAATGCATGCTCAATTGACTATCCTGGGTATTTTTCCTTTATTCGTATCGTATAATCATTTAGTAGCATCTTTTAATCATTCTTTAATACCTAATTTCCTCTACTCATTTTACTCACCTCAGTCATCATCAGTTAGGTTAACTTAAGATCTTATTCAAGCCTAATGACCTCATATGGATACACCCTAGCATTGGTTGGTTCAAACTTCACTAAAAAGACAACTCTTTTTCTCCATAGGTCTAGCCATAATCATGGTGTCCCTGCTATGATTGTGACAGAAACATTTTGGGCTGGCCATGATTGTGCTACAAAGGTCATGATCATGACAGAAACTTTGTTTTTCAGGCGAAGATAATGCTGTAATGGTCATGATCGTGCCCTGCAATATTCTTCCTTCATCCACAAATTTAGCACTTATACAACATCAATTCTACTCCAAATTTTTTTCCAGAATTCTTTATCACAAACACTACATCATTTCATCCCAATTCAAACTCATTCCATTACCAAATTTTGACCAATTGATGAGTTTCTTTAACTACATATACCATTCACAAAATCCATAACATCAAATCCATGGCATTAAACAATTTATTCACTAGGTTATGTCCTCATCTTAAGCCTAAATTAAGTCCAAAAGCATCATAATTATATACGTTATCCTTAATTGGTTCAACCATTGCACAATCAAAGCATTTCCTTGAAAAATCACTGCCCACAATCGTGACATCCCCTTCCACGGTTGTGATAGAAGCCAATCTGACATTTATCCAGCAGTTTTTTATTTTGTCTCAAGAAAAATTCTTAAATCACTTTTGTACAACCATTATGACCCAGTAAAAGAGGTGTTTAGGTAATACCTTATTCTAATAAAATGTTACTTTATGTCTTAAGTTTCTAATGACATTAAATTCATGCATTTTGGTTCAGTATAGTGCAAGTTATAATCAAAATACTATAGACTATTCTCATACCTTGACAGAACACAATTCTCAATTCCAAGCCAAATTTCAAGACTTTTAAGGAAAAAATTGAATTTAGAATCCTTCATGAACAATGTAGCCTATGTTTCTAGTTTACTCTAGATATAAATCCATTCAATTTGGATATCTACAGGTCAAGATATGTCTAAAATACATATGCATGTTCAGTAAAAACACTACGGTCAACAGATTGCAACACATTTCATCATCAACCTTACATGCAATTAGTCTCCAATAAATCATTATGAAGACATATTCTAACCAAAATGTTTTATAGAAGCATTAATAGGAAATTAATAATTAATTTTTTGTTTTATACTTTAATTCGGACTCTAAGGTCCTTAAAAAGCAGGAATTAATATAAGGGTCCTGTACAGGGGTCTATCACAGGCAGTATTAGGAAAATGAACGTAACTCAAGATCTAGTAACTATTTTGTCAAAACACTTTCATGAAGTTCAATTTAAGACCTATACCTACAACTTGCATTCTTTGAGTTTCTTCAAATTCGTGCTCTAAGTATTTGAAAAATAGATCGAAAGAGAAAGATAAAACTGAAACCAGAATTTCGACTTACGTTGATAATCTCTTTCCTTCTCCTCTTCTCTTCCCCTTTTTCTCTCCCTCTCTTCTCGTTTTCACTTCTCTCCTTCTCTTCACTCTCACTTCTATTGAATGTTCATTCATTTTCTCTAGAAAATTCAAGAAAGTCAACTAATCTATGTGTCAACAATCCATTGGTCCATGTGTCACCACTATATTGGTACATATGTTATCCTTCTATTAGTCCATATTTTACTATTCAATTGGTCCATGTGTCACTTACTTTGGGCTTTATATGTAACTCATTTAAGCCTCCATATGTCACTACTTATAAGGATAAACATTTCACAAATTGTAAGGCTATCTGTGGCATCAATTATAAGTTTATATATGTCATCATTTGTAAAGCTACACGTGTCATCATTCTATTGCTCCACGTCACAAGTCTAAAGTGCCATTTTTCATAATGTTAAAGAGACACTTGTCGCAATTATACTCAAGCCACTTGTCATCCATTTAATTGAGCCATATGTCACTTATTCTTAACGCCACATGTCACTATTTCATAGGCCTAATCAACCTAAATTCTCATGTATCAATTTGTCTTGCTCTTTAACATTTTCCTTAGACTAGATGCACATATCACTTCATCAATTATTCAATTGTACTGATAAATTCCCAATTCACTAATTATAACCCATCAATTCATGTTATTGGTAAACCAAAATCCAAAACATTGGGAATGCACATTCTTGTTAGATTCATTTTCGTTCCATACCTGAAATATGTCAATTGAATGCATATACTATCTTGCAATGTGAATAAAATACACCTCATAAATTCATAAATGAAATAACTCATGTGACTTAATCTAATAGTTTAATATCTTAACAATTTTAGGAGGCAGAATATTGTAGTTAAAGTGACCCAAAAGCTTAAGCATTAAATCATATTCTGGATGTTGACACTCATTTGTCGTTGTGGAATAAGAAGGAGAAGAATTAAAGCAAAGAAGAGAAGACTTGGAGAAGGTTGGAGGAAAAACCCAATGCCACGATTATGGCATATAGGCCACAATCGTGATAAAAGAATGATGGAGTGCCACGATTGTGGCATAATGGCCACGATCATGATAAAAATTTGTCACATAGGCAACGATGGAGTGGCACGATTGTGGCATAATGGCCACGATCGTGAGAAAAACTTGTCACATAGGCCACGATCGTGGCCTACGTAACGACAACTTGGGGTATGCTTTTGAACTCAACTTATCGAGGGTTATTTTAGACACTTTGGGCTAGGTAAATCCTATTTTTTACCCTAATTGGAATGAACTATAAAAAGAAGATAAAACCATGAAAGGGAGCCTCCATTCTTGCTACATTTGGGAGTAAATCCAAGGAGAGAAAAAAAGGACAGAGAAAGATTTGCATTCCTCTTCATTTCTCTTGAGTGTTTAATGGAGATGGAAGCTTTCTTTGTGGATTCTTGGAGATTAAAGAAGGAAATAGAAGGCTAAACCACCTAACATCGGTTTGAAGGGGCAATCAAAGCTGAGGCGTGCATTAACCATATCATTGTTGTGTATCATTTTCTTTCCCTCTTTTTCGGATTGTTTACATTACCTTGTATGAATTGTTTGGGTACTATAGAAGAAGGATTTTAGTGCTCTATTGAATCATTTTTCATGAAAACCTATAGCTAGAACTTGAATGTGATATGTAATAGTTGTATTGAAGGTCATATGTGGCAACTAACAGTATTAAATCTTTAGGGATAACATATCATAAGTTAAATAGTCTGAGCTTGTGTGATTATTGCCTAGATTGGTTTACTTTTCTCATTTATAAAGCGACTATTTGGATAAACTTAAAAAGCTTGTTCTAATCTTCCCAACAGTTAGGGTTAATTAACGAGCTCTTCTTAATTAACAACAACCTAAGGAAAACCCTAAATTAACAGAGCTTATTAATAGTTCACAATCAATAGTCTTAAGGAAGGTGTAAAGACAATAATTAAATGACATATGCAAAATTTTTCTTAGGCCAATATCAAAGAACTGGATTTCAAATCATTTTTTAATTTTATCAAGTTACGACTATTTAATTTTAGTTATTTTTCATATTTAATTTTACATTGTTTCTAATTTGTATCGAACCAAACCCCTTTGTTTTACATATATATAGAATTTAGGAAAGTGACTGCATTTAATCTTTGTGGGATTGACTTAAACTTGCCACTGCTATAGTTGTAGGTTTAGTGATTTTGGTAGTGTTACGACGCGTGACTAATTTTGGCACCATTGCTGGGATTGATATCCACTTCTTTTTTGAATTTATTTTTATTTATGGTTAATTTCTTTTATTTCAGTGCATGAAACTATCTTCTCACACTAGTGAATTGAAATTTGATCTAAAACATGAAAGAATGTTATGAAGAGTGAGAAGACAAGTTGTACAAAGCTCTGAGGACTGTCATCATCTAACAGAAAACTTGACTCTTCACCAGGAATTCAAATAGCTTTAGATTCATGTTTATGCTTAATTGTTTGTTTAATTATTTCATAAATCTTAGTGATTAATGGCGTGAAATTGCTTAAGATACTCACTGTGACTCATATGTGATTTTAGGCACAATTCGAAAGCAAAGAAGTTAAAGTGAGCGAAAGCACAATATTTAGGTCATTTTCCAAAGATTAATATTTACTTGTTTTCATGGAATAAAAAGAAGAAAATTAGAGCAAGAGAAGACATGATAAAGTATAAAACCTATGAAAGAGGGCTGTTGGAAATCAGCTTGCACATGTATGGAAATTGCAAGTTTTTGCATGCAAGAATGTTGGACTAAAAATAGAAGAACATAAAGGAAACGCTGCAGCAGCATCGGAAACATAAAGCAAAATGGCAACAGAAACAAGGAAAAATTATAGCAGTATGATAGAAGTTAGTAAGGAAATGCAAACTATGTTTACATTCCATATTGATGCGGAAACTTAAACATCTGTATAAAGGCAAACGTTTCACACCAAAATGCAACAAAAAAGTAGCAGCTGGGTTAAAAATGTTAGACAAAATGACAAAATGTAGGAGGACAACAAAAGGAGCAAGACATTCTCATTTGGCAGGAATAAAACATGCACAATGGTAAAAGAATAAAAACTAGACAACATGAAGGTTTGTAGAGTGGGTTTTAAATAAAAATCATAACAGTAGTGAGTATGAGGTGGTTTTCGGTAGGGATTCTTTCTTAAGGCTGAAACAATTATTTTTTGGTAGTTATTGATTTTAAAGAAGATAAGGGGTAAAGCTCTCAACTGAGAGAGACCTAAGGAGGGCTAGACATCTCGACACTGATTCAAAGGTGACATCGACTCCGACGACCAAAGATAAATGTATTTCACTATTTTTTTGTTTATTTCTCTCTTTAGAAATTGATTGTGTTATCCTATGTTAATTGATTTGGGTTTTGTGTATGGATAATCATATTCTCATTATTGTTCAATTATTTGTGTATAAACCTATTGGGTATTGTGAAAAGATGATTTGAATGCATTCATTGGATCGTTTATTTACAAATCCATTGCTAGAAATTTGATATAATTTGCAATTGTTAAATTTGAAATTCATTTGTAGCGATTAATGATTTGTAATCATTAGGGAAAACATAATCAAGGTTAAATGAGACATCGTATGTGGTCGTTGCTTTTATTAATCAGTTTTCCTAATTCGTAATGCTACTACCCAATTGAATATAGAGATTGTATCCTAGGTTATTTGGTGGTTAGGTTTAATTAATGATCGTATCTTGATTAAACACTACATAAGGAAAAACTCAAGTTAATTATTAACACACAACTAACAGCTACTAGGAGAGTGATAACAACAAATCAAGGAAATATGTTTAATTAGGGTGTAGGCCAAGATTGATCCAAAGAATCGAGTCCCTACTAAATTGTAACATCCCAATCCTGTAAGACCCGAACCCGACATCGATGGGTGATGTCCGAACTCTTGCCCTGCGAGGGTGGTGTGCTAAAGAACTCAATCACTCAGAAATTGGTATAAAATTTTTCTTTTGTTTTAAACCACAAACATAAAGTGCAGAAATCCCTAACCAAATCGGCCCACTTTGTTTCATAACCATTTTCAATCAAC
>JAOTAY010000004.1:14334843-14356023 GCA_025629805.1 Erythroxylum baracoense
TATGAATGCATGAATATGTCAAAAATACTTTAAAATACTCCTAACCCATTCCAATTTACCAAAATGACCAAAATGCCCTTCCCATAAGTGAGGGGATGTTACATTTTATCTCTTGAATTCAAGCATTTGAACACTCTTACATCTCTCCAGAATTTTTCAACCTAAAAAATTTTCCCAATTTTTACCAAATCATAACATGCATTAAGCAATCAGCCGGCCAAGAACCAAATGGATGACAACAAGTTACAAAACGGGGACGAAGAAATCAAGCAGTAGGTTATGGCCCACCCTTCCCAATCTATATTGAGGAGGAAGGTACTTGTTTCCTTTCCCTTCATTCTAGACAAATTGTAGTTTCCAAGTATTTTGACTTTGACACACTAGATAGGCTAGAATTGCGTGAGCGGATAGAAAACCTGGTTGAAAAGATCCAATGGGATCAATTAATTAGATTTCAATTCCCTATTTATGACGAGCTTACACTGGAATTTTTCACAACCCTGACCTTTGAATCCAAGAATACAATAGAATTGTGGTTTAGATTGGGAGGACGGGCATATGAATTGAATGTTGAAATCATGTGCAAGATGTGTGGATTCCCTGAATCCACCATCATCGATTAACATAATGACTTCCGTCCTTCTCAATACTTGTATGAGCTTACAGGAATTGAGCGATTCTATGCAAAGAATGCTCACAACAACATCATACGGCCCCATGAACACTTATTGTTGCACAAATTTATGTGACAACTGGTCCTTGACAAAATCGAAACCAACGAGTGTTCTACTAAGGAACTTTTTATACTGTGGTGCATGGACCACAGTATTCCAGTACTTAATGCCATTGCTGCGACTCCGTGTAAGTGGAGCAACTATCTTGGAATGGGATACATAGTGTCTGTCATTACAGAACATTTTGGTATAAAACGGAGGGGGTTAACAGTTCACCTCCCTGACTTCCTCAATCAACATCACTTATTCCGTGCTGAGATCATCCATTCCACAAACATAACAATTAGGGACATTAGTTAAAAGACACATGTTCAAATCAGGGCGGGTCAGGCAAGTTCAAACTTAGCGCCACCTCTGCAGGAACAAGAGTAATTTACTAGTGAAGAAACCGAGGAAGAAGAGGAAGAAGAACAAGGTTGGAAGAAGGTTTTGGATGTAATCATAGAGACTAATAAGACACATGTGGAGATGGCGCGAACACAAAGAGGCAAGAGTTGAGAAATTTGATGGATTCGTTAACATTTCGTGTCCCAATGCATTCAATTACCGCCTCCAACACCATCACCACCTCCATCTCCATAGGACTTATACTTAACCCAATCTTTATTTTCCAAATTAGCCTTCAATTCTATTTTATTTTTATGTTGTTTTTTTATTTGTTTCTATTTACTTTAGATTTTGTCTGTTCTTTTGTTTTATGTGTTTGTGTGTGCCTCCTTCTCATATTGAGGACAATGTGTTGTTCAAGTGTGGGGAGGGATTCTGTGTTTTTGCTTTTTAATGTGATTTTGCATACTGCATGATAGTTATTAGGTTGCATTGTGCGAATTGTTTGAATATGTCAATGGCTTAGATGAGTGAAATTTGTTTAATTTTGAACATAGTCTAGTAGGTTGTGAATGATCGTTAGTTCGCAAAATTAGTGAATTAGGGTTTTTGGATAAATATACAACTTAATTAGGACTTAACAAAAATTTAGCACCCCATAGGTTGTCACATTCATTCATAATTGAATGCCCTTTAACTTAACTAGCTTAATTATTTTTTCATAAAAACGAATAGCTAAAAACAATAAGGTAGGCAAAAAATATAATAAAAATAATTAAATAATTAAATGTTTTGTTAATAAATTATTATTCCACTAACCTTCGATTTATGAGTAGAGCTAGTAGCCAGTTGAAAATGTGATAATAGCTAAGTAACTAGATCGACATGCATCACAAATGTGTGTCTTCGCGTCAAAAGGCTATAATGACATTTCAACCAAGATGTTAATAAATGACTTAGTCGAGTAACCGGATCAACATTCATCACCAATGTTTGCCTCTAAGTAAAAGACTAAGTTCGTGGTTTAAAAAAAGTATTCTTAATAAAAAACCTATCAGACTTGTAATAAACTTGAATTTTCATAAAAATGCACTTAGGAACAGTTACAGAGTCTAAAGGACCAAAGAATTATTAATGTGTGTGTACAATTGAAAAGGATAATTGAATTAGCATTTAGATCCCGATTAACTTGTATATTGAGTTTGAAGCCCTTAGACATAGATTTTGCAGGTTAATGGTTAGATATAACTTGTCAGATTGTGTTCAAGATTAAATTTATTTCATGAAGTTGAAGCTATTATCTCATTTTTGAATTGTGTGTTTCGTGTTTGTTATGTTTGTTGTTTTGTTTTCTTAAGGACAAGAAAACATTTAAGTGTGGGGATGTTGATAATTGTGAATTGCATTGTGTTTTAGGGTTTAATTTGTTAAGTATTTCATGTTAAATTGAGTGTTGAGTGTGTGTTTATGTGGTAATTGTGTTAGTTTATGTGTTTAAGTGTTTTATGGGCTAGTATGAGTCTTGGAGCTTAATTTTTATATTTTTGAGGTACCTTGATGAGTTTTTTAGTGTTTCAGGGTAAAAGATGAAGAACAGAGAAGATTTGAGAAGTTTCAGGGTAAAGACTTAGCCCACGATCGTGGCATAGCAGGCCACGATAGTGACAGACAAGGATGAGCCAGAGCAGCCAAGCCATAATTGTGTACATGGGGGCACGGTTGTGACAGAGAGTTTCCATTCAGGCCACGATCGTGACAAAAAGGTTTAGGTGCCACAATCGTGGCCTATGTCGGGTTGAAGAAAAAACTTGAATTTCACAAGATTTTTTAGACCATTTCGACCCCGACTTTGACCTAGAACGCCCAAAGTATAAATACAACATTATGAGACAGATGCAGGAGCCTAGAGATTCGTGCAAGAGATCCATCAAATCAACCATTTTTTAGAGAAAATTTAGGAGAAATTGAGAGATTGAGGAAGGAGATGAAGGAAGAGAGACACGTAGACGAAACTAGGCATGACGTACTTCCCGGAACAAGCAGTTTCTCGTTGTCACTGCCTCAGCAATTCTATTCCTGACAGTATTTTCCATTTATTCAATTTTATTGATGTATGAAATTGCAATATTAGATGAGAATAGGTTGTGTTGAATGTTTAGTTTTGTCTATACTCACCTTCGGGTGTTTAATTCTTGAGATTAATAAAGTTTAATTGATTATGTTATTATTGATTTAACTGTGATTCAATTTTTGTTTGTAATAATTTGGCAATAAACTGAGGGGGTAAGCCGAGTGAAAATAATCAATTTAGGCTACCGAGAGCTAGGTAAATTGATAGATAAGAATTGGATCAAACCGACAGAATTGTGTAATGAGAGATCAAACATAGGTTTCCAGTAGTTTAATAAACAATTTTAGAACTATTTTAGGTTGTGGGTAAATTGTGAGTCGAGAGATCACAATTCCATAATTTAGTTTAGGGATCATTAGTTAGGGTTAAGGATTATAATTCCAGAGATAGTAATCTACCCTAGGACCGTCTAGACCCCTTAATTCATTAATTGTATAATTGGTTAGGTTTTCATTAGCTTCAAATTAAAATCCCCTTTCTCTCACTTGATAGTTTCTAGGTTGATTTCAGATTAAGTTGTGTGAATTTTGCTATTTATTGATATCTTTGCGTTTCATTATTCATTATTAATTATTTGATTTATTTATTTCTTGCATTAGTTTATTTCTTTTAAATTGTTATAGTTTAGTACGACCTTAGATTTTAGAATAAGTTTAGCCTTCCTCGTGGGATCAATATCTTAGGTACTATATGAACGACCTGTGAGCTTGCGAAATTTATCGAGGTTAATAAATATTAAAACTTAGCATGTGTAATCTTGCGAACAAGTTTTTGGTGCCGTTGTCGAGGAAGGCAATTTAGTATTATAGTTTAAAGCGTTATAGTAGTTTTAATTGTTATTTTTGTTTTTCATTCATTTTAGGAATCGTGCTCTTGCATGAACATAAGAGTCATAAGAGATTTGAGTCGTGTAGCAGAGACAATAGATCTAGATATCACACAATTAGAACGAACGCTTAGGAAAACTTGGCGAGAGGAAGAAGAAGAGATAGAAAAGTCAACAATGGCCGAGAAATTTCAGAGGAACATGGATCAGGAAGTGAACCCTGGATGGTAACAACGGACCCTCATGGACTTTATGAGGCCATGGTTCAACCCATCAAACCAAGGAGTGGCTCAGCGGCCTCATTCGAAATTAAGCCAGCCCTCCTGAACATGCTTCAGCAGAATGTCTAATTTTATGGATTGGCGAATAAGGACCCAAACGCTCATATCGTGAATTTCCTCAAGATCTGTGATACTTTTTAGCATAACCAGATGTCAGAGGACGCTATTAGAATTAGGTTGTTCCCTTTCACACTTAGAGATAGAGCGAAGGCTTGGTATCATACACTGAGCCCTACCAACATCATGATGTGGGAGCAACTTTTGCGTGCCTTTCTAGACAAGTACTTCCCATTGACGAAGACCACAAAGATTATAAAGAAAATCACCAATTTCCAACAAGGTGATAGGGAGACAATTTATGAAGCATGGGAGCAATATAAAGACCTGTAGAGGAAGTGCCCACACCACAACTTACCTAAGGAGTTCCTTCTGCAGACGTTCTAAAATGGAGTAAACCCACCTACTAGAGGCACGATCAATGCAGCGTCTGGAGGATCTTTAATGCGAAAGACGATTGATGAGGCAAAGGAGTTAATCGAAGAGATGGCCAGCAATAGCTACCTATGGACAAGTGAGCGAGGCAGGTAACCTACAACTTTTAGAGAGCAGAAGGGAATTGTTGCGGTCAATCAAATGACAGAGATGCAAGCTAAGATCGACAATTTGACACGGCAACTCAGTAATAAGAAGACGTCCTCTTTGGCCCAAGTTAAAGCTGTGCACGTGAAGTGTGAACTCTGTGGTCAGACAGACCATGTTGCTGTGGATTACTACTTGATGAGAGAGGATAACCAGGAGCAAGTAAACTATATAGGGGCACAGTTTGGATAAGGAGGGGGAAACAATCCCTACTCTAACACTTACGACCTTGGGTGGAAGAATCACCCTAAATTCTCCTAGTCGAACAACAATGGAGGGCAGTTCAAACCTCAGGGGTAATCGAGCTTCCAATAAGATAAAACAAGGTCGATGGAATCAAAGTTGGATAGAATTTTAGATAAGCTTGGAATTTTAGACAATGCACAAAAGAAGTTGGAATTTGAGCAAGTCACTAAGAACTATGCTTCCTTAATTCATAATTTAGAAGCCCAAGTGAATCAATTGTTCAATGTTTTTTCTATGCAAAATTTGGGAAATACTCCTAGCATTTTAAGAACAAAATCAAGGGAGCAACTTAAAGCTGTTACACTTTGAAGTGGGAAGGAACTTGAACCACCCATAAAGGCAGTAGAGGAGGCCATCTAGCCAACTGTGAAAAATCAAGAAAAGGAGAAAGAAGTGGATATGAGTGAATACCTCCTTATGTTGCACCCCTAACGTATTAACCCAAGGTTCCTTTTCCTTAACGATTACAGAAGAAGAAGTTGGATGAAAAATTTACAAAGTTTGTTGAGAAGTTAAGGACGCTATAAAGTAATCTTTCCTTTGTTGAGGTGTTAGAACATATGCTTAAATATGCAAAATTTCAAAAGGACATATTATCAAAGAAGTGTACTTAGGAAGAGAATCAGGCAGTAGCTTTAACTAGCACTTGTAGCTCAATAGTTACCAGTCAATTGCCTTCTAAATTGAAAGATCTAGGGAGTTTCACAATACTCTATGTGGTTGGCGAATTTGAATTTACAAAGTGTTTGTGTGATTTAGGAGCAAGCATCAATCTTATGCCGCTGTCGATATTTAGAAAGTTCGGATTAGGAGAAGTCAAGCCAACATCAATGTTAATTCAACTAGCTGATAATCCATTAAAAGGCTGTTTGGAATAATGGAAGATGTGTTAATACGAGTGGATAAGTTTATTATTCCAGTAGATTTTGTGGTATTGGACTTTGAAGAAGATAAGAACTACCCACTGATCTTAAGACAACCCTTTACGAACACAAGGAAGGCCATAATTAAAATTGACAATTCGTATAGGTGAAGATCAGGTCAAGTTTAATATGAATAAGGTCTTAAAGAACCCAATAGCAAGTAGTGCATGCATGAAAGTCAAAATTATGAATCAAAATTCACGATAACTCGTTGAGGGTTATATAACAGAAGTGCAATATTTGGAAGCAGAGATTGAGAGTGAAGATTAAAATCCTGAATCTAAAGGAGATGATGAGATGGAGGAGGCAGATGTTCGCATGCAGCAAGACAAATTAGTTCAGACTGAAGCACCCATACCACCATCGTCAGAGAAACCTCCAACATTAGAGCGTAAGCCCTTACCCGCAAACCTCAGGTATACCTTCCTTGGTGGAGGTCAAACACTACCAATAATAATTTCTAACCAATTAAATGAAAAACAAGAAAGTAAGGTAATGGAAGTGGTTAAGAAGCAGATGAAGGCCATCGGATGGAAAATTGCTGACATTCAAGGAATAAGCCCGAGTGTCTGCATGTATTGAATAAACTTGGAAGAAGGATGTACGATGGTTAGGGAGCATCAGCGAAGATTAAATCCTATCATGAAGGAGGTGATTAAGAAAGAGATCGTAAAACTCTTAGATGTAGGGATAATTTATCCCATCTCTGATAGTGAATGGGTCAGTCCGGTATAATACGTACCTAAAAAGGGAGGAATGATGGTGATAGAAAGTGATAGTGGAGAAGTAATTTCAACAAGAACAGTCACAGGATGGAGAGTATGTATAGATTATCGCAAACTCAACTCAGTGACTAAGAAAGATCAATTCCCTCTCCCACTTATAGATCAGATGATAGAAAAGGTAGCTGGTCATTCATACTATTGCTTCTTAGATAGACATTCAAGCTATAATCAGATTTTCATCTACCCTAATGATCAAGAGAAAACCACGTTCACTTGCCACTACGGAACCTTCTCGTATAGACAGATGCTCTTCGAACTTTGCAATGCTTCAACCACATTTCAGAAATGTATGATGTCGATCTTCGCTGACATGACAGAAGACGTAATGGAGGTGTTCATGGACGATTTTTTAGTCTTTGGAGACTTTTTTGACATGTGTCTAACTAATTTGGATAGAGTGCTTCAAATATGTAAAGAATCAGGTGTTGAATTGGGAGAAATATCAATTTATGGTACAAGAAGGGATAGTGCTAGGGCACAAAATTTCACATCAAAGATTGGAAGTCGACAGAGCGAAGACAGAGGTAATAGAGAAACTCCCACCACCAAGCAATGTAAAAGGTGTGCGAGGTTTTTTAGGCCATGCAGGATTTTATCATCGATTCATTAAAGATTTTTCCCAAATTGCAAGACCTTTGACAAACCTTCTAGTCAAGGAAGTGCCCTTCTTATTTGATGATAAGTATATGTCTGCGTTCAACACTTTAAAAGAGGCATTAATATTAGCACCAATTTTATCGCCACCAGACTGGACACTTCTATTTGAGGTTATGTGCGATGCAAGTGACAAGGCTATAGGTTGCGTTTTAGGCCAAAGGAAAGATAAGAAGTTGCATGTGATCTACTATACTAGTAGGACTTTTACAGGACCGCAATTGAATTATACCACTATAGAGAAAGAGCTACTCGCAGTAGTGTACGCATGTGATAAGTTTCGACAATATCTCCTAGGTTCAAAGGTAATTGTATTCACTAACCATACGACACTAAAATACCTTTTCAACAAGAAAGATGTTAAACCTAGGCTCATTTGATGGGTGCTACTTTTGCAAGAATTTGATATAGAGGTGAGAGATAAAAAGGAAGCAAAAAATATGGTCGCAGACCATTTATCTAGACTTGAGGCAGGGGAATGCAAGCAAAGTAATGACATTAACGAAAATTTCCCTGATGAAACTCTGATGCTACTAGCGAGCTTGACTACACTATGGTTTGCAGATATTTCTAATTATGTTGCCAGTGGTAAACTTCTATCGTATCTCTCTTACCAACAAAGGAACAAGTTCTTGCATGATTGTAACTGATATATATGGGATGAACCAACCCTATATAGGGCATGTGCAGACTGTTTAATGCGACATTGTGTTCCAGATGAAGAAATGTTAGACATCCTAAAGCAATGTCATGAAGGTCAGTATGCTGGGCATCATGGAACTAACAAAACGGCAGCCCGGATACTTAAGAGTGGATTTTATTGACCACAGTTGTTTAAAGATGTGTAAACCTATGTGGCACAATATGATCGATGCTAGAGAATCGGTAACATTTCCAAAAGGGATGAGATGCCTTTATCCAAAACTCAAGAAGTAGAAGTCTTTGATGTATGGGGCATCGAGTTTATGGGTTTGTTCCCATCGTCAATGGGGAACATGTATATCCTAGTGGGAGTTGATTATGTTTCATGTTGGGCCGAAGCGATAGTATCTCCAACCAATGATGGGAAGGTAGTGTAGAAATTCATTAAATGACTATTTAACTGGTTTGGAGTACCATGTACAATAATAAGTGATGGAGGCGCACATTTTTACAACAAATCTTTCGATGCCCTCCTTAAAAGATATGGTGTGCACCACTGAGTTGCTACACCTTACCACCCATAGACGAGCGTCCAAGTGGAAATTGTTAACTGAGAATTGAAACAAATTCTGGAGAAGACAATGAACAACTCCCGAAAGGATTGGGCAGCAAAGCTAGATGATGTCTTATAGGCCTATAGGACAGCTTTTAAAACACCCATCGAAACAACTCTGTATAGACTCGCTTATGGGAAAGCATGTCACTTACCAGTCAAATTAGAACACCTAGCATACTAGGCAATTAAAGCATTAAATTTTGATTGGAAACAAGCTGGTGAAAAGAGGCTTCTACAACTAGATAAACTTAAAGAGTTTCGTTTTAATGCTTACGAAAATTTCAAACTCTACAAGGAAAAGGTGAAGAAATGGCACAATGTCTGTCTCAAGCAAAAGGAATTCAAAGTAGACGACACTGTTCTGTTATACAATTCAAGATTGAGGCTAGTTTTAGGGAAGTAGAGATCTAGATGGAGTGAACCATTTACGATCATTCAAGTCTTTGATCATGGAGCTCTCAAATTGGAAAACGCTAACAAGGAGACTTTTAAGGTCAATGGGCATCGATGTAAGCATTATTTTGGTGGAGTAATTCCCAACAATAAGGAAGTAATTTCCTTGTCTCCCAATAATTAGCAATGCTCCTTAGACATATGATCAAGCTCAAGACTATAAACTAGCGGATTTAGAAATTGTTTGAAAATGTAGTTGTAGTTAGATTTGGTTTCAATAAACTATCAGTGACTCGTGTGAACTCTCAGGGCGTTCAATTGCCGCCTCTGACACCATCACCACCTCCATCTCCTTAGGATTTATACTTAACCCAAATTTTCTTTTCCAAATTAGCTTTCAGTTCTATTTTTATTTTTTATGTTTCTTTTTATTTTTATATGTTTACTATCACTTTAATTTCTGTTTTGTCTTTACTTATCTTTTATGTGATGTGTGCCTCCTCACATTAAGGATAATGTGTTGTTCAAGTGTGGGAAGGGATTCTATGTTTTTTTACTTTTGAATATGATTTTGCATACCGTATATTAGTTATTAGGTTGCATTGTGCGAACTATTTGAATGTGTCAACGGCTTAGATGAGTGAAATTTGTTTAATTTTGAACATAGTCTAGTAGGTTGTAAATGATCATTAGCTCGCAAAATAGTGAACTAAGGTTCTTTGGATAAATATACAGCTTAATTAGGACTTAGTGTAAATTTAGCACCCTTTAGATTGTCACATTCATTCATAATTTAGAGCCCTTTTTCTTAAGTAGCTTGACTAGTATTTTTTCATGAAAACGAATAGCTAAAAATAACAAGGTAGGTAAAAAAAGAGTTTTTGTTAATAAATTACTATTCCGCTTACCTTTGGATTATGAGCAGAGCTACTAGCCAATTGAAAACATGATAATAGCTAAGTAACCTAATCGACACTCAACACAAATATATGCCTTCACGTCAAAAGGCTATAATGACGTTTCAACTAAGCTGTTAATAAATGACATGGTCAAGTAATCGGATCGACATTCATTACCAATAGTTGCCTCCAAGTAAAAGACTAAGCTCGTGTTTAAAGAAAATATTCTTAATAAAAACCTACCAGACTTGTAATAAGTTTGAAATTTCATGAAAATTTACTTAGGAATAGTTATAGAGTCTGAAGGACCAAAGAATTATTAATGTGTATGTATAATTGAAAAGGTTAATTGAATTAGCACTTAGATCCCGATTAACTTGTATATTTAGTTCAAAGCCCTTGGACATAGATTTTTTCGGTTAATGATTAGGAATAACTTGTCAGATTATGTTTAAGATTAAATTTATCTCATGAAGTTGAAGCCATTGTCCTTTTTTTTTTGCATTGTGTGCTTCGTGTTTGTTAAGTTTGTTGTTTTGTTTTCTTGAGGACAAGTAAACGTTTAAGTGTGGGGATGTTGATAGTTGTCAATTGCATAGTATTTTAGGGTTTAATTTGTTAAGTATTTAGTGTTAAATTGAGTGTTGAGTGTGTGTTTATTTGTTAATTATGTTAATTTATGTGTTAAGTCTTTTTATTGGCAGTATGAATCTTTGAGCTTAATTGTTATATTTTTGAGGTACTTTTATAGGTTTGTTAGTGTTTTAGGGTAAACGGTGAAGAATGAAGAAGATTTGAGGAGTTTTCTGGCCAAAGGCATAGCCTATGATCGTGGCACAGCAGGCCACGATTGTGCACAGGGCTGCACGGTCGTGATAGAAAGTTTCCATTGAGGCCACGATCATGCACATCAGGCCACAATCATGACAAAAAGGTTTAAGTGTTGGCCACAATCATGACAGGTAAGGCCACGATCGTGGCCTGCGTCGAGCTGAAGCAAAAACTCAAATTTCGTAAGATTTTTTGGACCGTTTTGACCCTGACTTTAACCTAAAGCGCCCAAAGTATAAATAGAACATTATGAGACAGATGAGGAGAGCCTAGAGAATCGTGCAAAAGAGCTATCACATAATCCAATTCTAAGAGAAAACCTAGAGAGAAATCGAGAGATTAAGGAAGGATACGAAGGAAAAGAGAGACGAAGATGAAGCTAAACACGACGTACTTCTCAAAACAGGAGGTTTCCCGCTGTCACTACCTCTACAAATTCCATTCCTAATAGTATTTTCTATTTATTCAATTTTATTAATGTATGAAATTATAATATTCGTTGAGAATGAGTTGTGTTGAATGTTGAGTTTTGTCTATACTCACCTTCAAGTTTTTTAAATCTTAAAATTAATAAAGTTTAATTGATTATGTTATTATTGATTTAATTGTGATTCAATTTCTGTTCGTAATAATTCGGCAATAAACTGAGAGGGTGAGCAGAGTGAAAATAATCGATTTGGGCTAACGAGAGTTAGGTGAATTGATAAATAAGAATTGGATCAAACCGGTAAAATCATGTAACGAGAGATCAAGCATAGGTTCCTGATAGGTTAATAGACAATTTTAGAACTATTTTAGGTTGTGGGTAAATTGTGAGTCGAGAGATTACAATTCCATAATTTAATTTAGGGATCATTAATAGGGTTAAGGATTATAACTCGAGAGAGAGTAATCTACCCTAGGACTGTCTAAACCCATTAATTCAATAATTGCAAAATTGGTTAGGTTTTCATTAGCTTTAGATTAAAATCCCCTTTCTCTCACTTGATAGTTTCTAGGTTGATTTTGGATTGAGTTGTGTGAATTTTGTTATTTTTTGATTTCTCTGCGTTTCATTATTCATTATTGATTGTTTGGTTGATTTATTTCCTGCATTAGTTTATTTCTTTTGAATTGTTATAGTTTAGTACGACCTTAGATTTTAGGACGAGTTTAGCCTTCCTCATGGGATCGATATCTTAAGTACTATGCAAATGACCCGTGCTCTTACAAAATTTACTAAGGTTAATAAATATTAAAACTTAACATGTGTAACTTTACAAACATGTGTCTTTGTGCACGCTTTTAGTTAAATCCTAAAGAAAACCATCTTCAAACTGTCAAGAGAATTTTTAGTTATCTTCTTGGGACCATGGACTTTGGACTATGGTATCCAAAAATAGATTCATATAACATGGTTGGCTACTGTGATACAGATTATGTAGGTGATATGGTTGACGGGAAAAGAATAAGTGGCCATTGTCAATTCCTTGGTAGATATTTAGTCTCTCGGTCCTACAAGAAATAAAATTGTACAACAATTTCCATAACTGAAGTAGACTATATAGTATCCACTAGTTGTTATGCTCAAATTTTATAGAACATTAACTCTAATATTTTTCTCTAAACTTTAGTCATATTCCCATATTATGTGACAACACAAGCGCAATTAATTTATCTAAAAATCTTGTACATCATTCTAGGACTAAGCATATAGAAGTTAAATATCATTTCCTTAGAGATCATGTCTTAGAAGGAACTATTCAATTATAGCATTTTAACACTAAAAATCAAGTAGCTGACATCTTTACTAAGCCACTTTCAGAAGATATATTTTGTTTGTTAAGAAAAGAGCTTGGTATATGCAAATTATCAGACATCTAACTCTACTCAGATATTTTATGCTACTTCCTTTTGTAGATATTAACAGTCTCCTTCTAATGTGTTACTTAGAGGGCTCCTATCAATTCAAAAGAGAAGAGAAACCCTGTTTTGAAAGTTGCAGTCACTAAACGATGTCGTTTCAAATTTCTCAAACGATGGTAACACCTAATACTCAACTTCAAGCCAAATTTCAAAGCCCTTAGGGACATATTTTAAATTCAATTCCTTCATAAAAATTGTATCCATATGTCTCTAGTTTAATCTAAATTAAAAATCATCCTATTTGGATATCTACAGACTAAGATATGGCTAAGATACAGATGCTTGCTCAGTGGAAACACTCCATCTAACATATTCCAGCACACTTCATCATCAACCTTACATGCAATTCATCTCAATTCATCCCTAACTAATCTTTATGGACTTTATGCTCACATATAACTCAATAAGGTAATCAAATACTTACTTGTTTGTCTCAAGATTTCCTTAATCAATAAGCTAAGCAAGTCTTTCAAGCATCAAACATACATTAAAAACGAGATGGGATTAAAAGGTTTCAATTTACAAGATGAGGGTTATGAAATTTTAGCAAAACTTTAAGGGTTTTAGGGATTGTGTAAAAGTGTCATAGGTGGGAGGAAAGAAGGAGAAACAATAGACCAAAACATGAAAGATGGTGATCTTACAAGAGTAAGAAATGTGGGTAAGGTGTGTGTTGAAGAAAATAGACATGTGTCATGCCAAGTGTCAAGCTAAGAGCCATGTTATATGTTTTTCTCCTACACTCTCAATTATCACTCCCTTATTAGTCCATTTGTCATTTAATCTCTAGACTATATATCACTCAACGATGCCTCCATTTGTCACTCTTTTATTCAGGCCAATTGTCACTCTATTATTGATGCCACATGTCACCATCTCATAGGCTCGTTCAGCTTAAATTCCTATGTATCATTTTATCTTGCTCTTTTAACACTTTTCTTAGAATAAATATGCATATAACTTTATCAATCACTCAATTAGAATAGTAAATTCCCAATTCACTAATAATAATTCATCAAACAAAATTCAAGACATATCATTTAAGATCTTTCATACCCCGGGATAAATCAGTGAGTGCATGTACTATTTTTACAATGTCCCTAGATCATGATTCACGTGTATATGCAAATGTGATGTATGCAAATGAAATGCACTTCTTGAATTCTCATATGATGACTTAATCTAACAATTAAATTCCTAAGTATAAGAATGGGCTATTATAATTCTCCCCCTTAAGAAATTTCGTCCTCGAAATTCTTTTTACCTGATTGATTAAACAAATGGGGTACTGTTTTCTCATGTTCTCTTTGGTCTCCCATGTATCTTCTTCTCTCCAATGATTCATCTCAAAAACTTTAACAAATGGGATTGTTCAATTTCTCAATTGTTTAGTTTGATATCCCACGATCTTAATCGACTCTTCTACATAACTCAAATTACTTGCAATCTTTACTTCCTGTGTAGGTATCACATGGGTCGAGTCTAATTGATATCCTTTAATCATACTAATGTGGAACACATTGTGAATTTGAGCCATCTCTGTTGGTAGTGCTAATCTGTATGCCAATGGTCTAACTCTCTCAATGACCTCATATGGACCAATGTATTTAAGGCTTAACTTACCCTTTTTATTGAACCTTAGCACTCCTCGCCAAGGCAATACTTTTAAGAACACCTTGTCTCCCACTTGATGCTCTATATCTCTCTAATGTTGATTTGCATAACTTTTCTGCCTATCTTGAGCCAATTTGACTCTACTGCAGATCAACCTTTTCAATACTATCTCGAATCAACTCTAGGTTCAATAATTGTTAGACTCTCTTCATCCTAATACAAAGACGATCGATACTTCCTGCCGTATAACGCCTCATACGGGTCCATATCGATGCTACTGTGGTAATGATTACTGTAAGCAAATTTAATAAGAGTTACATATTAGTCCCATGCTCTTTAGAACTCCAATACACAAGCTCTAAGCATATCCTCAACAGTTTGGATAGTCTTCTCACTCTGTCCGTCTGTCTATCTGAGGATGAAATGCTATACTGAAGTTCAGCTTTGTACCCAACGCTGTCTGTAAACTATCCCAGAATCTGGAAGTGAATATGGGATCTCAATCAGACACAATAGACAATGGAACACCATGCAATCTCACAACCTCATTCATATATCTCCGGGCCAATTGGTCTAATGTGTTAGTCTCTCGCACAGGTAAGAAATGTGCCAATTTTGTCAATCTATTGATAATAACCCATATGGTGTCATATTGTCTTGGAGTCCTCGATAATCTCATAACAAAATCCATAATGATTAGCTCCCATTTTCACTCCGAAATAGGTAGTGACTTTAACTTTCCAACCGAAGCCTGATGCTTAGCTTTAATCTGTTGACAAGTCAAACACTTAGCAACGTACTCTGCTACTTGCTTCTTCATCCCTGGCCACCAGAAATATTGTTTCAGCGTATTGTACATCTTGGTAGTACCAGGATGCATAGCATAAGTTGCCACATAAGCTTCCTTCAAAATCTCTTTCATCAGATCATCAACATCTAGTACACGTAATTTTTGTTTCAACCACAATGTATCATTTCTCTATTTAAACTCAAAATTTGAATCTTATCTTAACTCCTCAATAAGCTTCTCAAAATTTGGATCTTTACTTTAGGCTTTCCTAGTCCTTTCATGTAATACCAGTCTAAGCTTTAATGTAGCCAACAGTGTTTCATTTTGTCCCAATTTCAATTCAACATTTAGTGCTCTCAATTATGCTAGGCTTGGTAACCTTGAAATTTGAATATGTGCCATGCTACTATTATATTTTCTACTTACTGCATCAGCTGCTACATTAGCTTGACTAGGATGATACTCAATCTTATAATCATAGTCTTTTAGCAACTCAATCAATCTCCTTTTTCTCATATTCAGCTCCTTCTAACTCAACAAATATTTTAAACTTTTGTGATATGTGAATATCTGAAATGTCTTACCATACAGATAATATCTCCAAATCTTCAAAGCAAACACCACTGTAGCAAGCTATAAATCATAAACTGGATAGTTGAATTTATGGGGTCTCAACTGTCTCGATGCATATACAATTACTCTGCCATACTGCATCAAAACACATTATAACCCCTGGTGTGAAGCATCACTATATACTACATATCCTCCAGACCCAGATGGAGTGGCTAATACAGGTGTTGTAGTTAGTCAGTGTTTCAATTCCTCAAAACTCTTTTGACACTCATCAGTCTATTTGAATGATACATTCTTCTTCAGAAGCTTTGTTAAAGGGGGTGAGATCAAGGAAAACTCCTCGATAAACCTCCTGTAAAAACCAACTAATCTAAAGAAACTCCAAATCTCATATGTATTCCTTGGGGCTTTCCACTTCATGACTGCTTCAACTTTCTTTGGGTCCACCAATTTACCCCCTCCGGATACTATATGACCCAAAAATACTACTTGATCTGGCCAGAATTCACATTTATTGGACTTGGCATACAACTGATTCTCCCTCATAATTTATAAGACCAACCTCAAGTGCTCGGAATGTTCTTCACTACTTCTCGAGCATACCAATATGTCATCGATAAACACAATCACAAAGGGATTTAGATAAGGCTGAAATACCTTATTCATCAGTTCCATTAAAATAGCCTAAGCATTCGTCAGTCCAAAAGGCATCACCAAAAACTCAAAATGTCCATATTGGGTCCTAAATGCACTCTTTGGTACATCAACTTCTGCTATCTTTAACTAATAATATCCTTATCTCAGATCTAATTTAGTGAATACCTAAGCTCCTTAGAGTTGATCAAGTAGATCATCAATTTTTGGTAAAGGACATTTGTTTTTTCATTGTCACCCAATTCAACTGCCTATAATCGATACATAGCCTTAAAGTTCCATCTTTCTTTTTCACAAATAGTACTAGAGCCCCCCAAGGTGATACACTAGATCTAATAAAGCCCTTGTCCAAAAACTCCTACAATTGGGTCTTAAGTTCCTTAAGTTCCACAGGTGTCATCCTATAAAGAGGAATCGATATAGGAGCAAAACCTGGAACTAAGTCAATCGTAAATTTCACTTCTTTTTTTGGGGGTAAACCTGATAATTCATTGGGAAACACGTCTAGGAAATCCCTAACAATTGGAATATCCTGGATCGTCTGCCCAATATGAGTGTCAGTCATATAGGCTAAGTAAGCCTCATAACCATCCCGATTCAATCTAAAAGCACTTACCTCAAAATATCACCCTTAGTTGAGTAGGGGATTCAATAATCACTTCTTTGGTATGACAGTTCATTACAGCCCTATGTGCGGTAAGCCAATCTATACTTAGGATAATATCTATCTCTCTTAATTGCAAGATTATCAGGTCCGCTTTCAACTCAGCCTGATCAATCCGAATAATACACTCTTTACATACTTCCCCAAATTACTATAGTAATACTACTGGAGTATTCACCACTAGGCCACATTTCAATATTTCTCTCTTACAATGCAGTCTAGAAGCCAAATGTGGTGTGATGAATGAATGTGTAGATCCTAGATCTAGCAATGCAAATACCTCAAATTGAAAGAAATGTAACACACCTACAATGACATCTAGGAAGTCATGAGCCTCCTGTCTGGTAATGGAATATATCCTGGCTTAAGACTACGGTTGATTGCTTCGCACCTCAGTTCTGGCACTAAGACCTATAGAACTTGTTCTACCTCTGCCTCTTTGTCCCACTCCACTGACTTTACTCTACTGGACAGTCATTTCAGTTACCATTCCTCCTCTCACTCCCGAATGTGCTACAATGATAGCAGGACAACCTCTAATTTGATGCTCGAAGGAGCCACACCATGTCTCTTGCCACAGTGCTCACAGCTAGGCATTTGTGGTGGTTTCTTGCTATAAGTCTGCCCTTCAGACACCTGACCTCTACCAGAATAACCAAAACTGCCTCTTGGCATAAACCCTGACTGTCTCGATCTCGTTTGTGATCATGACAGTCTACTTTAGCATTTACTAAATCTTCTGCTAGAATCAGCTTGAAATTCTCCAGGGCTCTTCATTCTAAACTCCTGCCTATACTCTACTTGTCCATCTTTTAGTAGCTACTCAATTCTAATCGAAGCAGCTCTTAACCCAGTGAAATTGCTCAAATTGGTAATTGCCAGCCTCGTTTCGATTTCCATGTCTAGCCTATCTTCAAACTGTCTACAATTATCCTCCTTTATTAAAATGAAGGATGTAGCATACCCCATCAATTCATTGAACTGCACTTTATACTCAGCTACTGTGAGTTTCCCCTGTTTCAAATCGAGGAACTCCTCTATCTTTCTATCCAAATAGATCTTGGGCATATAGTTCTCTTTGAAGACCCTCAAATAGTACTCCCAAGTCAATATACATGGTCAGACAAAACTATCAAGAACGGTCTTCCACCGCTAGTAAGCTGGACCTTCTAGTAACAAGGTAGAATAATCAAACCTCTCATCCGGTTCATAATCCATTTTGTTCAATATTATTTCTATCCTCTCTAATCAACTCTCTGCCTCAGCAGGGTCTGTACTTCTGTAAAAGTCTACAGCTCCCTGTTTTCTAAGCTTGTCGTACCTCTTTTCTCTCCTCTCAGGCACTCTCGAGGGTATTGACTCAGACTGGGGCATAGGAGACTCTCTATTGGCTCCTATTGACTCAAGGTCAGCTGATTCAACAACTCTGTCCCCTATGGCAGACGATCTATAACAGACAACAATTGTGATCACTATATGAATTTCTCGTCAAATATCATATTAAACAACTCCTATATATCCCTAGAGATGTCAAACCATGCTCTGATACCAAAAATTGTAACATCCCACTTCCATAGAGCACATACTCGACATTTTAGAGAACATGCGAGCACATACCCCACGGAAGCGGCATGTTAAAGCAGTCACATCACTTATAGTGACATCATATAGAATATAAACATTTCAGAAAAACTAATTTCCATCATTTCATTCATGAACATATGCAGTCATTGTCATTACATTCCTTGCATTTGATTCATAAACATAAAAATCCATTTTGTTATTACACTTATAACTTCTATTTATAAAATGCATAACATGTCAAAGTTCGTAACTCTATACGATGTGCACAACATAAAACTAGATACTGGAACAAAATATTCTATCTAGACACTTCAGTATTAGCTGACCAAAACTTTAAGCCATTTTTGGTTCTAAAATGGACAATGCTATGTTACTACTGGATTGTCTTAGAGATTAGGTTGTCCCGGTACCTGAAAATCAACGATGCATTTTGATGAGTTTGCAAACTTGGTGAGCGAACCATCATCGACATGTTCACTCAAGTTAAGACACAATATCGCAAACACATATAATCCAAGTTCTCAAACACATCGTATTATTTAAACTCAAATCCTAATTATCACATCATTTAATTGTCTACCAAATCACAATATATGTGTCTCACATTTAAACACATTAGAAACACAAACATTTTATATTACTATTTCAACATAATTCAATAAATTTCTCACAACAGTTCACATAACACATACCTTTATATATATATATATATATACATATACATATATATACATACATACACATACACATACATATATGTATATATATATATATATATACACACATACACACACACACACACACACACACACACACACATATATGTGTATACATGTATATATCAAACTCCTTAGACTATCAAATTCCTTGGACTATCAATGTCCAGAATTATCACAATCATATCAGTAACAGTTTAATAATTGAAATTTAAACAAAAACAAATCAATCGTGGTGAGAAAACATCCAGGATAACTCACAGTATGCTCAAAATTAGTTGTTGCCTTGACGATCCGACAATGTCTAGATGTTGTCGGTCAATTTGTACTTCTATATCATATAATTCACACATTTTATCACATTACTAACTTGTTTAATCAAATGAGCACTCAATCATACACATGTATATGCTTTATGTTCAATGCATGCTCAATTAACTATCCCGGGTATGTAACCTTATTCACAAGTCTTGCTCATTCATTCATCATAGCTTGTATATATCTTTTTTGCAATTAGGTTATGGCTTTAATTAAGTTTGGTTACTCGCAATTCATCAATCATACATTCACTAATCCTTTTCTAGCATTATAATTACAAAATTTCTCAATTCTCATTCAGTTATGCCTAATTCTTTACCCATATCTTTTGAATCACATTTGCATTTATAAGGACATCTTTATATGATTAACAACTGATACTTCTGAAATTCATATACCTTGATATCAACAATCCAATCCTCAAGTTATAACATCAATCATCAACCTAAACTCATCAAATACTTAACCAATTGATTCAACATCAAACTAAGTTCATTTTAATCCCTAATCAAGTCTAAAAGCACCAAAATAATGTAACTTATCCTTAATTAATCCCATAATCACATAAACAACATGTTCTTCATTTCATAACCTTTTTGACGATCGTGTAAGCCTTCCCACGATCATGGGATGAGTGAAAAGAAAGTTCACCATCCACTTCCTTCAATTTCATTTCCAATTTTATTTTCAGATAAGTTTTTGAGTCAGTTTTGTATGGCCATTATGACATAGAAAATGAGGTATTTAGGCAACAAATTCTTCTAAACAATTGTTCATATATGTCTTAAGTTTCTAATGACATAAAGTTAATGCAGTTTGGTTCAGTATTCTACGAGTTATAACCAAAATACTAAAGACTCTTCTCAAACAGAGACAGCACCCAGTACTCAACTTCAAGCCAAATTTCAAAGCCCTTAGGGACAAAATTCAAATTCATCTACAAATCAAGATATGGCTAAAATACAGATGCCTATTCAGTGGAAAAACTCCATCTAACATATTCCAACACATTTCATCATCAACCTTACATGCAATTCATCTCAGTTCATCCCTAACCAATCTTTATGGATGTTATGCTCATATATAACTCAATAAGGAAATCAAACACTTACGTGTTTGTCTCAAGATTTCCTCAATCAATAAGCTAAGCAAGTCTCCCAAGCATCAAACATATATTAAAAACGAGATGGGATTAAACGGTTTCAATTTACAAGATGAGGGTTACTAAATTTTAGCAAAACTTTAAGGATTTTAGGGATTGTGTAAAAGTGTCGTAGGTGGGAGGAAATATGGAGAAACAATAGACCAAAACATAAAAGATGGTTGTAATATCTCGTTTCCATACAAAGGGTTGAATTATGGAAATTGGTACACGTGAGATCAATCGGAGAAATTAGGAAAACACATCTCATGCTCATGCATTTGTGAACAGTGA
>JAOTAY010000004.1:14389496-14411086 GCA_025629805.1 Erythroxylum baracoense
AATTAATTAAAATATAATTCATTCATTAATTAAAATATTGTAATTAATTAATTAATTAAAATATAATTAATTACAATGTAATTAATTAAAATATTATTAATAATTAATTAAAATATAATAATTAATTAATTAGCTACAATATAATTAATTAAAATTAATTATAATATTTTAATTAATCAACATATTGTAATTAATTAATTACAATATAATTAATTAAAATTTAATAAATAAATAAATTAATTGAAATGTAATAAATTTTTATTTCTCAATATTTTTTACAAACTAACTACTGTCAATAGCAATGGTAATTATTCCCTCCTTTTAACTAATCATCATAATTATAATGATAATATCCATTTTCATTCCTCACTATATTCATTCTCGTTCCTATTACCATTCTCCCAAACAAACCAACTGCCACCTAAGTCATTCCTTCTACAAAAAAGTTTCAAATCAACTCGTGATTTTGCTTTGTCCTTTATCTTCCCTTCAATGTTCATTATGGTATTGAACAAATTATCAAAAATATTTTTTTCAATACGCATCACATCTAGATTATGATGTATCAAATTAGTTTTCCAATATGGCAAATCCCAAAAGATGCTTCATTTTCTCTAACCAAAGTTTTGACTAATGCTTGTATTAACTTCATTAGCTTCAAGTTCTATAACTTTTAGGAACCCTAATTCATTAGTCTCCTACAATATCTCTTTACCAGCTTTATGAGTGAGATGAGGTGTTTATATCATCCTATTCTTAATGAACTTTTATTTATTCCTTCTAAATGAATGATCTAGAGGAAGAAATTTCCTGTGGTTGTCAAACTAAATGTTTTGGTCTCGTTAGGAAGATAAAACGCATCGTAATCATTGGCACAATAAGGACAAGCCAATTTCCTTGTTGTGCTCCATCCAGAAAATATAACATACGCCAAAAAATCACTAATAGTCGATATCAAAGCTTCTCTAAATAAAAAAATTTGTTTAAGAGACACATCATATATCTCCATATCATATTCCTAAAGATGATGCAATTCAGATACCAATGGTTGTAAGAATAAATTAATTTTATTCTTTGGATTTTTAGGCCCAGGCATAATTACTGTCAAGAACATATATGTCTTATTCGTTCATACACATCCATGGAGAAAAATTATAAGGAGTAATTATGATTAACTATGATGAATATTGTTACCCATATTGACCAAAATGTTGGAATCCATCCGTTAACAATCCCAACCTAGCATTTCGACTTTTAGCTACAAACTAATAATGGGTGTTATTTAAATGTTTTCATGCTAGTGCATCTAACGGATGGCTCATTATTCCATCTTCCTATTCATGTTCATTATGTCATCTCATGTGAGATGCAGTAACATAATAGGCATATAGTCTTTAAAGTCTCAGAATTAGCGGGAAATAATACATTCGCTTTCAAGGTACTAATTTTTTTTTATAACACACTTTCTAGATTTAAACCTAGATTGACCGCAAAATTGGCACTCTTGTAATTCCACATCAGCTTCCCAAAACAATAAACATCTCAATTTGCAAAAATCAATTTTTTCAACTAGCAAACCAAGATCCTTAATAAGTTTCTTCATATTGTAAAAATTATCAACTATTATATGATCAAAAGACAATGATTCATTATACCAACCAAGAATTTTATCAAAACTTCAATCAGAGTTATGCCCTTCAGACTTTATGTTCAATATTTAAGCAATTGAAGACAATTGAGTCATTGTTTTACAATTTGGCCATAATTCTTAGCTTATTGTAGTAAGTCAAAAAACTGTTTTGCATGTGGGTTTTGTTCTTCATGAAGATTTTTTATATTTTCTTGAAAGGTATAACCAGCTGCATCATAAACCATTTGGACGTAAGGATTTTTAGTTACACAAATATTATTTATTCTAAATCCAATCCTATAGCCCCTACTCCCATCCGACATATACCCATACATCGACCAGACATTTGTGCACATGCTGGGTAGAAGCAGTAAGCTAGAGCAGTCACTTTCACTTATCTCATGGCATTTAATTTAAATAACAAATATCACAGTATCTAAAAACCCAATTCCTCATTTCATTTCATAAAATATAAAATACATTGTAGCATTATAAACATCATCCATACATGTACAGTATCAAAAGCTAATCAAAGTTTACATTCTGTTTACAAAAATATGCTACATAATGAGGAAATGTACAAAACTCTATCTAACTCTTTAGTCTTAGTTGGCCGACCTTTAAGCCATATCTTCTATACAAAAATACAAGAACTAACCTTCTTCTGGAGCGGCGTATCAACTAAGTTACCTCTCTTGTACCTGAAAGTCAATGTTTCAATTTTGATGAGTTTTGCGAACTCAGTGAGCTACCCGTCATTGATGTCCCACTTGTATCACATAACACAACAATTCAAATTCAATTCATAGAACCATATAGTTCGCATCACTTCATTGATCAACATATTCAATCAAATAAAATTTTGTATATATAGTTCACATTTCACGTTCACAAAAGATCATATAACTCAAATCAATCATTCATATAATGCATATCAGATTGTATGTTCAACGCTTATGAGAATCACTTTCAATTGTTACGTTGTTGTGACCAAGTTCCTTTTTCACTGTCCCGTATCCATTGTGGAAACCAGACTCATTAATAACTATCCCTTATCCGTTGGGGATACAGGGCTCATTATACATAGTGAGTCAGAGGCTCTTACCACATTCTTAACTTTAAGTTATTTTTCACTGGTGACTCTAGTCATAACTGCCTTTATCTTATTGTGCATTCATTTAATGAAATGCATCACATGTGTTCAGTCAATCATTTGCACTCAATTTATCACATTCACATTCATATTCACATATATCATCAGACCTTGGTCTGGCATTCAATAATTAAGTTGGGTATCACTTATTCTGTCAAATTCATATACAATAAGCACTTCCAATATGATATTTATGCATCAAACACCTCGAACATTCAATATCTGGAATCAACACATTCACATCACATAATAATTCAATACAAAATTTAAACAAAACAATTAATGAATGTGAGACCCACTAGGTTACTCACAGTTTACTCTAGATAGCTATTGCCTCGAGGTCCTGACAATGTTTGGATGTTGTCGCCCTAATTGCTCTTCTATATCATGCAACACACATTTACACACATTACAACTTTGCACAATCACTTTAGTACTCATTTATGCCCATATGTATATATGTTAAGTACAATACATGCTCAATGACAACCCTGGTATATTTCCTTGATACACATCTAATAATCATTTACCATTATCTTTCAATCATTCGCTAATACCTAATGCACTTTACTCATCTTAATCACCTTATTCATCATCAACTAGGTTCATTCAAGATCTCATTCAAGCCTAAATACATCATAAGGAAGTTCCTTACCATTAGTTCATTCAAAAATCACTTAAAAGACAACCCTTTTACTCCATTTGTCTGCCCACAATCATGGTGTCCCTCCCATGATCATGACATAAACTCCTAGGACTAGCCACGATCGTGGGGGTTCCTACCACGATCGTGATAGAACCATATTCTCGTCTGGCCACGATCGTGGGGTGAAGGCCACGATCATGCCCTGCAGTTACTTCTTTCATCCACACGAATTCAACACATATACTAACAACAATTTCACTCCAAATTTTTCAGTGTTAACATCCATTTATGCAACTTCATTACATGCTAATTCAACCACCAAATTAGTTGCATTAAAATCCACAAAATTCAACTCATTTAATTCATCATCTTTTACTTAAATCTCATTCATTAATGAAATCCTACCTTACATGCATTTCTAACTTTCTCTTTGCTATATTCAGGACATCTCGTGCAAAGTCAATCATGTCTTTTTAATTCCCCTTTTTATTCTCTGCTCAATTCTATCTCAATATCAAGCATAAAGAAGTTTGTAACTTAAGATTCACCAATCATCTATAAAACAGAACATGTCATCATCATTTTCTGGTTTACTAAATCCTTACTCCTTCCTATTCCAAGAGCATTATTAAACATCTTTCTTAAGTATAAGTTTCTCCTCTTTCATTACACCATTAATTCGCAATCTAAATTCATCCACAATATAATCTATACTCATGACTTTCATATTCTCACAATAAGAACACAACACATATATTCATTCATCAATTCCCTTACCTTCATTATCAACACAAAATCGAACATGATCACATCTCTTCATTTTTTAACTTTCAACACTCATTCAAACACTATTTCCATACTCATATTATCTTTAAAACATCTTTAATACAACTCAAATCCATTGTTAATCATAAACACAAAACCAGTCATGAATATATCCAACTATTACTCAACATTTTTATCATTTTCATACGCCATTCACATTATAAATCTATCCCAAAACATCCCTATAAAACCTCATAAATTATTACTCATCATATACTCATTCTTCATCTACGATGCACATGTATATTGATCACTATTTTCATAATCATTTAATATCAAAATAATCACCATATTTGTTTCATTTATGACTACCCATGAAGATCAAAGTATAACTTACTTGAGGAAAACTCCAAACTATTCAAACCCACTTGAACCTTAACTTTCCATACATCACACGAACATCATCATGGCGGTTGGGAGGATTAGGTTTTCTAGTGGCAAGATGATGAGGACACAAAATGGAAGTAATAAATGAAAGATGAGAGCTAGTTTCGACATTGATGGAGGTTACTTAAATTTCACAAAAACTTATAAATCAATATTCACACTCCCCAAATCAATTTTCAAGACATATAATCCATAATTCATATCATAATCATATTTATAAATCAGTTATACCCGAAAAATTTCAATGAATGCATGTATAATCATTTTAATGTGTGCAAAAATTAATATTCACATACGTGTTTATGTTATATTATACATGAGCATGAAATGCATTTTCCTAATTTTCTCATTGATGTCTCTCATCTATAGTATTCTAGGCTTCTAACCCTTAATATGGGGAAATGGGATGTTACAAGTCCCCCCTTCAAACTCATCCACATTTATTGACGAGTTTACTTTATTACCCTTTTGGGTGTTACAAATCAATGGCTCCCCATGTCGTGTCCACTCAAAAATAATTTGGAACAAACCCTCTTCTTAACAAATGGAGATTCACTTCATCAATAGGAAGAAAACAAATATGTTTGCACTTTTTACATGGACATCTGATCTTTGGTCCATCTATATATGTAGGTTGAGAACATACATAGTGAATAAAAGCTTCAACTCCCTCAACATACTCAGGATTAATGAAACCATTTGGAGTTAATCGTTTATACATCCATGATCTATCAACATTACTCATTTCTGCAAAACCGTTATTTAAAAAATTGATTTCATAGCTAGTATCCTTCATTTCTCCTAATTTTATAGAACATGTTTGAATCCTACAAGTTCAATTCTAAAGTTTGAATTTGAACAAGCACAATGGTATGTGGCATTACCATACGAATCGAGAAAGTAAGTTCTTACTGTGATTCCTAGGCTTGTGGAATTTTCACCGATAAGGCTCATGGGAGTTGCAACACGAGTTTCCAACCTATATATTATCCTAGGGGTTTATTATACAAAGAATTATCATATCTGATAAACCTAAGCATTTCTTATTTTAATACTAAGTTTGAATTAATCAAAATGAAGCTTAAGTATTCATGTTTGAATTAATTACCTATAAGTTCATTTCCATAGTTTGAATTTAAAAAAACACTATAGTACCTGGCATTATTACACCATATGAATTGAGAAAGCAAGTTCTTACTCTAACTCTTAGACTTGTAGACTTTTCACCAATAAACCTCATAGGAGCTGCATCACGAGTTTCTAGCCAATATGTTATCCTAGGGGTTTACTATACAAAGAAGTGTCATGTCTGTTAAACCTATGAATTTCTAATGTTAATATTAATTTTGAATTAATCATAATGAAGTTCAAGTATTTATGTTTGAATTAATTACCTACAAATTCATTTCCAAAGTTTGAATTTAAACAAGAACTATGGTACGTGGCATTATTACACTATATGAATTGAGAAAGCAAGTTCTTGCTATGACTCTTACGCTTGTGGAATTTTTCACCGAT
Organism: Erythroxylum baracoense; assembly: GCA_025629805.1. Classification (NCBI taxonomy): domain Eukaryota; kingdom Viridiplantae; phylum Streptophyta; class Magnoliopsida; order Malpighiales; family Erythroxylaceae; genus Erythroxylum; species Erythroxylum baracoense. The sequence continues at coordinate 14,395,656 of JAOTAY010000004.1, forward strand.
AAACCTCATGGGAGCTACATCGAAGGTTTCCGGCCAATATGCCATTCTAGGGGTTTATTATGCAAATAATTATCATTTCTGTTAAACCTATGAATTTCTTATGTTAATATTAAATTTGAATTAATCACAATGAAGTTCAAGTATTTATGTTTGAATTAATCACCTACAAGCTCATTTTCAAAGTTTAAATTTAAACAAGCACTATAGTACGTGGCATTGCTACACCATAGGAATTGAGAAAGCAAGTTCTCACTATGACTCTTAAGCTCATGGAATTTTTTATTGATAAGCCTCATAGGAACCGCATCACTAGTGTTCAGCCTATATACCGTCCTAGAGGTTTATTATGCAAAGAACTATCATGTCTGTTAAACCTATGAATTTCTTATTTTAATACGAAGTTTAAATTAATCATAATGAAGTTCAGGTATTCATGTTTAAATTAATCACCTAAAAGTTCATTTCCAAAGTTTAAATTTAAACAAGCACTATGGTACGTGGCATTGTTACATTATATGAATCAAGAAAGCAAGTTCTCGCTGTAACTCCTAGACTCATGAAATTTTTCACCAATAAGTCTAATGGAAGCTACATCACTGGTTTCCAACCTATATACTGTTCTAGATGTTTATTATGCAAAGAATTATCATAAATTTCTTACGGGTTTCATCTAAGGTGTTATTATGTAAAGAACAAATTTTTGTTTCATTATTATGCATTGAATCATCCATAAGATCTCAAAATAATTCCATATATAGTAAATACTCATGTAATCCATACATCTACTCATTAATGATTCAAACAAAACCTAAACATAAATACTTAGACTATTAAAGAAGAATATAAAAACTTATCATTGATTATAAGAATATTCTAAACAACATAAAATCTATACCTCCTTTGCATTCAGCAAAACCCGAACCCAAATACTCATTCTATTAAAGCAGCACATATGGTAGACATCAATTGCAGGACTTACCTGTATGGACAGACATCCACAAACTACAAAGAATAAAGATGAGTAATGCTCTTCAATACAAAATAGGGCCTGCTTAAAAGAAAATTTTATATTTAATATAATACACTTGTTCAATAGTTTTGTATTTATATCTGTTGCATACAACACTAAATTTCTCTATAAGTATTAACACTTGAAACTCTAACAATCAAATATCAGTATAATATTAACAAAAACATGTGATATATACTAACATAAGCAGAACACTCCCAACACTTTAACATAATCATAACAGAACTTTCATGCATTCATGTATTTTTCATATTGTAGATATAAACATCAATTATTTAAAGGCAAAAATAACTATAACCCTTTTGATACTTTGGATTGGAAATTCATCTTAAGCTCTTTACAATCTTTGGGGTTCCTTGCTAAATTCAGTGGTTAGATAGAAAATTGGATAATTATAGTTTCCTATAGCATTATAATCAATGAAGAGCCATTGATATTATACCATTTGCTGATTACTTATAAAGAATCTACTATTTATAATGCATCATATCTCAATTGAATCATTAATCGACCATACATAAGTATTTTATCATTTAGTAAGTTGTTGTCCTTTCGCTGGGACTCTACCATATACAGTTATATGGGGATTATAGGATGCACCTATAATGCTATAACAAATAGCTCTTCTAGGTGTAGGTAGACATAATTAAAATAAGAGTCCACAAATTTCCAAGTCAAGTTTTGTATAATTATCACCGTTCTCATATATATCATATCTAAATATTCATATGTCTCATATTCATCAAATTTCATAAATCATGAACACTTAAAATCCATTTCCCATATTTTACACTCATCTTTTGCTCAAACAATTTCAATACTTTTACATATATATTACTCAACAACAAAAACTTCTACAATCTTAACTTATTTAAAAAGCAACCTAATTTCTTTGTTTTATTCAAACTCATATAAGAAAGGTCATAAATAAGAAGCAATATAGAAATATGAACGGAATAGAAGAAACCTGAGATTAAATTATGAAAAATTAAAATTCTTAAAAGGAACTTGAGAGAGAATAAGGAGAGAAAAGAACAACCTTATGCACTTTTGAAACTTTTAAAATTTATTTAAGGTCGATTTAAGAGAGATACTTGCTTTAAAAACTTGATCCAACTACTTAAACTTACTTAAAAGGTCAAAGCACTTAGGTGACTACTTTAACTATATGTTACTAAAACAACGATACCTACCCTACATATTTTAGAATCTTATGATTATAACCCTAAGTAAGCTAAACACATAAAGATAAAACTTTTATGTTTTAGACTTCTTAAAAATGTTACTCTAACTTTATAAAAAAAACCAAAAAAATAAACCCTACAACATAGTCCCAAAAATGAGCTTACAATCTTTTGGCTTATTAACTCCAAAACATACCTTGACCTGAACCAACACCAATTAAACATCCAAAAATAAATAACAAAGACACCTAAAGAATATGTGAAACATTGAGAAGCACTTAGCGTATAACATGTAAAGAAGAATGACCAACTCTACAAATTAACTATAAAAAGCCAAAAATCTAAGATGTTACAATTCTTCTGAACTATAAAATTCCTATAAAATTTTCACCATTCGCCTAAACATTACAAAGAGCCTAATATTTGGAATCGAATTTTAATTGAATTTTATTTAAAGCTTAAATCTTCTTATAGTTATAAAGGTTGGTAGGCAATAATATGGTTCAGATCATTGATATATTTCCTTAGCATTGACATAGATATAACATCATAAAAGTATTAAGTACATTAGTAAGACCAAATGATATAGTTAATTAGTCATATGAATCCAAATTAAATTCATTGTTTCAAATTATATAAGTTTACATAACATGCAAACTTGATAGAAGTGTGAAAACTCGATAGAAGAAACTCGATAGAAGTGTGGAAAATCTTAAATGGATGAATCTATTTCCCAGTTGCTTCTCAAAATTTGCTAATAATCATTTATCAAATCATACTCCCATTCTCACCTTCCTAAATACAAAGAGAATTATCCCGTCCATTTGAATTCAATGACTTTATTATTCAACTAGCTAGGTTTGAGGAAGGCTTATGGGTTGCAATAAGGTCTAAAATTTGTGAAAATAAGGAAGGTGCCAGAAAATAGGTCATGAAAATGCCACGTAAGACACCTTCCTTAGAGTTAACAATGCATGTGTGACACTGTCAAATTTTTGTCCAAAATAGCTTAATATTGAGCAGACTCGATGACCTTAATTGAGCAGATTATAATGTTTAGCCCTAAATTGATCAAACTCAATAACTTTTGGCCTCAAATTGGGCATTTAGCTGGTTTACTTTATATCCACTTAACAGTTAAGTAAAGTATGTAGGTTGAGAGATCATATACCAAATTTTAATCATTATTTTGGGCTTAATTGGTTTGAGTATTAAGAGACAAAGGGCCAATATGTTAGAATGCCTAGGACTAAGCATGATTACATAACCAAAGTGAGGGATTATATGGTACGGACAGAATGATACTAACATTTATAATTTGATTCTCTAAATGAAAATTATGTTCTTATTTTTGTGACATTTTGAAGTGTGTTTGCAAGCCTTTAAATGGTGAATTTTTGCAATTTCAATCTCTCATTATTTGGTTCACTCAAACAAAAGTCAATTTTAATTACAATCAATCCTCGAGGGAACGATACCTTACTATACTATTTCATAGGAGCCATATATTTGCATTATAGTAACTTCAATTAATTTTAAAACTTTAAGCTAAACAAGAAGGAGCTATAACTTCATTAAAAAAATCATTAATTTCTTAAATGCTTCTCCTATATGTTTTGTATCACGTACCAACTTCATCTAGTGAATAAGAGGATGACAGAAATAGGTGAAGAGGGAACAATAAATCATGGTAGGTTGTCCCTTTTGTCATTATTTCTATTATATATGGTCCATATTGCTTTAGAAACCACAAAATCCATTTATAAATCCATCCAATTTGCATAGTTCATTGCTTGTATTATAATATTTTTATTGTTTATAAATCACTCTGCATTTTTAATGTGGACCCTCTATTGAGCTTCTCTCATTTCTCTTATTCATTCTTATATCCTTTACTCTCTGTCTTAGTAGTTCCAGTTAATTTCATACATTTATCAATTTCCTTCATAGGAGTTAAAATAGTATAGGTCAAGAAACTAGAATGATCAATGATCTTTAGAAAAAAAAATGAAGGCTTTAGGTTCAAATTAATACAAGGAACTTGTACATAACATTTTGCAAATAATAAGACCAATAATAATGGAAATGAAAGAAAATAATATAACATAAATGAGAATGAATACAGAGTTTAAAAATAAGCTATGAGGCATTAATAGAGGAGTTGTATGTTCTTTTGCAAATGTGGGTATAGATAATTAGAAGAGTGAGCTATGAGAAGTAAGTTTAAGTAACTAGAAAAATAAAATGAAGATGATGAAGGAATACGTGTGAAAAAGAGTGAGAATCTTATAAATAAAAAAATATGGACAGTCTCAAATGGCTTCCTTACTTACATGCCTCACCAAATCTTTGATACCTTACTTTTTTGCATTCACACTCTTCCTTTTCACTTGTATCACTCCTATTCCTAATACCCATTATTTTTTTGTACTTATACATATAAATAGTGCAAGTTTGAATTTAATAGTTAAAAATTCTCATATAGTTTGAATTTAATAGTTGAAAATTCTTATATCAATTATTATTATTCGTTAAGTTCAAATGGTTTTACAATTAATAGATATTTTCATAAAAACCCTTAATCATATAGTATGGTTTCTTCTTCGTAAAACAAATTAGGAAGGGAATGTTTTTCCTAAAATTTTTGTTTAGAAAATATTTGCCATTTCATTTTATAGTAACCCATATTTTTGTTAATTTTATATACTTATCAATTTCCTTTGTATGAGCTAAATTAGTGTAGGCTTATTTTAAAAAGGTTCTTATTTGGGTTTGGATTAATAGCTATCTAGAAAAATATAAGGATGATTCCTTACTTAACAGGATTAAATAGGTGAGTCTAAATGTTTTAATTTTTGAGTTCGGTTATTGAACTAAAAAAGCCTAAGTACTTTTTTTTTTTTGCAATATGTGATTATTAGTTTCTTATACAAACCTTAAGATTAGTTCCTACACCTATTTCTTTAACCCAGTTATGTAAAATCCCTCCTAATAGTTGATGTATTTTATGGCCATCATATGTTAGGAAATAACCCTAAATTTACAATTATATGCATTATTATCAAATAGTTCATATTCTGATTCCTTACAATGATTCTTCAAGCGTCATTCAATTTGTTAACTTGTATATGAACATATTTATAATGGCCTCATAAAGCTGTATAGGGCAATTTATGGTGGGAAGTTAGTAGCCAAACCTGAGTTAAAATATGTTAATATGAAAACAAGTATTTTTGAATAAAATGACCCTTGATTATGTCAGCTATAGGTAAATATGAGACATAGGGAAGGAGTTAGGACACCTTCAAGTTCACAAGGCATATTACAATATACCAAGTTTCAAATTTAGTTATTCGTTGAGATTTTTTTAATCAAACTAAAGATGTCTCAAGCTTGTAAACTTTATAAAAAGGAGAGGATGGAGATAGTAAAGGTGAAGATAGAAGTAATGGTCTTAAGGTGGATTATATTGATAATGAACATATTAATGAAGGAGTTAGTAAGGTTGATGAGCTTTTTGACGAATATATTATTAAAGAAGTTAGTAAGGCTAATGACTATGATCAAGATGTTAGGTACCAATAGGATAGGTATATAGAAGTTTATATTTCTAATAACATAAACTAGTTAAAATTTATTCAACTAATTGTTGTAGTTTTATTGGTAATGACGAATATCCAAGAAGAGAATAAACTAGTTACCCATTATGAAGACCAGCAACAAGTATCACGCATAATCCAACTAATAAGGCACTATACTGGAGACTGGGGATAGAGTATAAAAGTGCAAAAGGATTTAAATAGGTTTTTATAAATTATGTAGTGTAAACAGGATACAATGTCAAGTTGAAGAAGAGTGAGAGCCATAAGATTAGATTTAGGTATATTAAGGGATGCCCATAGGAGTTGTATGTTAGTTATAGTTTGAAAGTTTACGTATTTTCTTTGATGCCATAAAAAGAGGATGGAGGCATCTAAGGCTAATTTTTATAATTGATGGCTTCTTTCGCAAGACTAAGTTCTAAGGGTAGTTATTAAGTGCAATAAGAAGGGATGGTGATGGAGGGATGCATCCGTTAACTTAGGTTATTATAGAAGTAGAAAATATTAATTAATAGAGTTGGTTTGTAAATCTACCGGCTTATAATTTAGAATTAGGAGGCGGTGAAGAACTTATATTCATATATGATACGGAAAAGGAGAGATTTTATACATGTTTGGAAGTTAGATATTATACTTACCATTATGAAGAAATTGGAAAAGAACAAAAAGATGCAATACAATTAATAATAGTGTGGAATGGAGATGGGGGAATATAAAGTGTCAAAAGGAGATGGCAAACATATTATAAAGATTGGTAGACAAAAATCATGTAGTTGTCATGTGTAGGATCTATAAGGATAACAATGCAAACATACAATTAGTGTTATCCATTATTCCAAGAAAAGGGTCAAGACATTTATAGGTGACTATTACAAGAATGCTCAATTCCTTAGTTTGTATGAACATAAGTTATAACTTATTAGGGGTTTAATTTTTTGTCATATGATTTATGAGAGGTGATACACCCACCACTTAAAAAATTCATGCCAAGGAGACCAAAAATAATTAGAAAGAAAGGACCAAATGAGCCTAAAATGTAAAAAAAATTCAAACAAATTGTCTTAGGAGAGATGGGAAAAAAAAAGTAAGAAGCATGGCAATTATGGCCATAATGCTAGAAAATGCAAGAAAGAAGGCTCAACATTACTTAGTGAAACATCTTCTTAGGTATAGAACCTTTTTTGATTATACCTTGCATTACTTAGTGCGCTTTACTTTGTTTATCAAACTCATATTGTTATTTCCACTATGTCTGTTAAGTGATCACTAAGATATCTTCACAGATATATAACCATTCAATTTTTTATCAATTTATCTTGTTTGTAATAACTAATGATTATGTTACATTTTATTAATATAGGTTATCAATGCAAACATAGTTGAAGATACCACTATATCAAGTCAACAAAGTAATATTGTGAGTTATATACATAAAAGTTTGTTACATTATTAACAATTAATTCAAATGAATTCTAGGAATGACATATGTGTTTCTAGGTTGGTAGATCTTCATATGTTAGTAAAAGGAAGTTTGGAGAAGTTGATTCACATACATTCAAGCTATCATTTGAACTAAGGGGTCTAAGATTCAAAGGAAGATCTGGCATTACTTCCAAATAGTTAGAAGTTGAAGCAAAGAGGAGGAGAGCACCACTAACTTAACCACCATGGGAACAAGTTTCCCAGTCAAGTGCAAATGAGGGAAGCAATATGGAATCTAATCATCTCCATTAAAGTTGTCAAATGTGTTGGCAATAATTTTTACATGGATGCATTATTGACAAAATTTTTTTGGCAGATATGTTGTCGATATGTTCTTTTTCGCTATATGTATATATGTCTTCCCCTTTTGGATATGAATTCTAAATATCTTATATGTGAATTACAAATATATAACTAATATTAATGTGCTTGCCACTTTTGATTAATGAATTTCAAATATATTATTATTATAAATTACTAAATATTACTGGTGCCATGATAGAGAATCATTACATTGAATATGTAAGTAGAAATTATATTTAAATAGAATGTCCGGTGCATAATCATATTATTACATTCATTATAATTTAAGTTTGAAACAAAGCATTGCAATTCAATACCATTTTCTTATAACAATTTTGAAAATTTCTCCCATTATAAGCATAACAAATCCTATTATAATAATTTATACAATTAATTTCAACTCATTTTTTCTCTTTTATCAACACATTAATGTGTTGCTTCATGAGCTTTATTTGCTCCTCAATCTCCATAATTGTACTTGTTTCAGCGTTGCCAGGACTCCCTCTTCAACATACATACCTCTTTTTTTAATTTATGAATCAACTTAATAGTTTAGTATATTTCTCATCATACCACTTGAAAAAATCACATCTACTAACCTCAAATACAAATTAATTAATAAGATAAACATTACACGTATCAATAATTTTACATTATTAAAAATAAAAAGTCGCTAGATATTTGGGACATCCATAAAATCTCCCCCATAGGTTATGAACACTCCATCAAGTTCTTGGTAGGGCATTTAACCTATAACAACAAACCATATTATCATCATTGATTGGTGCTATAGTAGAAGACATGGGATCTATAGCTTTAGGAGATGTCACTGCAATTGTCATAATAATAAACTAATGGTAAAATTAACTAATGAAGAAGTTCAATTTCAATAGACTTGCCAAGACCTAAACCTTTTCTCTAAACAATAAGCTTTCACATTCTAAAGAGAATTGTGAACTAAATAATCACAAAAAATACAAATTGGTAAGACTTATACAACTGATTAGAAACATGCATAATTCGTAGGAAAGACCAAAGACAATAACTATTACTAAATACTTTAGGCAACAAACACAATAACTCACTGATTACTTGTTTTGTCTTTCATTTCCTGTTGCTTCTATAGTTTATATCCAAAAATGAGAAAAAAAATTTTAAACCACTAAGGCTAACTTACACATACTTCACTGATTTAACTTAATTACCAAGTACATGCCCGGTGCCAACAAGGCTCTAGTGCAGTTGTCGTATCACTTTCAATATTATGGATATATACCTATAAATTTTATGTATATATGATCTAATGAATTATATTATTTACGGGCATAGATTGGACAGAATTAGGTTGCATTACCTGGTTTTGGCATTATATTTAGCAGTTAAGTTAAATTAATTACCACAACTGCATTACTCTATTCTATACATCTCCATTAGTTAAAAATTTGATGAAGACGACAATTTTTACAATAAAAGTGAAGTACAAAGCCATAGCAAGCCTTTACCACACCCACTACTTGGACCATGCCCACATTATATAACACATGGAGCTTAACTGCTCCAACTAGCATTTGACCAAGTTACAGAAAATTTTTAATTCAACTAACCAAACATTAGCTAATCTTCAATTTTATTAGGAAAAATGTCATATATTCTAAGAATACATGATCATTATAAAAGAACTTGCAGATAAACATATACATCATATATCTATTCATTTACAAAGCATTGTAACTTCTGAAATCCTAAAAAGAAGCTCTAGTGCACTTGTGGTAACTATCGTAAGGGAGTCAATCCTTTTTTCTCCTAATTTAATTCTTGTGACATATGAAGAATCGTTTGTACCCAAATTCTTTAATTTACGTTCCTTCACTTTTTAATCAAACATAAGAAGTTAATCGCTAAAATCAGTATTCAAAATAAATTATGCTAAACCAAGCCCTTGGCACACAGTCCACGTTCAAAGCAAGACGTGAGATGCAAGAGACGAGATAGAGAACTTATACTAAACCAAGCACTTCACATATAAATTGCATTGATTATCAAAAGAGGTAGCAACTAGTGCGAAATGCAAGAAAAGAAAGAGGACCCATAGAGAAGACAAGAGGAACCGATAGAGCTGGTGCGATAGAGAAGACAAGAGGAATCTAGTGCGAGATGTGAGAGAGGATAGAAGCGTTAAAGAAATTAGGGATTTACGTCGAAGACGCGAGAGGAAGAAATTAGGAAGCAACGAAACAAAGGGGAAAAGCATTAATGACATTAGGTATTTTCGTTGAAGAAGCCGAAAGAAGATTCAAAATTAGGGAGCTGCAAAACAGATGGAGGAAGCGTTAAGAAAGGAATTTGAAGCTGGAGGAAGATTGTGCATTAAAGAAATTAAGGAGCTGTAAAACATATTTGGTACTAATATAGGTTTTTGACAAACTAGAGAATTTAGCCGGAGGCTTAGTACTAAGTAGGGTTTTGACAAATTAAGGTTGACTGATTAGGGAATTTATGAATTTTATTTAACAAATTAAACTAAATAATTAACATTACAGATTAATTATTCAAATTACAAAATATACACATGACACTGGGGCTTGCCAGTTGCCAATAAATCTTTAAAATAAATAATAAGAATTATATCAATATTAATGTGACATTTAAATGAAAAGTTCAATCTCATTCAATTTTTAATTAATTCATAATCTATTTTAAATATTTGAAAAATATTATAATTGAATTTGAACTAAATACTATAGGTACAAAGTTATGTTCTAATTAAAATATTAAATGCAAATTGCACTTTTTGTTACTCGTTTTTCTATAGTATTATTATAATTATTTATTTAATTTGAACTCGGTGACAGGTCTGCTCATTGAAGATAAGGCGAACATTTAAATCAGTAGCAATTAACAGGAACGCTGCCTATTCCTTCCAACGTGATGGGTGGGGTCCATTTCTCTATGGACAGCCCAACGTGAAGCATGTGGCGTAATTACAAGTTACAACACGAAAGCAACACATTTTCCTCTTTTATAAGAGTTGAGGATAACATGACCATGAGCACCACACACACGCACCCAAAAGGGCTAGTTGGTGACTTGGTGGCACCAAATCTCTTATTCAGTTCTCAACATCAAAAGAAAAAAAAAAGTTGAAGAAAGGAAAACCCTAGACCTCAGATCTAATATAAACGTCTTCAAGGTTTAGGTTATATGGGAATTTCAGGCATCTCAAGTTCGTAGGTTACTATAATTCACAGGTAAGTCTTTTTATTTTCTCCCTTTCTTTCTTTACTTGCTCTCATCCTACGATTTAGTACACTTTTTTAGCAGGTTCTTTAAAGGAATTTGCCCGATGTGTCTGTAGTAGTTTCGCCCTGCTCCTTTTGACCATATCGTTTTGCTTTAATAACGTGTTTTTTTTTTGAGAATTTTTAATAACGTGTTTTGATTTTATTGAAATGGGATTTTGGTGATTTTAGTCCGTGTTTGGAGTTCCGGCTAAGCATCTTTTCTTTCCTTTTTCTCTTTAAACGTTTTCAGGAATTTGTTTAGAGGGATGAGCTTTAAGTTCTGAGGTTTTAAGTTAGGATAATTTGAGGTTTGTGTGGTGATCGTGAAAGAGGAAAAATGGATGAGAAATTTTGGGGAAGTGAAGACAAGGCAGTCGTGGAATCTGTATTAGGTAGTGAGGCCTGCAAGTTTTTGAGCTTATCAGCTTCTAATAACATATTAAGGGAGTTCTTTTCAACGCAGAGAAATTTGGGTTTTCAACAGGGTCTTTCTCAGCTTGTGGAAGGCTCTAGTTGGAACTATGTAATTTTCTGGAATTTTTCCAGCTTGAAGTCTGGTGAATCCATCTTGGCTTGGGGAGATGGGATTTGCCGGGATCCGAACGTCGGTAGAGTTGGGGGTGAAAATCCAGTTGGGGATGGCAGATTGGAGGGAGTTGAGAAGAGTGATGATGTGAAGAAACGTGTGCTTCAAAAGCTGCATGCAGGCTTTAATGTGTTGGATCAAGATAATTATGCAATCAGGTTTGATGGGGTTTCGGATATAGAGATGCTTTATCTAACGTCAATGTATTTTACATTTCGCTGTGATTCGGCATATGGTCCTGGGGAATCATACAAGTCTGGCAGATTAATTTGGGTGTCTGATATTGGTAATTGTTTGGCTCAATACCAATTTAGATCAGAGTTAGCAAGATTGGCTGGGATCCAAACACTTGCGTTTTTACCTCTTAAGTCTGGAGTTATTGAACTGGCTTCGGTGAAATCCCTGCCTGAAGATCACAACGTTATGGAGAGGGCAAGAACTTTATTTGGCGAATCTGGCACTGCAGATGCAAAGGTTCCTAAAATCTTTGGGCATGAACTAAGTTTGGGTGGCTCAAAACCGAGATCAGTCAGCATTAATTTTTCACCAAAGGTTGAAGATGATTTGGTCTTCACGTCAGAATCTTATGCAATTCAAGCAATAGGTAGAAGTACAGTATATTTAAATCCTTCTAATGGCTGTCTAAATATTACAAATGACTCAAAACTCTCTCCTTGTCTGGAACTAAATGCTTGATGCAGGTTTCAATGCAGAATCTGTTGTTACTGGTTTGGAGCAGCCCAAGGATGACTTGTCACCTCAGCCAGATGAACGGAAACCAAGGAAGAGAGGAAGAAAACCTGCAAATGGGAGGGAAGAGCCACTTAATCACGTGGAAGCGGAGAGACAGAGGAGGGAGAAGCTTAATCAGAGATTTTATGCGTTAAGAGCTGTTGTCCCCAATATCTCTAAGATGGACAAGGCCTCTTTGCTTGGTGATGCCATTAGCTATATCACGGACCTGCAAGCAAAGATTAGGCTTTTGGAAACTGAAAGGGAGATATCAAGTAGTAAACAAAAACCATTCCCAGTGCCAGAGATAGATTTCCAGTCAGGACAGGATGATGCACTTGTGAGGATAACTTGCCCTCTGGACGCTCATCCAATATCTAGCATTATGAAAACATTCAGGGAACATCAAGTTATGCCTCATGATTGTAGTGTGTCAACAACAGACCAGGACAACATTCTTCATACCTTTTCTATCCGGACACAAACTGGTGCTGCGATGCAGTTGAAAGAGAAACTGGAGGTAGCTCTTTCTAAATGATTCTTCCTGTTAATCAGCTTTGTTGTAAAGTGAGATGGCTGGCTTCTGACTGACAAATGACTGTCTATCCACGTCCTTGATGATTTTTAGTCTAACTCTTGTCTTGTTCATAAATGCCAACCCTGTTATAAATTACAGTGAATGTATACCGTGCAGAAGGCTGTTGATCTATACAGAATTTATGGTGGATGATGCCTAAAACTATCAGGGAAAGTTTGAACTTATCCCTGTGCAAAGACTGCAGAAATTGGAAGATGTGATTCTGTTAGTGTATTGGCATTTCTTCTTGGTGTTTTGTCCAATGTTTGATGCTCTGTGCCCTGTGGGAACACAACCTTTTACATAAAAGTTTGACTGGGGACTGATTCTTACTGACAACTAAGATTCTGACCAACAAATTTGACTACTTTACCTGAAGCCAGGATTAAATAGAATCAAATTTTTCGTAAAACCATACGCTGATTAAATCTGTCTAGAGAGAGGCTGATTTTATCATCTATATTTCAATGACTTCACCGGAGAAGATACGTCGACATAGGCGGCAATATAGGAAGGACACGTAGGCCGTTATTAACAGAACGGGGTGCACACTAGTATTGTATCGATTTCTTAAGTGAGTGCATGTTGACAGTTGAATAGTATGAAACAAGTAAACAAACCAGTTTCAGTCGTAAAGAGTTAAATTGTCGAAACAATGTCTTAATTTAAGGGTACCAACAATTGTTATTACATATAGAAGCGTTTGTTCCCGTGTTTCTCGCGCAACTAATTTTACTAGTATAACCGTCTGATTTATGTTTGAATTGAGTATGCATTTTATGCCACAAAGTCCCCCCATTTTACGTTGTTTTTTATTATGACCTGGAAGATATATATTATTAGACCGATTGAACAAAATGGGTGCATCAGGCTCGTTGATTTATGTTGCTCATTTGAGGTCTAAGCTATGTACCGTGTGTTGATTAATTCCTCATTCCTTTCAACCTTCAAACACATGGCTTAGTCAAAACTCTTAGAAATTAGTAAGCCCTTGCAGAGGTAGCAGTCAAAGCTCAATCCTAGTTCTATCTGTCTCTCTCTCTATATATATGTCTTAAGATTCATCTTCATTGCCAAGCCACGCACAACCTGATTTCCTTATAATTCTTGTGGTCGAAACCGCATAAAGTAATAACAATTTTCTGTCACTTTGTGCTCGTCAATTACCAAAACAAAGAAGAAGATATGGCCTTCTGCTGTAAGCATAAAACCATCTTGGGATTGCTATTCATTTCATTAATCTTCTTGGCTTCTTTTCAACTAGCAGAAATGAGGCCACTAGCAGTCCAAGTGGAGTACTCGAAGCAAAGAGGATTAGTTTTACAATCTCTACCGAAAAATGGTCCTATAACTTCAAGTCCCAACCGATGCAATAATATCCCTGGACGAAGCAAGGGCATCTGTACCTTGAACGGAACGAATGTAGCCGGTAGTATCGCCAGAACACCTGCCAAACTCGTCGTCGATTCCATCGCTAACGTGATAGACCACCATCTCCAACAACAACATGAAAGATCTTCATTAGCATCCATCTGAAGTTTTTCTGTGAATACAATACAACCCTGGCTATCACGTGTACAGCACGAACATGGACCATGACCAAACTACAACCCGACTTACTTATCCCTCCCTTAGCAGTTGCTGTTTGTAGTTTCTCGGTGATTGAAGCCACCTAAATTCTATAATGAATTTGTTAACTTTTCCTCAATTACGCCATCATAGTTCTTATAATTCTTTGTTTGCATTATGCAGTTCCATACACTCATATGGCTATCATTTGATTCCAAGTCTCATAAATACTCTGATATCCTTCAAACTCCCATTGTTACTGCACTACTGAAGTCGATTAAGATTAATATTATGTCTTTTTATTTAAAAATGTACATGAAAATGAGCTTATCCCATTCCTAATATATAAAATATTATATGTTGCGCAGTTATATGTCGTGCACCTACTCGGAATTGGACGTCAAAATTTAAAACATTTCTGTAGAAAATTTTACTCAAAATGATAATTTAATAATGTACATATGGAAAAGACTAAGTGATTGCCAATGATACAAAAATAGGAACTGCCTAAATATGAAATTGCTAAGCAGATTGTCAATACGATTAGAGCGGTTATGATTGCCAATGTTAAGAAATGCACTGTCAGGCAAGATCTTAAAGCAATTTGGTTAATTTGATGTACATACTATTAAGTCAGGAGGACTTTACGATGATTAATTTTGATGACAATCAAATAATAATAATGCTAGAAATAAATGAACTAATTTGATGAGTGTATTAAGTGTGCAGAAGTACAAAACACAGAAGAAAAACATAGAATAAGTGGAGAATACAGAAGAAAGCAAAACACAGAAGAAATGGAGAACACAGAAGAAAGCAAAACACAGAAGAAATACACAGAAGAAGTGAAAAACACAGAAGAAGCAAAACACAGAAGAAGCGCAAAGATACAGAAGAAGCAGAAGATACAGAAGAATTAGAAAACATAGAAGAAGCAAAACACAGAAGAAGCGCAAAGCATAGAAGAAGCAGAAGATACAGAAGAAGAGAAAAACATAGACGATACAAAGCAGAAGCCGGAAAAAGGAGGAATCCCGCTCCTATTAACACGGGGACTGGAAGTGTAACAAAAGGTATAACCCACG
>JAOTAY010000004.1:14412992-14424499 GCA_025629805.1 Erythroxylum baracoense
CACACTTATCAAAATAGTTCATTTATTTCTAATATTATTATTATTTGATTGTCACCAAAATTAATAATCGTAAAGTCTTCTTAACTTAACAATTCATATATGCGTGCATTTAAATAAGCAAACATAACGTAAGCAAAGGCAAAGCAGCTCTTAGTAATGGAATGACAGTTATTCCCGCGCTGAATAGAATAAGACCGTTAGTAACGATGACGTAGCATATTGGTCATATGTCCCCGCCAAAATAGAGTCTAGATACAGACCACAAGCTGGCGAAATGGAGGGAAGAGAGTTTTGCTTCAAACTCCACAAACTATCACAACACATCTCACTCCGCGAACATCCTGGAAAAACACAACAACTTCCCTCTCTTCACTTCTTCACCTCCAACAACAACGTTTTCTTTTTTTCATTTTCTTTCGACATTCTTACATCCATCTTGGAGAGGTTGTGATTGTCCATGGACTTGTCTTTCTTTCCATCAAACTCAGGAGGATGTTAGTTGTCATTTTGTGATAATCTGAAAGGAGCAGACCTCTGCTCATCGTGGTAGAATGGTAGGTTTTCCTTTTCCTTTTCTCCTGTTGTTGTTCCTTTTTGATTGTTCTTATTTTCACATGTTTTTAACGTAGTGACAAATTAAATGGTACAAATAATATTTGGCTTAACCGATTTATCAACTATCATGGTGATTATGCGTTCAAGAAAAAAAGAAATATGCTAGTTCTGATAGATGTTGCATGTTCTTCCATTAAGGTGCGTATAATTGCAACTTAAATGTGCGTACAGTAAACCCCAAAGTACACGATTAACCGTGCTTCGTGTTTGAAGCCGATAACATGAAGATGAAAACTCTTTGATGAATATGATATTTCCAAGTAAAGCGAATTCGTAGGGCTTGAAGACGACAACTTTTTAGTTTTCGCAGCTCAGAATCAAAAAGCATGATGGAGAAAATAAAATGATGAATCAGAGAGAATTAGGCAAAAAAAAAAAAGAACTTGTAACTCCAGAGCTCTCTCTCCGTCACAGTCTCTTGTATTGCATCCTAGTCATAACATAAGTCTCACTTGGTACAGGAGATCCTAGGAGAAATTGATATCGGTTCCCAGATTTGGGTTGAAGATCCAGAATTAGTTTGGGTAGATGGAGTTGTACTTAACATTAGGGGAGAAGAAGCTGAGATTCAAATTTGCGACGATAAAGTTGTAAGTAATATTGTTGTTTTTCCCAATTTGTTGGACTTCCGGCTCACCTTAATTTGTGCTTTATGCATCGTAAAATTGCAGGTTGTTGCTAGTTTATCACATATATATCCAAGAGATGCTGAGCCACCCGAAGGTGGAGTTGATGACATGACTAGGCTGCATTATTTGCATGAGCCTGCAGTTCTGCACAATTTGTCGACAAGATATGCAGTGAATGAAATTTATGTAAGAAAGAATTAACTTTATTCTAAGACGAATCATTTTGTTACTGCAGCTTTGTTATAATTTTTGGCATTCTCGCAGACTTACACTGGAAACATTCTTATTGCTGTCAATCCATTTGAAGGACTTCCACATTTATATGATTCTCACATGATGGATCGATACAGGGGAGCACCATTTGGAGATCTCAACCCTCATATTTTTGCTGTTGCTGATATTGCATACAGGTGAATCATCGCTATTTGGGTTCTATACTGGTGCCTCCACGGATTACTATTCACTCAAGGTGCTGACCTTTGGAACAGGGAAATGATCAATGAAGGCAAAAGCAATTCAATTCTAGTCAGTGGTGAAAGTGGGGCCGGAAAAACTGAAACAACCAAAATGCTCATGCGATACCTTGCATATGTGGGCGGTCATACTGCTGCTGAAGGTCGCACCGTTGAACAGCAAGTGTTAGAAGTAAGCTGGATGATTAAATATCAGCTCAAATAGTGAATACTAGAAGTCTTGGCCTGCCAACTGAGTCGGTCTTTTTCATACAGTCTAGTTAGTCATTTCATGTGAAAATATTGAGGGATACATACTCTTTTATTTGAGTGATTGGCTTTGTGGATGAGCGCTTTTTAGTATTTAGGCTGAAATTGCTTACATAACTAGTGAGTGTATCATGTTTCTCATTATAGGATTGCTTAGGGAGATTCTATGAATCTTGCTAAAGCACATGCCATGGTAAAATCCAAAAGCTGTACCTGCATGATGATCTAGGATTCTAGAAAACAGTTCCCCAAGTTTTTATTTATCAACTAATTTGGGAAGAGATGAAATAGTGATGTACTGTGCATACTTCCTAGTTCCTAGTGCTTCCTTACGAGGTGGCCTCTCTGTTTATGTTGGCTTTGTTTTAAGAATACTTTCTGGAAACCAAAAACTTTTTATACTAATTAGTTATTTGCAGTCGAATCCAGTTCTTGAAGCTTTTGGCAATGCAAAAACTGCTAGAAATAACAATTCCAGGTGAGAACTTTCAGGCTTTCCACTGTTCAATTGTTTTACATTTTCCACCGCATTGATTGAGCCATGTTTTTCAGAACTTATATGCAATTGAATTCTTTGAAATTGGAATTGAGCTTAGCAATTTATGTTCTAGGTTAATTAATTAACGGTTCAATCTAGCATTAGTATTTAGCTATTAAAATCATCCTTTATAAAGCATATTCCGAAGTAGCTATTAAGATGTGATGATCCATTCTGAGCATATTCGGCTGCAACTTTAATAAACTAATGCCCTGTTGGAAACAATGGTGCAGTCGTTTTGGAAAGTTTGTTGAAATTCAATTTGATGAGAGGGGGAGGATTTCAGGAGCAGCAATCAGAACTTATCTTCTAGAGAGATCCCGTGTGTGTCAGATTTCAGATCCTGAGCGTAACTATCATTGTTTTTATCTTCTCTGTGCCGCCCCACAAGAGGTGGGCATTTCCTTGGACTGTCTACTACGCCAGTTGCTGTGTGTTCCTTGATTTGATTCATTTTGATGATTAACTGATTTTCTGGCTTATTTAGGAGATTGAGAAATATAAATTGGGGAACCCCAAGTCTTTTCACTATCTTAACCAATCCAATTGTTATGAATTGGATGGTGTGAGTGATGCCAGTCGGTATCATTCCACTAGGAGAGCTATGAGTATCGTTGGAATAAGTGAGAACGAACAGGTCTGGAGGTTGCTTCACATCCTAATATATGATCGTCTTTGTTAATCAAATTAAAAGCCGAAGAAGTAGGTATTTTTCTTGAAGAGTAATCTCTCTCTCACCCGTACTTTTGTAGGATGCCATTTTCAGAGTTATAGCTTCAATTCTTCATCTTGGTAATATTGAATTTGCCAAAGGTGAAGATGTTGATTCATCAGTTGTGAAAGATGAGCAATCCAGGTTTCATCTTCAAACGACTGCAGAGCTACTCATGTGTGACAAAAGCCATCCCTGAGTTTTTTTTCGTATTCCTATTTGTTTGCATATGAATGTCTACTGTACACTTGTTTCAGGTGTGATCCTCAGTCACTAGAAGATGCACTGTGTAAACGTGTGATGGTAACTCCAGAAGAAGTCATAAAGAGAAGTCTTGATCCTCTTGGTGCAGCAGTTAGCAGGGACGGCTTAGCCAGGACTATATATTCTCGCTTGTTTAATTGGTAAAAATATATCGGTTCCTAGCTCATCACATATTTAATATGACAGTGCCGCTTATTTAATGTTCTTTTGGATAGTATAACTGTTATCGTATGATCAGGTTGGTGGATAAAATTAATGCATCCATTGGGCAAGATCCTACCTCTAAGTGTCTGATTGGGGTCCTTGACATTTATGGTTTTGAGAGCTTTAAAGATAATAGGTAAAACACATACCTTGATGTGTAGTTTTTACTTGAGCCTCTCATACTTAATTCTGATTCAAACACAGACTTTGATATCTACTTGTCTTTACTCAAGCCTCTCATAATTCTGATATCTTGGGCAGTTTTGAACAATTCTGCATTAACTATACGAATGAAAAGCTGCAACAACATTTCAACCAGGTATGAGGTTAGTTATATATTGTCTACTTTTGCAAATGGAAACAAACTTCATCATATAATCCTATTTTTGTAATGCCGTGCCGTTCAGCACGTATTCAAGATGGAGCAAGAGGAGTACACCAAAGAGGGGATTGATTGGAGCTACATAAATTATGTTGATAATCAAGATGTTCTGGATCTTATTGAGAAGGTCTCTATATTGCATTCCGCAACCCCTGCTTCTTTCTCTTTGACACTTGATGAAATTTAATTCCGGTTGTATTTATTCCTACATAATTAAGAGTACACACTATTTCGCAGAAGCCTGGTGGAATCATTACTTTGCTTGATGAAACGTGGTAGGCTAGCAATTTGTGGCTTTAAATTGAATTGGAAGTGTTAACCTCAGTGATGATGTTGCTTATGTAATGCAAACTCATTATTGCCGCAGCATGTTCCCGAAATCAACCCATGAGACATTTTGTGAAAAGCTTTATCAGACATTCAAAGATCACAAGAGGTTCATCAAGCCTAAACTGACTCGCTCAGATTTCACCATTGGCCATTATGCAGGAGAGGTGAGACGCTATTTTCTTTTGCTGCTCTATTTATCTTCCTATACATTTATTTTTAAATTGCATTTTTAATGATTACATTCCATTCCATCAACTTCTTTTCAGGTTCTGTACCACTCTGATCAATTCTTAGACAAGAACAAAGACTATATTGTTCCTGAACATCAAGATTTGTTGAGTGCTTCTAATTGTTCTTTTGTAGCTGGCCTTTTCCCTCCATGTTCTGAGGATACGTCCAAATCATCCAAGTTCTCATCCATTGGATCGCGTTTCAAAGTACATCTTTTTTTTTTTTTAGGTCTTTTCAATAATTCTTGGCACTGCAATGATGACATACCAAAAGTGTTTGTCAAATTTATGCAGCTTCAATTACAACAATTGATGGAGATTCTACATTCTACAGTGCCCCACTACATTAGATGTGTGAAGCCAAATAGTTCATTGAGACCTTCTTTGTTTGAGAACACCAATGTCATTCAACAACTGAGATCTGGTGTGAGTAAATTTGGCACTTCTTCACTCTGGTTTATTTGTTAAATGTCTAATGATTTCGTACATATTTGTTTTAGGGAGTCTTGGAGGCAATCAGAATAAAATGCGCTGGATACCCTGGTCATAAAAGCTTTTCTGAATTTTTATCACGATTTACTATTCTAGCACCAGAGGTATCGAAAGGGAAGTAAGTGCAATAAAGAGAAAGGAGTTTTATGCTTGGATTGAATCAGGTTTGGTTCCAGTTTGTAAGTTTATTCTTGCAATTTGCATGCAGCTATGAAGAGAAAGTTGCATGCAAATGGATTTTGGAGAAATTGGAGATTACAGGATATCAGGTATTACCAGAAACACTTTCCGAAACTGTTTAAGCGCTCAAGGCTACCGTACTGACCTAAAACTAAGGTTTTTTTTTGGGTAAAAGAGGCGGGCTGAGCCCCAAAAAAAAACTAAGGTTTTAATTGCACACAATTTGGCAGATTGGTCAAACAAAGGTTTTCCTAAGAGCTGGTCAGCTCGCTGAGTTAGACGCACGGAAAGCAAGGCTACTTCGCAACTCAGCGGCAGTCATCCAGAGGAGGCTTAGAACTCATACTACTCGAAAAAAGTATATCGTGTTGCGCAAATCTTCAATCAAATTACAATCTCATTGGAGAGGTGAGTTCATAGGCAAATGTGAAGATCTTTTTCATGAAATGTAAAAGATTTCATTGGACGCATGGTAATTAAAGAATTTAACTGTATCTTTCTCTGAAGACTCTTTAAGTTTTTGTTTCAAGTCTTGAACCTCTTACATGCACTGCTAGGATTCAATCAGCTGCCCATGTTATGGTTTTTGGTTCTAGATTTATCTGTTCGTTACCTCTCGCAGGAAAACTTGCTCGCAAATCATACAAACGCATGAAACAGGAAGCTGCTGCTGTTAAAATCCAGAAAAATTTGCGTAGACAATTTGCTAGAAGAACGTATACCGGCACAAGGTCGTCTTCAGTCATTTTGCAGACAGGCTTGCGAGCAATGGCTGCACGGAAAGAATTGAAATTTAGAGAGAAAACCAAGGCTGCAATTGTTCTTCAGGTTGTCAACTAACCAATTGCCTGTTGCCTTTGTATGATTCCTGTGGTTGCTTACCCGATAAACTTTGCAGAGTTACTGGCGCTGTCATAGCGCTGTTTCATACTACAAGCAGCTTAAAAAGGCATCAGCTTTGTCACAAAGAAGATGGAGAGGAAAATCTTCTGGGAAAGAACAGAGAAACCTTATGATTGTAGGTGTCGGCATATGCCAACTTTTTGAACCATATTTTATGCTTAGAGGATAACATTCTTATTTCGTTCATAGCTAGATTAGGTCTTGATTATGAAAAACTTATAAGAAACCTTAATTTTTTAATTATTATTTCAAGATGACATCAGCCAAATTTTATTTTGTTTCAATCATTGATGACGATATTCAAATCCCTAGTTCAAGCATATCCTTTGAGGTAAGGTGGATTTTCCCCTTTGAATGCTCCTTAGAATAGCATGTTAGAGACGTGAAGCAGTTGAAGGATTAAACGTGGAAACTTTGGTTTAGAGAGGATAAGTTTACTTCTTGTATTTATAGACTCGCTCACCTATTTCATATATAAGCACAAATAAGATATGTGACTTTGCGGTAGATATTTTTTCACTCTATGCTTTAGGCTTGTGGGTGAACGTGAATAAGCATGATGGTACTCGATTGAGGATTTGTCCTTTAATTTCTTTGATTTTATCACGATTTCTGTACTAGTTTTTATAGGTTTTGGTCATCTGTATCAAGCTCACCTTCGTTTTGCTGCTTAGATAAACTTATTAAGTTAATTGTGTTGTTTTTCCATCTAGTACCTTTTTCTGTTTGGGAACATGGAAATAATTAACCACATGATGCTGCCAATGAATTGCTATTGCTAGATAAAGCACCGAAAGTAACATCTTTTTTGTGTCTCCTGTGAGTGCTAAAGATGCAATAGATTCTCTTGGAGAATCCTATTTTCTCTTTTTCATCGCTAACGCGCAATTTTCCTTCTCAGGAGGGTGAAGAAAACACTAGTTCGCTCCGAGAAAAAAATGATGAACTTAAAAGGCAGTTTCAATCTGAAAAGCAGTCGAGGGTAAGGAATAAGTTCTAATTAGCAATTTCCTCGTCGTGTAATACCTCTGCGCCTTTGATTTCTCTCTTATCATCAAGATTCTGGTATTGAATGGATTTTGCAATCCTTCTTTAGTTGACTTTGATTCTTCATGCTATCTAACAACGAGCCCCGCTAACCATGTAAATCAGATGGTCCCGGAAGAAGCAAAGGAAATGGATATAAATGCTTCACATCATTCAATGGAAGATTTACCGCATAATGCTTCACATGCCACGGAACTAGAAGCTCATTCTCTAAACACCGAAACCTCTGCTTATCCCCAAGACCCTGAAAGTTTTCATAATCCCAGAGCAGAGGCCGAGAGATTAAAGGTGATGGCGATACTAACTATTATTATATTCAGATATCCCACCACTCGTAGATTTGCGATTTGCATCAGTTAAGTGGTTGATCTAAACAATTTTTATAAGAGAATTGCTTCCCGATCAAGAATAAGCTAGTCTTTTGGTGTCAAGATAGAATAACCAACGGAATGATTCAAAACGATAAATATAGTTAAGAAACATTGGTGTTTAAAATGGAAGAAGAACCAAGGGAGGATAGCTGTTAAAAGCTAGCATATTATATAGTAATTTGATCTGGTGTTAATTGAGTATATACCTCAAACGAGCCTAGTAATTTCGATTCTTTTCTGTTGATAGCTTATAATTCATTCATGCTTGTTCATCTATTAATTTGCTAATAAATTTTCTCATGTCCTCTTTAACTTATCGAATGCAAAGGCTAATAAATGAGTTGCACAGGCCTTAGTAAGGACAGAAAAGCAAAGAGCTGATAATGCTGAAAGAAGATACGCTGAAGCACTGGAATTAAGTGAGAAAAGACGAAAGAAATTAGAAGAAACCGAAAGAAGAGTTTATCAACTTCAGGCCTCTTTGAACAGGTAGAAGCAGTGCGAAAGACTTGAAATCACTTGTATCATGTTCCAGTTTAGAACTGGACGCAAATTATAGATTTCAACACTGCCTCTGTGAATATATATACACATGAAGTAACATGTTCACAATAGGCAAGCGTACTTCATGTATGACTAATACTATATCTGGTCTAGTGTGTCTCAGGATGTTGTATTCCATGTCAGACCAATTTGCCGAGCTAAAGACAATCCTGAATATGTCATCCAGCTCGACTTCTTCTAGATTTATTGCTCCGAGGGTGCGAATTGATTCTCCTTCTGATGACTCGGATGTCTCATCCAGTGATTCTGATTTCACTTTTCCAGCTCCAGCTAAAATTCCAGCCTCAAACAAATCATCTTCTCGCAATTCTAATGCCTTTCAACTTATGGTTCAGGATATTTCAACAACAGAAAATTCAGGTTAGCTGGCTTCGAACTGTATCTGCAATTATGACTCTTCTGGAACTTACCACATTCAAGTGGGCTCGTTAGCTACTTGATTGGAACTGTCTCACTGAGGAAGATGTGTTCTTGAAATTTTAAACTTCTAGGAAATTTTCATGAGTCCATGATACTGTAGTTCCCGCACTCAAATAATCAAGATTGTAATATTTCTACTTTTTTGAGGATTTGTTTGATAGATGATAATTTTCTTTCTTTTGATTGCTTCTTTTTTAATTTTCGGTCTTGCCGATTGCATTATGCAGGTTCTGGGAAGTGGGATAGTGATAAAGGAGCATTTGATGACTACTTCTGATGCAACTTCTTGTAGTAACTTGACCTCTTAATGTAGAGCATTTAACATAACTAGAAACGGACCTGTTAGGCTTATCGAGTAGACACCAACAATCAGTCATTAGACACAAGAGCATGCATGGCAAGATTTTCTCTCAGAATTTTTCAGGCCAATTATTAGTAAACCTTTAGCTCAATGAAATGTAAATTTAATGTTAGTTTCACTAACGTAGGGAGTAACTAGGAATTTCTACAACGAGTGCTGAAAGGGCAAGAAGAAAGCTATCTTATACAGAGTTCTAGCAACATACACTACTGGTAAATTTTCATTTCGTTTTGTTTTTTCATGCCTGTTGTTGAACAACTTCGACACTACGTGATTGCGCATTTGATGACCGATGTATTTCATGAAATTCGGGAGATCTTTGATCGAGTGAGATGGCAAAAATAGCATGCAATCCACTTCTTTAGCCATTACTTGTCAGCTAATTAAGCATACTTTAATTAAGTCAAATGTCTTAAAGACAGTTATATAATTTATTAATTTAACGAGTAAATAGGTAATTTATTTCGTACAAAACTTGTTTGAGATGTATCTAAACAACTCTTTCCAGTATTTGCACGTTTGTCGCGCAGACTCGCCCTGCCAACTCTGCAAAGTGATTTTCATATATCACGTATGGCCATTGATTATATCGCTGTCGTAACAACGTACGTAACATATATATCTCTCTCACTCACGTACGCCTTAGTTCTAGTTATTTGTCTTTTCTGGTTTGCTTCCCTTATGATATTAACTTTTTTTTTTCGTTTTATTGTTGGATAGTTTGAGTCAGTAAATGGAGTTTCAACTAGGACTAATTTCAACTCTTAACTGCGCCAGTCGCATTAAGAATCTAGAATTATATACCCGTGCAATGTCAAATTTTAATATAAAATTATGACACCTATATGTTCCTTCTCTCGAAAAACTAATGTTTTAAAAATCAAATTGACTATTGAAATTGTCAGAAGAAATATTTAAGATTTAAAAATTCAACCAGTATTAAACTGTTATAAAACTGGTATATAATAAACAAAAATAAAAGTTATAAAAATAAGTAATAATAAAGTATTTCATTGAAATAAAAATACAACAATCTTAGAACGTAGCCCTTCTTAGGACTTATGATGGATCGAAGAAATAAAGAGAGTGCAAAGAAAAGACAAGATAAAATAGATCTTTGTAGAGGAGACCTGACCTCAATTGACAAATAGTCAATGTCAATGTTAATTGATCGATGCCTTTATTAATATCTGTGCCCATTAATTTATAGGCGCCATAGTTACAAATAAACTACCCACTTGCTTCTCAGATCACTATCCCAAAAGTATAGGCAGAGAACTAGGAATTATTGAAACAAAATACCAGATAAAATCGAATAACTTGCTAAAGATAAAGTCAAACCCAATCACGTGGAGGAATGTCCACGCACGTAACGGATCCCTCCCTCTTACGAAGAGCTCTTGTCCTCAAGAGCAAAATTAGGGAATTGTCTTCTAATGAACAACACGTCCTCCCAGGTTGCATCTGATGGAGATGAAGATGACCAGTGAATAAGAACTTGCCTTTTTCGCCCGAGTGTCCTGTGCCTAAGAACAACAAGCGGCTGCTCCATTTCTTCGTCATAATGGAAGTCTAGTAACTGCGGCTGGACTTGAATATTAGGCCCCACGCATGGCTTGAGGAGTGAAACGTGAAATACCGGATGAACCTGTGACGTCGGAGGCAATTCTAACTTATAAGCAACAGACCCATTCTTTTCAATTATTTTGAAAGGGCCATAATATTTCGCCGATAATTTCCTCCTTCGTTGCTCCGCGACGGACTTCTGTCTAAGTGGTTGGAGCTTTAAGTAAACCATGTCTCCAACTTGAAAAACACGCTCAATACGCCGTTGATCATAAAACTGCTTCATACGATTTTGGGCAGCTTTAATTTTCTCCTGAGCAGCCCTCACGATGGCGTCTCTGGCCAAAAGTTCCTGCTCTACTGTTTCTACTCTTGCTGTTCCCGGTACATAAGAGATTAGAGTTGGAGGCTCTCTCCCATAAACAATTTCAAATGGCGTCTTCTTGGTAGTGGAATGTTGGCTAGTATTATAGCAATACTCAGCCCACGGAAGCCACTTCAACCAGTGCTCAGGCTTAGAACTCGTAAAACACCGTAGATACATCTCCAAGCTCTTGTTAACAACCTCTGTTTGACCGTCAGTCTGTGGGTGATAAGATGAACTAATATTGAAGGAAGTCCCATTAAGTTTGAAAAGCTCTTGCCAAAAAAAGCTAGTAAATGTTGAATCTCGATCACAAACTATAGACTTTGGCATTCCATGGAGTTTAAACACCTGTTCAAAAAAAACTCGAGCCACACTTATAGCAATGTAAGGGTGAGATAGAGCAATAAAATGGGCATATTTAGAAAGCCTGTCCACTACCACGAATATCACTGTTTTTCCACCAGATTTTGGCAATCCATCAATGAAATCCATTGATATGTCTTCCCAAATTCTTTCAGGAATTGGAAGAGGATACAGGAGTCCAGAAGGCAATGTTTGCTCACTTTTGTGTCTTTGACAAACGTCACATTCACGTACAAATTGCATGACT
>JAOTAY010000004.1:14433958-14457236 GCA_025629805.1 Erythroxylum baracoense
TTTAATTCCATCAATCTAAGAAATAAACTCCTCCACCCATAGACATTCTAATTAAATCCTAACCAAAACAAATTAATGAAACTCAACCTCAAAATAAACTGAACACATGCTTATTTAGTAAGAAAAGGAACCGGGGCCCAACACCTTAAACCCCATTATCCAATCCTTTCACAAGATTAATAAAGTATTAAGTACAACATTAGTTAGGATTGTGTGAAATTTTTACCGAGATAAGTTAAGTACATTGTATATAGTGCTAGTGTTGATTCATAGTTCTTCCATGTATGAAGAAAAAGAGAGAAAAATGAAAACAATATGAAAAAAGAAAAAAGAAAAGAAAAGAAAAAGGAAGAACAAGTAGCATCAATAAGTGCAGAATATTGGTTATATTGGTATATCTCGGAGTATGTTTTGATTATCTCGATTTTATCCGCTTCTTACCTTATTAATGTTTATGTTTAACCCTCTTTCCTCTCTTTTAACCCACCTTAACCCTTACCACATTACAAACCTAAATAAGTCCTTTTGATCTATTTATGCATGCAATCATTGCAGAGGAGAATTGGTGTATTAGCAAGCCTATGGTAGTGTAGCTTCCTATAGGAAGTTTGATTGAAACACTAACCCTTAAACACTTGAGCAAAATAAGTGAAACCACAAGAAAAATTCATTTATGCATCTAGACTTACTTTTGAGTGATTGTGCAAATTGTGAGTTTGCTTGTGTACACCAATGAAAAAAGTAGTCATGATATATTCATTAACTTGATATTTGAGTTGGCTTGAATTTGAGGGATTATGTGTTTTGATCTTTGCGAAAATGAAATGGTTGAATTGATTGATTGCATTTATTTTGCTTGAGGACAAGCAAAGATTCAAATGTGTGCATTAGGATATGTTTTTATAGATAATTGGCATGTGCTTTCTAGTATAATTGTTCTTTATTGTTCTAGTTTAGGATTCATTTTGTATGTTTTCATTAAGTTCGATTTCCATCGTGTTCATGTGTGTTAGATGCTAATTGAGGGTAAAAATTGCTTATTTTTGTGTCGGAAAGGAGAGGAAGCAAGTTAGAGGATGAACAAGAGAGCATAGAAGAGAAGACAAGAGGATCACATCTAGGACCAATTCCCACATTCGGGGGAATTAGGTGAATTCCCACGGATATGGGAAATCAAGACAGAAAGTTTCTGCCTATAATTCCCACGCTTATGTGAATCATGCAGATTCCCACGAGCATGGGAATTGAAATCTGAGGCAATCTATGAGGCTTTATTAAACCTAATTTTTTGGACTGTATAAAGAGAATTAAGCCTCCATCTTCGGAGGGGATGACACCTACCTATAGAAAGACCATCCTTGGGTAAAGAACACAAGTTTGGAGCATCAAGAAGGATTAAAAACAAGGATCATCATCAAGATTGGACAAAATAACACATCAACACCAAAATTCCAGATTTTGGCAAAGAAAAGAAGGAGTTTTCTTATTCACTTTCTACCGTTTTCATCTCTTCCTTTCTTTGTAAAGATGGATTATTTGAATGTTGATAGTGTTATAGAGACCATGTTAGGCTAATTTCATATTAAGGATTGCTTTTTCATTATTTTGTCAAAACTAATGTTTTATTGAATTGAATGAAGTGTTTTTAATAATTGTTGTTTTTAATTATCATCTTGCAACAAATCGAGAGAGCGAGTGAGATGAAAATTGTGAGAATTGTACAACGAGAGTTGGAGATCTATAGACTAGCAATTATTATGTCAATTGAATAATTAGAAGAGAGATCTCAATTAGTCAATTGATCATCCATAAGATAGTGTAATAACTAGTTGAATCGGTGGAGTCATTGGGTAGGTTGAGAGATCGTTCAATTGATTCCTGTAAATTCAATTAGGGATAAATGGTTACACCTTGAGAGAGGGTAATTAGTTCATTTGGAAATCTAGGATGAGACACAATTCAATCAATGAAACATGAGGGAGACAGAATAAGGAAAAAGTAATCGCTAGCATTCCGATCTTTGAATTCAAACTTTTTGCAATTACGGTATTGTCCATTATTTTACATTAGTCATTTCAATTTTAATTTAATTTTCTAGATTAATCGTATTAAATAATTTTATTTCTTAAACAAAGTCTTTTCTAAATTGAATGGCGTCTAGGCATCAATCCCTGTGGGATCGATATCCGCTCTTTCTAACTACAAGTCATGACCCATTCACTTGCGATTTTTGAGCGTAAAATAAGTAGATAGGTTTTACAATCCATCAACAAGAATCAAAATGAAAATAAAAGTTTTGTTCTCAAATTTTGGGCTTAATTGTAAATTTAGGAAAAGTTTGAAGGATATAATGATAATTTCACATAAACTAAGGGTAAAAAGGTAAATTCACCATGTTTGATCAAAGAAAAGTCAAAATTCTAGACCCTTCTTCTTGTGTGTGGTCGTGCTCCCCATTATTTGGCATTAAAACACTTTGTTTTAATTAAAAGAAAGGAGAAGAGAGGAGGAGAAGAGGAATTTTCAGCTATCACTTAGTCTTCACCAAGTTTTTTATTCTCTAACCCAAACCAAGGTGTGCTAAGTAAATTTGGGGTCAAGGAACTCAAAGATATCATTAGATTTGAGAAGTTCTCAAAGGATTTTAAGATATCACCCAAAGGAAAGTTTAGGCAAGTTTTGTCTCATCTCCCTCTACATTATGATTTTGAGTTTGGTGTTATGATATGTTATTCTCCATGCTTGAATAATCAGGAAACACAGTTTACATGAATGAAATAAGTCATGGAGAAGCTTCCTTAAGCCAAAATCGAAATGCCCTATCTTTGGTGAAAGTTTGTGAAATTTTGAATATCTTTTGAAATCGATGGTTTAAATAAACTCTATCATGTTAATTGTGTATGTATAATGTGAATTTATGATGAAAAATGAGGAAGATGTTCATTGGAAGGAGGCTTTCAAGTTTATACCTTTAGGTGTTTGATAAAATGCCTAAGTGAACTTGACTTAGGATTTAAGGATTATGATGGTGTGCATTAGAAAGAGGCTTTCATGTTTACTTAGAGTGAACTTGAATTGTTGCTTAAATTGATGAGTAGTAGCCTAATGTGCTTGGATAAAAATGTGCTGAATTATGCTTTGAAATGTGTAAGTATCGGATTAAGGCATTAAATTCCTTGGAAATTGCAAAAGAAAGCTTATATGAATAATAAAGGAATTAACCATGTAAGAAGCTTAATGGCCGAATCCTATACCTTAAAAAATAGTGATATTATGTTTTATACACTTATGTGATGGTGTATAAATATGAGTTATATGTTTGAGTAGTAAATACATTACATTTGTATGTACAAAGGCTCGGGAGCTATGGATGAAGGAGCTCGTACAGAGGATTGTTTAAGTCAAAGGAGTGTACACCTTCTTTTGAGATGAGTTGGGGAAAACATGTCTCTCAAATGATACTAGGACAACCCAAGACATGTATAATGACTTGTATGTGAATTTTGAACCTAGGTAATGCATAGTAGAATTGAATATCAAATAGATGCTAGTGTACTTATATGTTTAATAAACGACATTATTTTGAATAACTTTGCACTTGGAGTGCAAAAGAGGACTTTCACTGTATGAAATAATGTTTTAGAACTTACATATGCATAATTGAGTCATGTATGCTGCACATACATATTATCTTTTAGCTTAAAGCCATGGCAAGTTTCGAGTTTATCGATTGGACCGATAAATAAAGGCATGGTACCTTACTTGATTTTAGTACTAAATATTTGTATATAATTTTTGTTTGTAATTAGCAAGGTAACGGTTGGCAATCGTGTGCTAGGAATAATAGATTAAGCGACCCCATGCCCATCACACTAGTACGTAAAAAGTTAATTCCTTGTAACGACACCATTCTGTAGGACTTGTAGGTGATTGCACACCTAGAGGTCTGGTCATCAACGAGGTCATCACTTAAAGTCATGACGCTCTTGTTGATCGTAGTCTGGACTCACCACAGATGAAAATCGAGCCAAAACTGGGATGTGGTGGGTGTGTACTCTAGTTTGGCCGATTAGTGGTGGCACACATAACTATGTTGGCTTCCTAACGAGACTTGATTTTTACATGGGATGCTTTTCTACTCTTATGTACTGGAATTGGAACCTCTGTTTATGAAATGAGTGATTAATAGGCTAGGCCTATATGATTCCTAACTATTATGGGATGAGTCATAGACTAGGTCTATGTGTTTCTATGACATGCATATTCACTTTATAGGGGGTTATAGGCATCTTAGATGTGTAAAACCATCCTTAGGTTATTTAGACCATTTTGGTATGTACTGGGTTCTATTTGCGATACATGTTTCTTTTGCTCATTGAGAACATAGTGTACTCATCCCCTCCGCTTTCCAACCATGCAGATTAATTTGGTGAGCTTGAAGGTCTGATTGTTCGTGCAGTCTTTTGACATATTCGGGGCATTACTGCATATGGGTAGTCTGTATTTTGTATTTTTGTTGTATAGTGACTCATTATTATGTTGATATGCTTTATAATTATGTAAATTAACTCTTATCTATCTTGTGGTTTGTAAATGACTTTATGTATGAACATTTTGTGTTGTTGTTGAGATTGCTTTTAAGTGGACTTCAAAGTCCAGAAGTTATGGTAAAGTTTTAATGTGAATATAGAAGCGTGCTTGAAACTAATTTACAGGTTTTTCTTTAATTTTGATATTTTCAAATTGCAGGCGTTGTGTTGCCGAAATATTTTTAAAGATGTCCAGTTAGCCTTGCATAGTCAGGATAAGGGTACCAAGAGTATCCTTAGCCTGGGTATGCAACAGTTGTCATGTGCCCGATGTGATTTTAGGTTGTGACAATTAAATTGGTATCAGAGCAAGGTTTTTATGTTTTCAAAAGTGTTATTACCATTTTCAAAAGATTCATGAGCCTTAGGAGTTGAGTATGGGTGTTGACAGTGTTTGGTCGAGAAGTTGAGTATCGGATCATTAAGTTGATGCCTTTAATGGTCGGATGATTTTGACCTCAGTACGAGTACTTGTCGACATTCCTTGGGGGTGTAAGGGACATCAGATAAGCTAGGCTTAGTCTGATCTATTTTATTAAATAACATTTTTCTTTTCTTTAATTTTACACTGATAGCATGGTTGGATAAGGAAGGGGAAGTCGTTACAAGGCTAGACCTTTGTGACTCGAGCTAGAGGAACACAACACT
Source organism: Erythroxylum baracoense (assembly GCA_025629805.1). Lineage (NCBI taxonomy): Eukaryota > Viridiplantae > Streptophyta > Magnoliopsida > Malpighiales > Erythroxylaceae > Erythroxylum > Erythroxylum baracoense. The sequence goes on from JAOTAY010000004.1 coordinate 14,439,196, forward strand.
GAAGTAATCACAGAATCTACGGTTGCTAGCTCTTTTGCTCATAGGCAGCCTCATATTGAAGCACCGTCAGAGGTAGTACAGTCGGCTTTGCCACCAGTGTCGAGGGATGTTCTACAGTAGGTGATGACATGGTGGGCACAGTACAGTGTGTAACAGTAGCCTAGGGTTGGAGCTCCACGGATGCCACGACAAGTATCACCACCTCAGTAGCTAGTAATGATACCTAGTCATGCGCTAGAGGAACATCCGATGCTTGAAACCTTAAAGTATATTAAGGAAGTAAGGAACCTCAGGTGTGGTACCTTTGATGGACGCAGTGATGTTACCGAGGCCAAAACTTCGATGAGACGGATCATAGAGATGTTCTACGATATAGGGCTGTCTGATGAGATAAAGCTGAAGGTAGTTATCCGATTGCTAGAGGGTGATGCTAGAGTCTGGTGGGAAAATGTCTGGGGACGTTACTGTAGTTAGATTTCTTGGGTAGATTTTATCAACATATTCAACGAACAATATTATACCAGATTTGATAGAGATTAGAAGAAGGCTGCCTTCTTTGTATTAACACAGGGGAATAGGTCAGTGATGCTATGTTAGAGGCAGATCTTGTTCCCCTCGATCTCCAGGATTTTGAGGTGATATTAGGGATTGACTGGTTAGAGAGGCATCACGCCATGGTTATTATTATAAGAAATAGGTGGAGTTTGACACTCAGGGTGGAGTCTTGATCAAATTTACTAGTGACAGATGGATGTTTCCTAAGTTGTTTGATATTAGTGGTCAAGGCTAGGAGGTTGATTCATCGAGGATGCCAGGCATACCTCGCACATGTGATTAACATTTCGGCACAGAGGGTGGAACTTGGAGATGTACCTATTGTGTGCGAGTTCCCTGATGTCATTCTGGAGGAGTTACCTGGATTGCCACCTGATCGGGAGTTTGATTTTACGATTGACTTAGTCCCGGGGATAACATCAATATCTTTACCACTGAATCACATGACACCAGCTGAATTGAAATAGCTTAATATTCAGTTGCAAGAGTTATTGGACAAGGGCTTCATCAGGCCAAGTCATTCACCGTGGGGAGCACTAGTATTGTTTGCCAAGAAAAAGGATAGGACCCTTCGCTTATGTGTTGATTATCGGTAGTTAAATAGGTTAACGTCAAGAATAAATATCCACTCCTTAGGGTCGATGACTTGTTTGATTAGTTGACAGTAGTTACAGTATTTTCAAAGATAGATTTGAGGTCTAGGTACCATCAGTTGAAGATTACTGAATGTGATGTGCACAAGACTGCTTTCCGAACAAGGTATGGATACTGAATTTTTGGTGATGTCATTTGGATTGACAAATGCACTTTCAGTGTTTACGGATCTCATGAACAGGGTGTTCCATTATTTAGATCAGTTTGTTATAGTCTTCATTAATGACCTTCTAATTTATTCTAAGGATGGGGAGGAGCATGTTAGACATCTCTGGATTGTGCTGCAAATACTTCGTGAAAGACATTCGTATGTGAAGTTTCCAAAGTATGATTTTTGGCTGAAGGAAATAGGATTCCTTGGGTATGTGGTATTAGGAGAAGGTATTTTTGTAGACTCAAAAAAAAGTGGAAGCTGTACTTGACTGTGGATAACCCAATAATGTGATAGAAGTCCGTAACTTTCTGGGGTTAGTTGGTTATTATCAGAGATTTATTGAGGGTACTTGCAACCCCTTTGTCGAAGCTTATCCAGAAGGGGGTAAAATTTTCGTGGGATGACAAATGCAAGCGAGTTTTCAGGAGCTAAAGAGGTGATTGACTTTTACGCCAATGCTTGCTCTACATACTTAAGGGGTTGGGTATGAGATGTATAGTGATTCTAGTCGCTAAGGACTTGGCTGCATACTTATGCAGGCTGGGTGAATGATCACCTATACTTCTAAACAGTTGAAAAAGCACGAACAAAATTATCCTTCTCATGATTTGGAGCTCGCAGCGGTGGTGTTTGCACTCAAGATTTGAAGACACTATCTTTATGGGTAGACTTGCCATATATTCACTGACCCCAAGAGCCTGAAGTACCTAATGACACAGAAGGAGCCAAACCTCAAACAAAGGAGAGGGTTGAAATTAGTTAAGGATTATGACTTAGAGATTGACTATCACTCGGGAAAAGAAAATGTGATAGTTGACGCACTAAGTCGTTATTCCTATTCGGTAGTAACTGTCAGGAAAAATCCTTATATAACTCATTTGATGAGTATAAGTAGCCTTAGGGTTAGACTCTCAGTGGCTAAGGATGATGGGGCACTGCTAACACGATTTGAAGTTCAGCCAACACTATTTGATGAGATCAGGACATCATAGGTCGATGATCCTGAGTTAAAGGTCATTTGAGTGAAATTACCATCCAAAGAGGATGAGGGGTTCCAACTAAGAGAAGACAGATTGTTAGTCTTTAGAAACAGAGTCTATGTATTGGATGATTAAGGTCTCAGGCGAGCTATCTTGGAAGAAGCTCACAGTTCGGCTTATACTATGCATCCTGGTAGCACTATGATGTATCGAACTCTTAGAGAAAGCTATTGGTGGTCAGGGATGAAGAGAGAGATAGTGGAATTTGTGGCCAGATGCCTTCCTTGTCAACAAATAAAGACAAAGCATCAGAAGCCAACGGGTATGTTACAGTCTTTGCCCATTTCGGAATGGAAGTGGGAGCATGTGACAATGGACTTTGTAGTTAGACTATGTCATACATCGAAGGGTCACGATGCTATTTGGGTTATGGTGGATAAATTGACGAAGTCTGCTCATTTTCTGCCTATCCACACAACCTACTCGTTGGAGAGGTTTACAAAGCTATATATTAATGAGATTGTGAAGCTACACTGGGTGCCAGTTTCTATAATACAGAACTAGGGATCCAAGATTCACCTCTCGATTTTGGTTGAAATTTTAGAAATCCTTGGGGACTAAACTGAAGTTTAGTACTGCTTTTCACCCCTAGACTGATGGTTAGTCAAAGAGGACTATTCAGACAATGGAGGATATGCTAAGGGTATGTATGATGGAGTTCCAAAGGAGTTGGGACCGACATTTGCCTTTGATAGAATTTGCTTATAACAATAGTTATCAGATAAGTATTGGTATGCCACCATACAAAGCACTTTATGGGAGAAAGTGCAGGATACCTTTATGTTGGGATGATGTTGGTATAGCTAAAGTTGAAGGAACTGAATTAATAAAAATTACCACTCAGAAAGTAAAGGTCATCCCGGAGAAAATGAAAACTGCCCAAGATCGTCAAAAGAATTATGTAGATAAGAGGCGACGATCATTAGAGTTTGCAGTTGGTGATATGTTTTTCCTTCAAATATCACTATAGAAAGGTATAATCTGATTTCAGAGCCAAGGAAAGCTGAACCATCGATATATTGGACCTTTCCATATTGGAGCGTGTTGGGACTGTAATGTATCGATTGAAATTGCCACCGAACTTAGATAGGATCCATAATGTATTCCATGTCTCGATGCTTAAGAAGTATATACTAGACTCATCTCATGTTTTAGGGACACCTCTAGTAGAGCTAAGAGAAGAACTGAGTTTTGAGGTGAAACTAGTCTAGATTCTGGATTGACAGAAAAAGAGGTTACGCAGTAAGGAAGTTTCTATAGTCAAAGTTCTTTGGAAAAGCGACATGGTGGAGGAAATGACTTGGGAGCCTGAGGATCTATGAGACGTTAGTACCCCCTTTTATTTGTATCCTCAACTTAGGAGTTTCGAGGATGAAACTCTTTTGAAGGGGGAGGACTTATAACGCCGGACTCTTTGAGCCCTTTTGTATTGGTCTGTACTTGGAGATACCATTGTATATTTATATCTACATGGTTGTATATGAGTTCAAAAATGTATTCGAATCCTTTCGGTATATGTGCGAGTGATATATAATGTTATATGCCCTTACATTAACTTAGAGTTCATCGGTATGCGAAATCTTAGAGATTTCTGACATATAAGCTTCTAAGTGTGTAAAAATGATTCCATTGGATTGATATGGCCATAGTGGGTGAGTTAAATGTGTTCTAATGCCTTAGAGGTGATTAGACGTGATTTATAGACTTATTGGACAGTTAGAAAGTGTAATTTGAAAAGTTGATGTACGTAAGGGCTTATTTATAACCTGTTAAAAGTCAAGGGAATTAAATGTAATTTTTCAATTCTTGGAGACCAATATGTAATTTTATAAGGCTAAAGAGCTCAATTATAATTTACAAAAGTTCGAGGACCAAAATGAAAGTAAAAGTTTTGGTCATTCTTAAATCTTAGTAAGGGCTTATTTACAACCTCTTAAAGTTAAGGGAATTAAATGTAATTTTTCAATTCTTGGAGACCAATATATAATTTTATAAGGCTAAGGAGCTTAATTATAATTTACAAAAGTTCGAGGACCAAAATGAAAGTAAAAGTTTTGGTCATTCTCAAATCTTAGGCTTAATTGCAAATTTAGGAAAAGATTGAAGGGTATAATGTTAATTTAGTATAAACTAAGGGAAAAAAGGTAAATTCACCATGATTGTTCAAAAAAGAGTCAACATTCTAGATTTTTCTTGAGTGTGGCCGTGCACCCCATTATTTGGCATTAAAACACTGTTTTAATTAAAAGAAAGGAGAAGAGAGGAGGAGAAGAGGAAGTTTCGGGCATAACTTAATCTTCACAAAGTTTTTGATTCTCCAACCCAAACCAAGGTGTTCCAAGCTAATTGGGGATCAAGGAACTCAAATTATCATTGGATTTGATAAATTTTCAAAGGATTTTGAGATATTACTTAAGGAAAGTTTAGGTAAATTTTGTCACATCTCTCTCTACATTATGATTTTGAGTTTGGTGTTAAGATATGTTGTTCCCCATGCTTGAATATGCGTGAAACATAGTTTAGATGAATGAAATGAGTCATGGAGAAGCTTCCTTAAGACAAAACTAAAATGCCCTATCTTTGGTGAAAGTTTGTGAACTTTTGAATATCTTTCGAAATTGATAGTTTAAATGAACTTTATGATGTTAATTGTGCATGTATAATGCGAATTGATGATGAAAAATGAGGAAGATGTACATTGGAAGGAGGCTTTCAGGTTTATGCCTTTAGGTGTTTGATAAAATGGCTAAGTGAAGTTGGCTTAGGATTTAAGGATTTTAATGGTGTGCATTGGAAAAAGGCTTTCATGTTTACTTAGAGTAAACTTGAATTATTGCTTAGATTGATGAGTAGTGGGCTAATGTGCTTGGATAAAATGTGCTTTGTTATGCTTTGAAATGTCTAAGTATTGGATCAAGGCATTAAATACCTTGGAAAATGAAAAAGAAAGTTTATGTGAATAATAAGGGAAGTAACCATGTGAGAAGCTTAATGACCGAATCCTTTAGCTTTAAAAAAATAGCGATATTATTTTTTATACACTTATGTGATGGTGTATAAATATGAGTTATATGTTTGAGTAGAAAATACAATACATTTGTATGTATAAAGGCTCAGGAGCTGTGGATCAAGGAGCTTATATAGAGGATTGTTGAAGTTAAAGAAGTTTACACGTTATTTTAAGGTGAGTCGGGAAAAACATGCCTCTCAAATGGGACTAGGACAACCCAAGACATGCATAATGACCTATATATGAATTTTGAGCCCAGGTAATGCATAGTAGAATTGAATTTTAAATTGATGCTAGTATACTTATATATTTAATAAACGACATTATTTTGAATAACTTTGCACTTGAGTACAAAAGAGGACTTTCACCGTATGAAATAATGTTTTGGAACTTATATATGCATAACCGAGTTATGTATACTGCACGTATGTATTCTCTTTTGGCTTAGAGCTATTGTAAGGTTCCATTTTATCAGTTGGACTGATAAATAAAGGCATGGTACCTTACTTGATTTTAGTACTAAATATTTGTATATGATTTTTGTTTATAATTGGTGAGGTAACGATTGGCCAATTGTTTGCTAGGCACAATAGATTAAGCAACCCTGTACCCTTGACGCTAGTACATAAAAATTGAGTCCTTGTAATGACACCATTCTATAGGAATCGCGGGTGATTGCACACCTAGAGGTCTGGTCACTGACAAGGTCATCACCTAGGGTCATGACGCTCTTATCGATCATAGTCTGGACTCACCACATATAAAATTCGAGCAAACACTGAGATTCGGTGGGTGTGCACACTAGTTTGGCTGACTAGTGGTGACATACATAACTATTTTGGCTTTCGGACGAGATTTGATTTTTATATGTGATGCTTTTCTACTCTTATAAACTGGAACTAGAACCTATGTTCATGAAATGAGTGATTAATACACTAGGCCTATGTGGTTCCTAACCAATATAGGATGAGTCATAGATTAGGTCTATGTGTTTCTATGACATACATATTCACTTCATAAGTGGTTATATGTATATTAGACGTGTCAAACATTTCTCAGATTATTTTGACCATTTTTGTATGAACTGGGTTCTATTTGTGATACATGTTTTTTTTCTGCTCACTTAGTATATAGTGTACTCCTCGCTTTTGCTTTCCAACCATGTAGGTTAAATTTGTGAGTTTGAAGCTCTGAGTGTTTGTGCAGTCTTTTGACATATTCGGGGCAATACTGCACGTGGTTAGTCTCTATTTTGTAATTTTATTGTATAGTGGCTCATGATTATATTGATATGCTTTATAATTATGTAAATTAACTCTTGTCTTGTGGTTTGTAAATGACTTTATGTATGAGTATTTTGTACTATTGTTGAGATTGCTCTTGAGTGGACTTCAAATCTAGAAGTTGTGGTAAAGTTTTAATGTGAATATAGAAGTGCGTTTGAAACTGATTTATAAATGTTTTTTTTTATTTTTGGATTTTCAAATTACAGCAGTTGTGCTGCCGAAATGTTTTTAAAGATGTCCAGTTAGCCTTGCATAGTCAGGTTAAGGGTACTGAGAGTATCCTTAGCCCGGGTATGCGACAGTTGTCATATGTCTGATGTGGTTCCGAGTCGAGACATAGTAACTGCATTTTGAAATACAATTCATAATTTGTTCTCTTCTCATAACATCTTTGGATAAATATAAACCACTTTTATGACAATCAATTTCTAGACCTGAGAGCTTATTAAAGATCTTTAGAGCTTTTAAAAGAGGTAAACTAGAAGGCTATTAGCCTTTGAAAGAATAATTAGATCATATGCAAAAAAAAAGTTGATGATCTTCAGTTTGTTGCACCTAAAGTGAAATTTAAACTTTCCAATTCTCTCTATAAATCTTTTAAGAGTTTTGTTGAAAATCTCCATTATAAGAGAAAAGAGATAAGGTGAGATGGGATCACTTTGACAAATTCCTTTACAACTTTTGAAAGATTTACAAGGCTATCCATTCACTAAAATTTTAAAAAGAGTAGTTATATATTATGAAATCCATTGAATAAAAACTTACAGGAATTCTAAAGCTTGCAAAGTGTATAAGATGAAATTCTAATCCACACTATTGTGGCTTTCTTCAAATCAACTTTAAGAATGCAACTCTTGCTACTTCTTCTTCTCGAATAAGTTCTTACCAATTCTTGAAGCAGTAGGATGTTATCCCCCATAATGCTTCAAAATATATAGGCCCTTTGTGAGAGATCAATGTATTTGTATAGGAATATTTTCAATCTCGGAGCCATAATCTTTACAATAATCTTATACACAGTGTTCTAACATGCAATAGGTCAAAAATTAGAGAAAAAGAACTGCTCACCATTATTAGGAATGGGTGTAACAAAAGTGTTGATGATCTCAGATTACAGATTTCCTTTATTAAAGAATTCTAGGGCTACATTAATCACCATATGTGTAGTTAGACTTCAAGACATATTGAAGAAATAAGGGTTGAAGCCATGAAGACCAGAAACCTTGTCGGGATTTGGAGATTTTAATGAGTTTTCAATCTCTTAAGTGGTAATGAACCTATATAAGGTTTTAGCTTCTTATGGTGTAATACTCTCTGACATGATTTCTTTCAAAAGTGAGCAAGTTGAGCTAGCATTAGTGGGAGCTCTAAGGATGTTTGAGAAGTATTTAAAGGCTCCTCAAAGTAATAAAGATCGAGAGTTTAATTCTTAACTATTCATATGCAAAGAGACAATTCTATTGTTGTTTTTCCTGGAAACCATGACTCCATGGAAGAAAGAAGTATTTCTGTCCCCAGATTTCATCCATTCTACTCATGTCCTTTTTTTCATAAGTGAGAAGTCATAGATGAGGGCTTTGGAGAGATGCCCCATAGTTAGTTTCTCCTTATGTTGAAGGATAATTGAGGAGTGGTCATTATAAAGATCAAGTTGAATTATGTCAAGAGCAATTCTGGCAGTATTGAGGATGGTGAGTATTGCCTATATTGGTTTGAAATAGAACCTTCAAATCCTTTTTAATGGGCCTAATTTTCTTGGCATAAATGAACTATTTAGAACCCCTAATGTTAGTATTCAAAGAATTCAAAATATAGTCCTCGAAACTTGATAATCAATTAGAAAGTTATTGAATCTAAAGGTGTATAAAGAACAACCAAAAGCATAATGAGTCAAAATAGAATAGTGATCTAAAAGACTTTAATTTATGAATGTGGAGAGGCTGTTATGATAAGTAGTAATAAACCATAAATGATTTCCCAAACTTATGTCAAGTTTCTTTTTAATGAAACTATCTCCATTTTGCTTGTTGCACCAAGTGAAATAGTTGCCTCAAAATGAAAAATCAGTAACTTGAATATTAGATAAGTATCATTTTAGATCTGAACAAAGGTTGGAAATGGATCTAATTCCATCTACTTATTCTAGTTTAAGAAAGGCATTGAAATCCCCAACTATAAGTCGGGAAAGAGAGGAAGTATTTGAACTGATATGAGTTGATTATGTAGAAAGGTTCTTTAGTAAGCACTATTATGAGCATAGATAAAAGAGATTACAAAGAATCACCTGAATTCTTCATAAATACCTTAAGATACATCAATTGATTAAAAGTGAATTTGATAGAGATATTGATAAGAGAGTTGTTATACATAAACAAAATTCTACCATTGGGGGTGTTGAGTATGATTGGAGATTTGATTCCAATTCCCTAGCAAAATCTTAAAATGGTTGCAATTAGGCTCTTTCATGCTAAGTTTCCAAAATCCCTACAATGACTGCTTTATTATGAGTTATCAAACTCCTAACCAAAAGCTTTTTGTGAGGAGCATTAGCCCCAATAATGTTCCATATTAGTGTCGTCATAATTTTAACTCCATTGATGGAGATTTTTTCTTTCATTTTGATCTCCTCTTGATGACAAGTTCAAGTTCCTATGAGATAACTCATTGTGATCTATAGGTCTACTTGGAGTTCCAATATCCAAACTAGTTTGCTCTTCTTCAAGAGAATTATGTACCTCATTTGGAGACTTGCTAATATTCATTTTTACTACTTCTTTATGTTGATTACTTTTCTCCCTTACAGATGTAGGAGATGGAACTTGGATATCATTAGTTGTGTTTAGCCTTATTACTTCCTGATACTATCCATTTTTGAAGATTTTTCCATTTGGTTTACAAATCTTTTTAGTTATAAACTGTGGTTTCCAGGCATATTAAACCTTTATTTGATCTTCAAAAGGCTCCAATTTCTCATATAGTCAAATTATAGGAATTCTTTCGTGAAGATTAGTCATGGATATGACAAGTATAAAAATTCCAGCAAAATTGAATCCTCTTCACCTCAATTGTTGCTTAATCCATACATATAGGCTTAGCAATAAAGCTTGCAATGTGACTAAGACCAGTAGTCGTCTAGTACTCAAGGGAAACTCCATATATGAAAATCTATATGGGTATGTGATCCTATTTAATGTCATCCATTTTCATTCCAAGCCTTTAAATCCATAGTAGTAGAGGTTTGTTATTAATATTCCATGAACCTACTTGCAACAACTTCTTTGTGTCATCTGGATTCAAAATATGAACAAGAACATGTTATCACTATTTATTAGCACATCCTGAAGTCTATGAACCTTTCGATTATTCATGGCCTATTATTTCATCATTGGAAAAGTCATTCTCTTATCGAGGAAGAATCCAAGTAGAAGGGAATTCCATTTGGTAACACCTGGCTTGAGAACTTACAAAAGAGTATAAACAATTTTGCTATCCAAGGATTCATTTGAAGGGCAGAAGTTAAGCTTTATCTTAGGTATAGACTCACCTGTAACTTAAACCTAGGACCTCTTGATGGGGGAACATTATTTTTAGCTGAAGCAGACCGAGGGGGAAGGTTCAGAAGTAACAATTAAAGGTAGGAAACCAATATCAACTATGGAGGGAGGGTAATGAATGATGGACAAAGCATAAGGAGATGGTTAAGAAGAAATATGAGTGAGCATATAGAAAAGTGGAGTAACAAGAATATCAATCCTAAAGTAAACAAGGTGAAGAGATGGAGAATGAACAGGAGTGAGGGAATAGTAGAAAGGTAAAATAAAAAGAGAATTATATAGATAAATAAAGCAAAGAGGAGTAAGAGAAGGCAAGGAAAGTAGGAAGCAGCAGACAAAGAAATATGAAATAACAAAGGAAGCCATAAAGCTCGAGTGTGCAAGGTGAACAGTGATTTCAACAGAGTGAAGAGAAGTAAAATTGAGAGCATGGTGTCTCAAAGACTCTCAAAATATTTATAGGTTGATTTTATTTTTTTCCCTAATGTTGGTGCTAGAAGATCTTGGCATATATAAACATTTTTTTAAAAATAATCATCAGTAATCAATTTCAAAAATAATGTAAAATTTTTTATATTTGTTACGCTTTCACATAATTTTTGGTTGTCCCTAGTGTCTATATTTGATGTAAGTCTTTTACCTTCCATATTTGATTACTCTTTCTATTTTAAGTTGCTTAAATTTATTTTTTTCTATTTTTAGATTGATTAGACATTCTACTTTATTACTGGTGGCTTAATAACTTCACATTTAGTGCAAGTCCTTATTTCTTTTTACTTTAAAAATATTTACAAGTACTAATATAAGGTTTTAAAAGAACATTTTAAAAAGTTCAAGATTAAATTAGCAAAAATGAATTTGGCAACCAATATGTGCCCAACTACAAAGTTAGATGATCAATTTAACTTTTTTATAGAAAAAATATGAAATTGCCCATAACTTTTGGTAGTTGAAGGTTGCATGATGTTTTAATAGGCATTTTAGTATGTTTTTAGTTGTTAATTAATTGATTTTTGTATTTGAGGTTTTTTGATGTATTTGGTAATGTTTGAGATAAGATATCAATGAATGGAGAAGATTTAGAGGAAGTCTGATAGAGGACCCAAGTCCACGATTGTGAAAAAGACCCTTTCATCAGGCCACAATCATGGCCTGGGGGGCCACGATTGTGACAATGACAATTTCAGTTGGCCACGATTGTGGTTAGGGGGCCATGGTCGTGGCCCACGCATAGACAGACGTGGACTGATCTCCATAACTTAATTTTTTACAGGTTATTTCAGACATTTGAGCATGGGTAAAACCTAGTATTTACCCTAATTAGAAAAGACTACATAAGGCAAGAAAAATGACCTAAAAAGAGAGCCTCCATTTGCCACATTGGGAAAAAGCTAAGGAAGAGGAAAAATGATAAGAAAGAAGAAGAGAAAGAAGAAGGTGGAGCTTCAAGTGCTTCAACCTCCAGTCCTCTAAGTTATCCTTTCTTCTTTTCATCTTTTATTTCGTTCATTTAATGTTTGAGATGGAATTGATGATGATGAATCTTGGGTTAAGGATGTTCTAACTTCTTTTAGGGATTTGTACTTGATTCAATGTTAACCTAGTTGCTTTTGTTGTTAATTATATTGGGTGTTGTGATTATTTGTTATAATTGCATGCTTCGGTAATAAATTGAGGGAGTGAACCAAATGCAAAATGATTAGGTTTGTTAATGAGAGTTAAACAATCTAATAAACCATGTAAATAATCAAAACGATAATTATGTGGAGAGAGATATCGTGTGAGGACTCGGTTGTTATTGGAATTGTTAAGAACTAATTAGGTTGTCGACTGTGTTGTTAATCGAGAGATTACATGTTCGATAACTCAATTTAATTAGGGTTTATGATTTAAGGCTTGATGATCATAACTCGAGAGATTAATCCACCCTTCGAAAGTCTATAATTGACACTGCATTAACATAAAAGTGACTAAGTTAGCATTGATGATAGGATAAATCCCCTTACTCATTATTTCTTAATTTTCCTTGTTTGAATCTGAAGTTTCAATTGGTGGTGGTCAAATTTGATTTCTGTCATTAATTTAGAATTCTCATTTCCATCGCTCCATATTCGATTGTTTACTATACTGTTTAGTTTTTTTCATTTTAATTATATTTTTTAGCCTTAGACAAATTAGGATTCGATTAGTTCACTAATTCTTCATATGATCGACACCTCATATACTACACTATGACCTGTGCGCTTGCGAAAATATTAAAGGTTTTATAAGATTAACTTGTTCAATAAGTTTTTGGTATCATTGCTAGGGAATTAGTTTAGGAATTTTTGAATTCCTTTATTTTAAGGAATTATTACCCTTTTTTTATTGTGGTACCCAATCACAAAAAAATTAAAAAATGAAAGAGAAGGGAGTTCGGTCAAAAAATAGAAGAAATATCAATTTGGACATCACAAGGTAACTATGAGGAATCCAAATAGTTAAATGCCAAGAAGAGGTAGAAAGAACGATGATGGAGGAAATATATCGTAAGGGGAAAAGGACCCTTGTGAACTTCAATGAGTCACAATTTAGCCGAGGAAGTAATAATCCTTTTTGGAACACTTATAAGTTAGGTGGCAGAACCACCTGAATTTCTTTAATTTTAATAATGCAAGAACTCATATCGGAATTTGAAGGCTAGCTAGGAATTCAGCAAGATGAGTCAAGTTCAAGGTATTCTAAATTGGACAAGATCATGGACAAGCTTATAAACATGAAAGAGGCCTAGAACAAACTAAAAGGGAAGTTTGAGAAAGTAATGGAAGATCAGGCCTCTTCTATTCACAACTTAGAGGTTCAAATGAGAATGCTTTACAGGGAATTCTGTAAGAGAAGTATGGAAAACTTTTTGAGGAACATGGAAGTAAGCTCAAGAGAGCAATTTAAAGCTATCATATTTATGAGTGGGAAAGAGCTAGAAGAATTAGTGGAAAGACAAGCTAAGACCTACTTTGTAGAAGACCAAGAGAAGAAGAAAAAGGGTGAAGACAAGAATGAAGACCCTCCATACACATTCCTTTTCTGCCTTATCCACTGAAAATATCGTTTCCACAAATACTTCAGAAGAATGAATTGGATGCACCATTCACAAAGTTAGTGGAAAATTTAAAGAAATGACAAATTTACTTGTCTTTTGGGGGGTTAAAATGTAGACCCAAGTGTGCAAAGTTCCTTAAAGATATATTATGTACCAAACTAACCTGGGATGATAATCAAACAGTAGCCATGAGAAACCTCCAACTTCTTAATTACCAACCATATGCCCTCAGAGTTGACAGATCCAAGGAGCCTTGCAATACCCTGTGTAGTTAGTAATTTAAAGATTTCAAAATGTTTATGTGACTTAGGCGTAAGTACAAACCTTATGCCTTTGTCGATTTTTAAGAAACTGGGGCTAACAGATGTGAAACCATTATCTATGCATATTCTGTTAGTAGATTAGTTGATAAAGAAAATGTTTGGCTTGATGGATGATGTACCTGTAAAAGTGGAAAAGTTTATAATTCCTATGGATTTCGTCATGCTAGACTTTGAAGAGGATAAAAATTGTCTGCTAATTCTTGGTATACCATTTTTGACCATCAAAAAAGCTTTAATAGATGTCCACAAAGACAACCTCATCCTTCAGATTGGAGATGAACAAGTGAAATTCAACATAAATAAGGTGTTAAAGAACCCAAAGGAGGGTAGCTCATTTATAAGAATTGATGATGTCGAATCATTAAAGGAGCGAGAGAAAGAAGAATAGGTGACAACAAACATAAAGTTTGAAACATACAAGGAAGTCTTTGTTTTAGAAGCTAAAGAAGAAGAAAACGAAGAATAGAGGATATAGGACATAGAGGTTCAAAAAGATACAAAAGTATCTGTTCATGAAATTAAAATAGAAGAGAATACGGGGGTGACTGAGGAAGAATAAGAACAACTCACCCTCTTATAGGAAAAACTATTAGATTCAATAGAAGATTCTTGGAGTTTTGTTATTCCCTTTTTTATTGACGATTTATTAGTAAAAAGGACATTACTAAACTTAATTAGTTTCCTTAATTTTATCAATATTGTCTTTCTAATTATCTTGCAATTTTTAGCTTATTTACAAGCTAGAAGTTGAAATTGGGCAACATGGGTGGAAGCAAACCACTTTTAATTAATCTTGGCTGAGTTTTGAAGGATACGAAGTCAAGATATTGAACATAAGTTAGCACGTTTGGTAGTTAGATTGAAATTTTTATGTAGTTATATTTGCTTTGAATTTTGAAAATAAGTTTTTAATGATTTGGAATGGTTTGGATTGCTAACTCTCTTATTCCTTTAAAAGCAATTATAAGATAAGGCAGCAATCTTAGGCATCTAGCTCAATTGCTTTTAGACTTTAACGCCATCACCACCTCAATCTCCATGAAGGGTTCTTATGCTCTAAATCTTATCTTTTCAATTATATCTTTATTTTGTCTTATTATTTATTTTGATTTCCACCTTGTATGTTATTTGTCCTTCTCACATTGAGGACAACGTGTTGTCCAAGCATGGGGAGGGTTGCGTTATATGCATTATATGTTTTATTTTGAATTTGAATTTTACATATTATATGTTAGTTTTTTTAGGTTTGCATGATGTGACTCGTGTGAATGTGACATCAATTCTCGATTAGTATGTATATTTGGTCCGAAGTTCTTAGACACATATTTCATAAGTTAATAAGTTAGAACAACTTAAAGGATTATGTTTCATGAAATTCAAGGCCATTGTAGCATTATTGCATATGTATGTTGTTATTAGTGTGTTTGTGTGTGTTTGTTTTGTTTTTGCTTAAGGACAAGTAAAATTTCAAATGTGGGGATGTGATAGTTGTAGCTTACATGATGTTTTAATAGGCATTTTAGTATATTTTTAGTTGTTAATTAATTGATTCATGCATATTTAGGTTTAAAATTGTGTGTGTTGGTTAGATATTTATGTTTTGAGCATTACATGGGTTAGAGCATGGTATTGAGCTTTAAATTTGTGTATTTAATGTGCTTTGATGTGTTTGTTAACGTTTGAGATCAAATATTGAAGAACAAAGAAGATTTGGAGAAAGCTTGGTGGAGAACTGAGGGCCACGATTGCGACAGAAACCCTTTCATCAAGCCACGGGGCCACAATCGTGATAAAAATCATTTCAGCTGGCCATGATCATGGCATGGGGGTCACGATTATGGATTATGTATGAATAGACTTGAACTGGCCTCCCTAACTTAATTTTTCTTGGGTTATTTTGGACTTTTGGGCTTGGGTAAAACCTATTTTTTACCCTAAATAGAAAAGATTAGATAAGACAGGAAAAATGACCTAAAAAGAGTGCCTCCATTTGCCACTTTGGGAAAAAGAAAGGAAAAGGAAGAATGAAGAGAGAGAAGAAGAGAAAGAAGAAGGTTGAGCTTCAGCTGCTTTGACCTTCGATCCTCCAAGTTATCCTTTCTTTTTTTCATCTTTATTTCATTCATTTGATGTATGAGATGGAATTGATGATGACGAATCTTAGGTTAAGAATGTTCTAACTTCTTTTAGGGATTCATACTTGATTCAGTAATAAATCGAGAGAGTGAATTGAAAGAAAAATGATTAGGTTGGTTAATGAGAGTTAAACAATCTAATAGACCTTGCGAATAATCGAATCAGTAATTATACAAAGAGAGATCTCATGTAAGGACCCAATTGTTTATTGGAATGCTTAAGAACTAATTAGGTTGTGGGTTATTTTGTTAATCGAGAGATTACATGTTCAATAACTCAATTTAATTAGGGTTTATGATTTAGGGCTTGATGATCACAACTCAAGAGAGACTAATCCTCCCTTCTAAAGTCTAGAATCGACACCTTATTAACATAAAAGTGACTAAGTTAACATTGATGATAGGATATATCCCCTTTCTCATAATTTGTTAATTTTCCTTGTTTGAATCCCAATTGTCAATTGGTGATGCTCAAATTTGATTTCTTGCATTAATTTAAAATTCTTATTTCAATCACTCCATATTCGATTGTTTATTTTTTGTTTAGTTTTTTTCATTTTAATTACATTTTTAGGTCTTTGACAAATTAAGATTCGATTAGTTCACTAATTCCTCGTGAGATAGACATCTTATACACTATGCTAAGACCCGTGTGCTTGCAGAAATATTGAAGGTTTTAAAAGATTAAACTTGCTCAACAACTTTCTTAATTGCACTTAATCCAATAACATAATAATGGAGCATATAGTATAAATTGTGATAGTAAAATGAAAGCTTTAAGAGAATATTTTAAGAAATTAAAAATTGAATTAACATAAATAAGAAATTGAAAACCTATGTGCACTTGATCCTAAAGTTAGTAGACCAACTTATGTTTTTTCCTTTAATAAATACTACTTAGAAACAAATATATTATAGTTTAAAGTAATTAAACTCTGACAGTATACTTAAAAATGTTTCTAAAGGATGACGTGCGGTAAAGGACGTTCAAATGTCAGTACCTTTTCTGTTGGAAATTTTTGATCTCCACATGAGCTTCCTCACATTCTTACATAACTGGCAATTCGTTGGATAATATTTAATGTCATAATTGTAACTGGTTCGGTCATGTATCTAGGCAATGTCCCACACCAAATCGTAGAGCTACAACCTACAACAATAAAACTTAAACTAAGATAACTAGCTCTAATCTGGCATCATCAACTACGTAACCTCTAGCTTGGATTATGGATACTACATGAACTCATAATCTTACTATTGATTTAGAAAATCTTACCATTCATAATGAGTATTATGGTCCTGAAGCAATCAAAATTGGCAATGGCAAATTCCTTCCTATCTAATGCATTGGTTTATCTTTTTGTCAATCTTTGGATAATTCTTTTCAGCTTCATAATGTATTGTGTGTTCCTTCTTCTTATAAGAGTTTATTATTTCTTTCTACATTTACTAATGTCAATAACATTTCTATTGAATTCTTTCCCAATTGTTTCATGATTAAAGATATCCACATAAAGGAACTCCTTCATTTATGCAAGAATGATATTGTTCTATGCTCTATGCTCTTAAAACTCATTCGACAGCCTTGTATTCCAGTCACTGTAATGACTTTCAGTCTAAAGTAGTGGCATTCGTATTTGGGACACACTACAAAAAACTAACACAATCTGCGATGTTTTATTAATAAAACATCACAGATTGTAAATACTTTTCATGATGTTTTAAAAACGTCACGAAAAGTTTACATATTTCGCGACGTTTTATGAACATGTCGTGAATTTATAACATTTTTTGCGACATTTTATCAATAAAACGTCATGAAATAGTATATGCGATGTTTTGTTAAATAAAATGTTGCTGAAGCCTCCAACAACAAATCGAATGATGTCTCCTTAATTTAACCTTTCCCTTTGTTCCGTCAGAAGACAGAACCTACCTGATCTTTGTTGGCCCACGAAATTTTTCGTTGAATTAAGCATAATAGTTTATGGAATAAGCATGGAAATTGAATTTTTTCCTTAGAATAATTTTGGGGTCATGATAAAATTATTTTTGGAAGTTAAATTATTTATTACAATGCTAGTATGATTTTATTTCACTAGTTAGTGAAATTAATGAATTAAGAAGGAATTGAGGGCATTTTTGGCATGTCACTTAAGTATAAAAGAGCATAAGCTTATAAGGAAGGGTAAGGTGGACTTTTCCCACTCATTAAGGGTAGAATGGGAAGAGGAAAATGTTGTCTTGTAAA
>JAOTAY010000004.1:14463024-14474901 GCA_025629805.1 Erythroxylum baracoense
ATATTTATGCTCAACGAGAATGAAGTGTATTTGCCTTTCTAAATATCTTTTATAAGATGGCAGTCTTATTCATGATTTGCATAACTAAGAAATTGGAGTTCTTGTATCTTCATCATATTTCACTTGGAGGAATTAATCGTGAGAACTAATTACAAACATGTTAATATAAAAACGTATGACCGACAATATTAGAGAATATGCTTGCAGGCATGTAACTGAGTTTTAGAGTGCCACTATTTATTGAAACCTAGAAAGATCTTTTTCATTGAGTGGAATGAAGATGCACGATTAAGTCGTAAGGATATATATTATGAATG
This sequence comes from Erythroxylum baracoense, assembly GCA_025629805.1. Taxonomy (NCBI): domain Eukaryota; kingdom Viridiplantae; phylum Streptophyta; class Magnoliopsida; order Malpighiales; family Erythroxylaceae; genus Erythroxylum; species Erythroxylum baracoense. Next base: position 14,463,342 of record JAOTAY010000004.1, read on the forward strand.
TTATCTTGTCAACAACTTAGGAATATTGACCAGTATATATAGGAATTTGCATAAGCCCAAAACCAGACAATCTTCTTCATTATGAACATAATTTGCCCAAACACTGGTTGTTTTCTTCTACACATTTTGATTAACGAGATCGAATTAATGGAGGACGAAATTTTAATAATGGAGTATGATTGAAATTCCAAGAAAAGGTGTCAAATTTGTCAATACAAAGCCAAAAGCAAACAAACAAAATTGCTTTCTAAACCTTTGGACCTGAAACTGCCTTGGTCCTTATTATGTTAAGCGTACAAGCACAGATATCCAAAGAATACATTGATTGATGTAGAAAACAAAAACCTACTGTCTGCAACTCCTTCAAGTACCAGGAATGTCACCAAATGTTACTTGATTATTTTTGGTGCATGTTTAAGAAATATGTCCCCAAGTGTTACTACTGTAGCTTGATTAACTTATCCTTTTTCATATCAAGAAAAGTAGGCATGAAAGACTAACCTTGCATCAAGTTAATGCCATGGTGCAATATCATTAACGCAATGATGCAATCAATTTATAGCACAAACATAAGCAGGCTCAAGTAATCTGCAGGACACGAAAAGAACATCAGTATCTCTATCAGATTTAAGTGATTAATTACTTTAATAAGAATGAAAATGATAAGAAACATCACAAAATTCAACCGGCACATTCTTCAGAATTTTAACATTGAACTAAGACTGTTCACTATTTATGCTAGAAGATCTCAACCCTCAAGAGCAATGCAAAACCTTGTGTGATTATAAACTACCAGATTACGGTAAACGCTTGCAGATGGAAGGCATTAGATTAGTAGCCCTCATAGTGAATAATGATTAATAGTTAGTGTCATAGAGAGTTTAGGCGTTTACACAAAGATCAATGAAACTGGGAAGCGAAAGGAAATAGAGGCTAGGCAAGCATAGATTGACTACTTCTAAAAGGTACATATTGGGGAACGACGTGCTATCTAATATTCAATCTGTTTAAAAAATTGGATGTTGTGTGTTCAACTGAATCTAAATGGTCTCTCAATAATAAGTTTCTGATTCAATTTGCCAGCCTTCCTGCAGTGGGAAAAGTATTCGTTTCCAATTTCTTTGAAGTTCGAACTTTGAAGCATAGTTGACGATCCGTGGCTATTTGCAGTGTTCTGCAATTGAATAGGAAAAACAGTCTTATCCAGATAGGGGAAAGTGACAATAAGCAGACCCACTTTGCTAACAAGAATATTCATGCAGCAGTTAACAAAGATTGTTGCAATGGATAGGACGTTGATGGAATGAATCCATAGTGTTCTTTTCGTGCATATCATAAGATTCTTGATTAAACAATTAGGGTTTGTCTTTTTTAAAGCAAATTATACAAAACACTAAAAATAACCTCTTCACTTATAAAACCACAAGGAACTGTGCGACACTTAATCAATGTAAGCTGAGCAGGATCTTGAATCAAAAAAGGTCAACAGACATCACTTACAAAGGACCAAATTATAAACGTCTTATAGAACCCATAATCTAGGGTTACATAGGGGATGAAAGAGAACAAAAATACCCTTCATAATCCTTTTTCGTCTGAATTTAACACCGAAAACTAATCAATCATAAATTGATTTCTCCCCTCTTCATACGGATTCCAAAGAAGATTCTTTTCCTGCCATGTCTATAGTTAATTTCAGGAAAGAGGTGTCGAAAGTTTTTAAACTTGACTGGAACAAGCATAACTCCATAAATAACCATTCACTCTGCTTTGCCGCAACACAAGTAGAAGAAAACCATAGCTGTACATAAAAAACCAATACTTTTATATGTAGTGAGGGGCTGATATACGTATACAATATTAATAATGATGATGACCAAGTCTAAGCTCCAAATCTAGTTCATCTTTTCTGCCGTCTTCTCTTTCCTCTTCGTGTGATGGACCTATCTCTAAGCTTAAACTTCTCGACCAATCCTCTCCAAATGGATTCAAACGCTGAGGGCTTTGTACACACAAATCATCTATATGTTGGGCATGCTGTGACCTAACCCCCCATGTAGATGGTGGAGGAAAGTATGTTTGATAATTTACATGTGCCTGCTGTGACATATGATAGTGGGGTGGGTAGCTTTGAATTGCAGAGTAAGCCCTAAAGCTTGAATAATCGTCATCAACTTTGCCTGAAATTGAATCAACTGAGCTAGGGCTTGGTTTGGCTCTATCTTTCCGGTGAATATTCATATGCCCTCCTAAAGCCTGAGCTGAGGTGAAGCCTCTCTTGCAAAACACGCACTCATAGGACCGAACCATGCCCGCCGAATCATCATTAATTTGCTCCGACAGATCAGTCTCTTCACTCGAGCTCTTTGAGGCTTCCATGGGAAATTTCTCTGATAAAGACTGGATATTAACTATGTGATATATACTAGGACAGAATACCAAAGAGGTGGGGGGGATAATATATAGATCAGAAGAAGAACTTCACGGGATAAAAGACTAAGTGGAGGGGATAATATATAGATCAGAAGAAGAGCTTCACCGGATAAAAGACTAGAGACAAAGAGAAGACATAAGACATTGGCTACGTAGGTAAGCGTCTTAAGGTTTGAGAAAGAAAAGTCTGTCTTTTAGATTTGTGCTGGACGTTTTCTTGTGTGTTAGCCGGCACCTGTTTAATTGGCACACTACAGACATAGTTAATTATTTTAAGAGATAATTATCTTTAACTTGTCTACCTATTACAGCGTCTTGTTGCTTTCCATCTATGTTAGTCTTCTTAATTGATTTGACGCGGTTGTCATTTTGTCATATTTCTCCACTACATTTATTTATGTACATACGTATATATACGTTGTGTCTAATTATTAGTCTATGATCTGGTTTTATCCTTCCTCTCAAAAATCGGGCAGACTATTCACATTGATGTACGTTTTGGGCGGCTACAGTTAGTTTGATTCTTTTACCAGAATAAAGATGGCAAGATGCGAACAGCTATTTGAAACTCAGTGATTTCTTACATTTCTTTTACTTTTGCGGGTTCTTCTCCCCCCAAAAGAAATAATTACTCTAAGCTCTTTCAAGTATCTTACGTAGTAAGTTGTAATTCAACAGGTATATTTTATAATTAATAATTTTATTTATAGAGGCAAAGAAATTTTCATTTTTTCTGTAGAAAGTTGATTGATGCACTACTTTATAAATAAATGAAAAAAATATTTTTAATCACTATTTAAAATATTAATGTTTTATTAAAGTTTGAATCTTACTTTAATATATAAACATCTTATTTAAAATACGTAATGATCTAACAATCTATTTGTTGTTGTTAGTGTTTTATTATACTAAATTCATTATGCATATATATAAGTGACGTACGTGACTAAATTTTTATTTTGAAGATTAGAAACTTTGCAATGTACAAAAAAAGAAAAAATAGAGTAAACACGTCTAAATTAAGTTTCAACCAAGCCATGGGGATTGCAGACATATCTCCTAAAGTTTTGTATATCAGATTTTCTGTGTGTAAAATAGCAATGTATAGACATACATGTATCCCATCTCTATCAGGATATTATGTTTGGAGAGTTGCTGATTCAACTAGCCAGATAAAATGGTCGTTGGAAAAGGTTTAAAGAATGGTGAACTTGCTCTTGCTCATATGAATGTAGGCCATTTAGGCTCTATCCCAGGAACATTGTCATATAGGGAAGTTGGCTTTTTTTACCATTTATAAAATTGTAAAAATTACTTAATACACGCATTACATTCGTTTACCTGTACATAAAGTTATAACTAAATTAAGCAACGCTGAGCTTAAACCAGGAGCTTGGCTATGACATTGCTGAGGAAAGGTGTTGGAACCTTCCTACCTGACATCATGTGCTTGAAACAGGTCCTTTTTGTAGCTTCTGCTTGTCTTTAATATCGTCTTTTAACTCCTTCACTAAAGGAAAACACATCACCGTTCATGCTACCACAATCATTTTCAAGGAATTTATTGTCAGGATATTATCAGGTGTTCCGAAACTTTTGAATTTTGGCCGAGATAAAGAGTTACGACAATTGACTATAGGCTGCTTTTGCCATCAATAAAAGATTTTTTTCTGTTTAAAAATTGCGCTAATTAGAATATAATTTCCCCTCTAAGCATTGATCATCAACTACGGTTAGGATACGATTTTTTGATGAAACAAAATTCTGCTTATAGCTCCTCCTAGCTGAAAAATTTCCATTTATAATTACGTTAATCTGGCTAATGATGCGAATTCGGGTTTTGGGTATGGTCTAAAATTCTTAATTATATTCCTAAATTTTCTTCACGGATATTCAATAAAGATACTTATCAATTAAATATATCGAGTAAGGATACATACGCCAGGAACGGATGGTCTATGCAGGCCAACAATATTGTTTTTTGTTCATTAGGGGGGTGAAAATTGAAGGTTTCACGGAAAATGGCAGCACTGAGACTCGTGCAACATCACTACATATATGAGACGTCACTTGTTTTACATATTTGTCAGGATTAAAGCCCAAGAAGGTGGACAAATTTTTCCCTCCAACTCCTTATTACAATTACAGCCAACACAATATTAATATTATCTTTGATTGACTCTAATTGCAAGCCCTTTTGAACCCATGTAAGAAACATGCCACTCCTAACGACACATCTCATTTCAGTAGGCAAAAGGTCTATTTCATTGTGGGAATAGAAGATAATCACAGCTCAATCTCCATTTCACATTGATTAAATTTAACAAAAGATTGTAATTTCCTTTCTGTTCTTTGCGAGATGGAAACGCACATAGTGTGATAGTGGTTCAAAAGTTCACAAATAGACATGACACATAAATCACTTGCATAGACCAAATTTGTTATCTAAGGCTTTGTCTTGAAGTGCATCACCGGATTTAAAATGACATAGTCAAAGGGTAGGAGAAATGGGCTTTAATATATTAAATTGTGACGAACACGACTTGGTCTATATATACCAACGAAAATGATAAAGGAGAAGGGCTAGGCCGAGAGACATGGACAATTACCAAGGACAGGGCGACATCAACGATAGTGATGGAGCTCTATATTTATTTTCTTTTTAATTCTTACCGAATCACTTGTGTTTTACCTTTGATCAATGTTTGCAGGTGGTGATGATAGTTAATCTTGGAGGAAACGCTTTCCCCTTAAACCTTTAAGTGTGGTTGTTCGCTTTGAATCAGAGAAATGAAAGAAAGCATATTGGAAAGTTTAAATTACTCAGGATCTTTGGGACTTTTTTTCAGAGCCACTGGAGTTCTGCAGCTGACTCTCAAAAATGGCCGCAGAGGTCCACAATTACGATCTTTTTAACACATAGAAGTCGATGTTAATTCCACGTACCTCATCATTAACGCTTTAAGTGGTAATACAGGTGAGGTTATTGATTGGTATCGTATCAAGCATAAATCCAACCCTAACTACGGGACAAGAGAGCTGTTAGCTCTAGAGCAAAACTTTTAACTATTGCAATTGAATATCAATTCTTTCTAAAAGCAAACTACTCATAGTTGAGGTTTAAAACATTGGTATCACATATGTTTGAAGTTTTAAAGGCATGTACTTAATATATAGAGAAACTAATAAGATTGCATCATACAGTTACACTTGATTAGTTACGAATTATTGTTATTATTTAGAGGCTAAAGGAAAAGTTCTCTTTTCCATAGTATCATTTTAAGAGTTTCTCTCAATAGTATCATTTTAAGAGTTTCTCTCTTAAAATTTCCCTTTTATTATGTTGTCAGCTCATTTCAAAAATTGTCCAAATTATTATATTTTTAAAATGAAACTATCAACAACAATAACCTAAAATTTTTTAATATAAGTTTATTAGTTTAATGTAGATTATCACCTCGTGGATGACCTAATCCTTTTTTTTGTATCTCTCCCTAAGATATAATGTGATTAATTGATTAGAATGTTGTAATGCTCATACTTGTCCCATAATCTTTATAAACAACATATTATGAGAGTTTATTGTTATACATTTGTTAGAAATGTATGATTTTCTTGACAGATGAATCCATTTTCTAGTGGATTTCATATGATATAACCTAAGTTATGTCTCATATCCTTAAATGAATTTGGATAATAATGAATCAATTATCTAAGGTAATACAAGGTGATACAACAATGACATAGGAATACATTTCCTTGTCACGCCTTATTCACAAAAAGAAGCAGAATACATGTTATATAAGTAATCCCATAAATGATCCCATACGTTATAAATGTCTTCTTAAGCATCGAACTTATCCATAAGTCACGCCTACTTCTTTGCATGACAATCTTACTTAGGTTTGTTTAAGTAAGATTCAGCCCTCCTATGTGATCGTCGATTAACAATCTTGTTCTTGAATGCCTCACAACCCTCATAATGTTTAACTCTCACACTAAAAAAAAAATATGGAAGCAGTAGAATATTTAAAGTTAACAACAAAGCAAAAAAGAGATACAACAATAATGCCAACCTTTATTAATTCATTCAAAGTATACAAAGGATGCTCTTTTAATCTCAGAGTGTCTCACTATCTCTCTCTATGTGAGGAGCAAGGCACAAATGAGCTATATATAGGCATCAAGGCTTGAGGGTCAAGTTAGAATCCTAACAGAACTCTACTACCCAAGATCACATCTTATCCTATCAGATTACATTATTATCCTATAAGATAACATCCCCATCTAAATATAACTCTATCCAATAAGGTCTATCTACATCCCAACTAACAAGATAAAAGATTACACATGATCTATCCCCATCCACGAAGATGTCCACTATCTTCAGATGATCCTCCCATGTGGTATTTATCCTTTAGAGTTGATGTTTGTCCTCTGAGATCTTATCCGCCACATCATCCAAGATCTCCCCACGATCTCTATCTATTAATGATGAGTCATTCAAGACAAAGCCAGTCATAGCACATTGGTCTGATCCAATGCTTACCTATGTCAAGTCCATTAGCTATAGTTCATCCATTTGAGCAAGTACCAAGCCCTTAGTCTATCAAGAACTTAGACTTAGCCATGTTAGCTCGTACAGGGTTCAAAAATCTACTAAAACTTATACCTTGCTTGATCTAACTTTCTAAGCCACCTTAAAACTTTTGCATGCCTTCGCCATGCCTGTGATCTAACTTACCTTCCACCCAAGTTCCATCTCCAACTAGTTGTGAAATGCCTTCATGTGTTAAGGGGCTAACACCATACCTCTTTATTACTTACGAATAATTAAAACATACGTGGGTATGCTATTTAGTCTTCCTCATTCGATGTTCCACGTGTTTTTTTTAGTGACTGAGGGAGACGATTTGCATGTGTGCTTGAAGGTGGATTCTAATTTAATCTATGAGGTTTTGGATGAAGATGTTAGATTCCCATATCGATTAGAAAGGGGAACGAAGTAGGCCTTATAAGGCTATGAAAACCTCTTCCTCATAAATGCGTTTTCCCAAGGGTAGGAAGCAAAATCGTGAGGGCTTAGCTAGGTCAAGGCCCAAAGCGGATAATATCTATGAGCGGGTAGTCTAGGCTATTACAAATAGTATCAAAGCCAGTACCCAGATCGGTATGTCAGCAAGGACGCTGAGCCTCTAAGGGGGGTGGATCCAGGCCTGTGTGCCAGCAAGGACGCTGGGCCTCCAAGGGGGTGCATCCAGGCCTGTGGGCTAGTGAGAAAAATTCCCATATCGATTGGAGGGGGGAACAAAGTAGGCCTTATAAGGCTATAGAAACCTCTCCCTCATAGACGCGTTTTCCCAAGGGTGGGAAGAGCAAAACCGTGAGGGCTTGGCTAGGCCAAGGCCCAAAGCGGAAAATATCTGTAAGTGGGTGGTCTGGGCTATTAAAAATGGTATCAGAGCCAGTATCCAGATCGGTATGTCAGCAAGGATGCTGGGCCTCCAAGGGGGTGGATCCAGGCCTGTGTACCAGCAAGGATGCTAGGCCTCCAAGGGGGTGGATCCAAGCCTGTGGGTGGAATATTAGATTCCTATATCGATTGGAGAGGATATAGAAACCTCTCCCTCACAAACGCATTTTTCTAAGGGTGGGAAGACCAAAACTATTAGGGCTTGGTTGGGCCAAGGCCCAAAATAGACAATATCTGTCAGTGGATGGTCTGGGCTATTACAGAAGATGATAGATGACCACTCTTGATTCCTAAATGCTCTTCCATTTCATTCATCCTAGATCATCATTATCAGGTAAGAGATTCCTATTTGGAATAACTTCTCGCTTTACTAGATTTGTATAGTATGCTTTTGTGGCCTTACCATCTACATGAATTCATCTTGGGTGTTTTCATTGATACATTTTTGTCATATTTCTTTCAAAGCCCTATAGGAATATGGGCATTGAGAGAGCAAATGTTCAATCGATTCTTCATTAGACTTATATAGATAGCAACGATCAGGACTACATAGGATTTTTTGGATTCTGTCATTTGTAAGGTGCCCTCTCTTCATTATTAGTGACATGTTTATTGATGACCTTGGTTGAATGTGATTAGACCAAATCATCCTATGCAAATCAACCTTAGGTTTTAGTCCCCACCATAGTAGTCTAGTTGTCCTATTTGAGAATTTTGCATTGTTAGTGTCCCTCTATAGGGACCTATCCATTCTTTTAGGAAAGAGTAGGGTCTTCAATAGGAAATTCGGTAGATTACTATCTTGGATATAACTAGTGAGCATTTCTTTCCTATGAAGTTCTTCTCTGACAGTAATGTTTTATTAGAATTGGCTTTTTATTTATGTTAAAGTTGGAAAACAATCCAGATGACTGTAGAGTGATTAATTCTCATACTAAAAGCAAGTGTCAAAGACATCTCCTATTAAATGAGTAATATGTTGTCTCAGGGTTTATCTTAATCCCACACCCTTTATATTGTATAGATGCAGTTTTAGGACCCTTTATTGTATATAAACTTTGTCCCTTTAAGGGATGACTTTGAATCCAATTGTTTTAGAGTAAGGAATTCTCTAAGAATCAGCCTCCATAATCTTTTGAATAGGGAAGTCAGATTTATCATCTTTAATGGAATGAGACCCACACCACCTTACTTCTTTGGGAGGTAAACGCTATTTTTCTCTATTTTTCCTACCCATATAAAATTTTTGAACATTTTTCTATTGTTTTAATGATCCTGGAAGGCAGAGCTAGGTGTGAGGCCTAGTATAGGGTTACTGCTTTTAGTACAAATAAGATTAGCTTACACCCCTTTTGATACGATGGGCCCGCCCGATTCGACCAACTTTTTGATAACAAGAAGGCGAGCGGATCTGCTTTGATCCAAGAAAAAGCCCAGTCAGCCACCAACTCGGTGCAGGTCATGTGACCTACAGCTCAGCCTTCGATTTTTTAGGCTTCTTCAAATATAGATAATAACTTAAAAACACCAAGATATTATATTCTCAACCTTCTCCATTAGAGGTTTGAAGTCAATGTAAGAAAACCTAAAGGAGGAAATAGGAATGCCTAGATAAATGAGAGGTAATTAGAGAGTCTTGAGTCTAGTGATGTATGAAAACCGATTGGCATCTTGTGCACTAATATAGAGATAAAGTCCACTCTTTTATATGTTAATCTACTATCCAAATATGTTACAGAAAATTCTCATACCATTCATCAAGGTCATGACTTAATGGTTATCAGCTTTTGAAAAGAGGAATAGATCATCTTTATAGTTTAAAGATATAATGATGCACTTCCTACATTTGGAGTGGTATTTAAAATGTCCAACTCTCTCGTTAACTTTGATCAATGCTTTATTTAGGACTTCCATTTCTAATGAAAAAGAGATAGGGTAACATGTGGTCACCTTGTTTCAATCTTTTCCTTCCGCTAATTGTCTTATTAGCCTCTCTATTGATTCAGAAGTTACAAAAAGTTCTTGAAATACATTGTTGTACCCACTAAAAAATAATCCTTGGAAAACCGTATGCCTTAATATAGTTTAAGATGAAGCTGTAGTCTAATGAATCATATTTTAAAATCAATTTTGATAGCATAGCATTTGTTACATCTACTCTCGAGATAGTTTCCTAACAATTCCTGTATGATTAACATATTATCACCACTATATCTTCCAAAGATATATACAGTTTGCTGACACCTTATATGAAGAGGCAAAACCTTCCTAATTCTATCAGTTAAAATTTTATAAATTATGTTATAGCAAGCAATATATTTGTAGTCATTCCAATTATGCTATTACTCCCTTTTAGGCATTGAGGTGAAAAATATCCTGTTGAGCTCTATTATTAGTTTCATCTAATTGAAGAATTCTAAAAAAGCTTCCACTACGATTTTGTTTCTTAAGTTCTAGTTTTTTTGGAAGAATAGTGCATTCATCTCATCAAGTGTAGGAGCCTTGATGGAGTTCATCTTCTTTACCTCCCTTTCAATCTCCATTATGGTAACATGTTTAGCTTATTCCTCTATCTCAGTATTAGATAATTAGTCTTGAACTATCTACTTTAGGAGATTGACATATGAATTGGCATTAGAAGGGCTTTAAATAGAGTAAGAAAATAAAGAGAATGCATCTTCAAGTAATTCTTCCTGTCTCATAATCAACTCATTCCCTTTTTCTTTGGACATAATTTTATTTATGGATTTCCTAAATGCTACTCTCCTCTGAATAGGAGGTGTTTCTATCACCTTCTATGATCCATTTTTCCCTCTTGAGTGTTACCAATAGCTTCTCTATTTAGGGATTTCAGCTTATTCCTTATAGCCTAGGTTGCTTTAGTGTATCTGTATTATTTAAAACTTGCACATTCATGAGTAAATCCCTTAGTCACAGGCTCTTCAAATCTAGTGGTCTCACAAAGATGATTATTGAACCTAAAAGTGTGATTCATAATCACACTTCCATTAAAGAGTAAAACTTTAATACATTAGTGATCAAAACATAGTGGTTAAGGAAAGTGTTAAGTCAAGAGGACTTTACGATGACTAATTTTGATGACAATCAAATAAAAATAATGTTAGAAACAAAAAATGTCTTTGACAAGTGTGTTAAGTGCGCAGACGCAAAGACAATGCAAAAAATGTCTTTGACAAGTGTGTTAAGTGCGCAGACGCAAAGACAATGCAGACGCAGACACAGACGTAAAGGCAAAATAGAAGCAAAGAAGACATAGACGATACCACGAAGATACACTAGCATATCAGACAGTTATTTAGTTAAGAGTTAGTTACAGAACTCAACTAAATGACGGTTACCTAGAAGCAGTTATTAAGAATCAAGAAGCAGTTATCAAGAACAAAGAAGCAGTTAGAGACGAAGACTATAAATATTAGTCGCAGTCGAAGATGTAAAAGAATGATGATTAGAGACAGAGAAAAACTGAGACAAGTTAGAAAGCTAGATAATATGAGAGAAAAGTCTTATTGTGCTTACTTAGAATAGAGCTAACATTACTGTAACAAAGCTCACAATTTTTTTCTAGTGAGAGAAAGAAAAGACTGATAGCCTGGAGAGGCTAAGATAGTGAAAGAATACTTTGTAAGAGACCTG
>JAOTAY010000004.1:14482512-14510180 GCA_025629805.1 Erythroxylum baracoense
CACCCTCGCGGGGCACGGATTCGGGTATCACCATCGATATCGGGTTCGGGTTCGGCGGGAGTGGGGTGTTACACTACAGCTACGCCATGCACTTACAATTTATTACAATATTGAGTAACACGAAATAGGTTAGTCAAGTTTTTGACACTGTTGTCGGGGACTTTGATATTAGGAAAGCCTAAATGCTATTACTCCAGCCATTTTCATTTTTGTTTTATCTTTGTTTTTATTTTATTTTATTTTATTTTTTATATCTATTTTCTTTTATCTTAGTTATTTATTTTATTTTATTGTATCTTATTGTACTTGTGGATTATTAATTTAATTATCTTTTGAATTTCTTTACTTGATCTTAAGTTTATGGTTTATTATAGGAATTATGATTCATTATCATAGCTGTAGTTTACAATGGAATAATGGAGTAAACGAGAATCTTTTGGGAGCTAGAGAATGCCTTTGCGATCTATGACATCACCATATAAGAGAGTGAGGTGTTCACACATGTTTTTGAAAGCTTAATTAATATTTAGGCCGTGTAAGGACATTGATATTAGTACAATCATGAATGTCGAGCATCAACACATAGATGGGAGCAATATAGCATAATCAACCTCATGATGTAGTATAACTAAACAGCTACAATTTATAGTGGAGCAACTCTTATACTTATGGATGGAACGATTACACTCTAACAAGATATTTACAGCATCAAACATCTCCATGTAACAAGCCAACTCTAGAAGATAAATTATTGGAAACACCTGCTAAAATGAAAGCTAACCAATGTGTATTTGAGAGTAAAGAAAAGAGAAGGGTTAGCTTTATGAATTAAGGAACATTTTGAAAGATCTTAAGTATGACCTTGCACACATCATAGTCTTACTTAAGTGGATAAAACAATCTAAAGATTAAGCCTCCTTCACAAACTCCCTCTTTAATCCTGGATCTCTTAAAACACATAACTTATCTCTAAAACATGGCACTCCACCTTATTGGACCTCTTTATCCTATTAAATAAAGTTGATTATAACCTTAAATGATCAACTATACTCTAAAGCCTTACGTCACTACCTTTATCTCAGGTCCCCTAAACTTTTTATTTAGCTCTTATTGTGAAGTTATCAATATGGCTAGATTACCATTATCCTTCTGACTTAAAGCATATACCATTATGTTAGCCTTACTCAGGTGATAATAAATCATCAAGTTATAATCTTTAAATAACCTTAACCATCTACTCTATCTCATATTCAACTCATTATATAGGAAGATTTAGTTCAGAACTTTATTATTCATATATACCTCTCATTTAATATCATATAAATAATGCCTCTAAATCTTAGTTAAAATTATTATTTCAAGCTCCAAACTATATGTTGAATAGGAAATTTTATTGTCCATAAGAACAATCCATCATATTTGTTAATTGTATCAAAGCATATAAAGCCCTTTCTTCGAGACATCACTAAATATAGTGAAAATACCATTATTATGTGGAATTGTAAGAAACATCTATCTCCTCTTTAAATCTTGGAAGCTCTCCTCACACTTTATTGTCTACTAAAATTTCACACTTTTCTAGTCAATCTAGTTAAAGGTCAAAATAACTTAGAGAATCTTTTTATAATATCCTATAATAACATGTCATACCAATACAATTATATTCCTTAATCACTATAATGGTTTGGCTCCACACTCTTATATAAAAGTACATATGCATTATGTCCTATATATGAATGATCTCAACTGTTGAGTTGAAATCATATTCTAACTAATGATTCCATAAATATTCCATAATAGAAATGACATAATTTTGTGTTTTAGTTAACTATAGGAAAACCATGATTGAGTCCTTTATTAATTAAAATGAATGAAATAAGATGACAAGAAAGATTATAACCATTGTTACACAAAAAAAGGCTCTGATATTTTATATTCTTAGTCCATTTAACTTAGATTGCCTTAAAACTCTCATAAATTGTATATGTGCTCAACATTACTCATTTTATTATTCTTTGATTACGTAATTCATTTTATTGGCTTCTTGATTACTTTTCATTTATATTGAACTTAATCTTTCACATATTGATTGAATCCTTAACAAATTACTTTTTTAATATTACCAAATATAAAATTACTATAACTAACATATTTTGTTAATATCAAAATTATGGAATAAAATCTCATTTGATTTGAAAATGGGTTTTTAGAAGAGGAAGTATATATATTGGCACTTGAGGGTTATACGAAGGCATTTAAAGATCGAGTTTACCTTTTAAAAATATTCTTTATGGCTTACTATAAGCTTTAAGACAATGGATTTTGGAATTTACATAAATATTGGATTTTATTCAGACCAAAACTGAGTACTACTTAGTTTACTAGAAAAAATGCAATTGATTATTTTATATTATTGATATATGTTAATGATGTGGTGTTACTTAGAAGTAGTAATGAGTTTATCCAATTTATTTTAAGGACTTTGAATAACAAATATGTTATAAAATATTTGAGTTAAGTCAAGTAATTTTGTTTTATTTTTTTCAATTTTCTTTTATTTTAATTTTACTTTTGTATTTGTTTTATTTTATTTTATTTATTATATTTTATTGTATCTTACTATATTCATGTGGCTTATTAATTAACTATCTTTTGAATTTCTCTACTAGATCTTAAGTTTGTGGTTTATTGATGGAGTTACGATTCATTGCTCTACTTGATCTTAAGTTTGTGGTTTATTGATGGAGTTACGATTCATTGTCATAGTCACATCTCGCAATGGAAGGATAGAGTGGATAGTACTTTTATAGAAGCCGAAATATGTCTTCGCAAACTATGACATCATCATGTGGGAGAGTGAGGCGTTCTCACATGTTTTTGGAAGCTCAATCGATATTCAGGCTGTATCGCAACACTAGTGGGAGTTTTGACTACAATCATAGGTGTCTAATACCAACACATATAAGGGAGTGACCGAGCATTTATAATCAACCTCAAGGTGCACTATGCGAGAATAGCTACAATTCAGAATAGAGCAACTCTTGTACTTATAAATGGAATGATTACACTCTAGCTGAATATATATAGGACCAAGCACCCACCAATTAACCAGCCAACTCTGGAAGATATGATGGTTGATATCAATCATAAAGCATTAAGAAATAGGGGCTCGCATACACAATTTGGTGAATTGGATGGACTAGTTGGTGACAATATTATTTGACGAGATCCAAAGGAGTGTGCCTAGTTATATTGAAACAGATGTTAAAGAACATGGAATGGAAATCACTCTCAAGAGTCAAGACAAACTTCTAGAATAAGACAAAGAAGAAGAAGAAGAAGAAGAGGAAGCAACTCTTAGAGATAAACTATTGGAAATCCTTATTGAATGAAAGATTACCGACGCGAATTTGAGAGTAAAGTAAGACAAAGCTTGGTTTCATGAATAAGGGATATTCTAAAAAGAGCTACCTAAAGAAGAAGAAAAAGAAAAGGTAATCATTACAAATAGCACAATGGAATACCTTACAGAATTTAAAGCTAGCTGACACGAATTCGAAGAAAGACTTTCTTCACCTGAATATCTTGAGCATAGCACAGAATACTATTTGAGCCTATTAACGCAGCAAAGTGAAGACAAAGCAAGGGTTGGCTTCATAACTAGAGTGATATTCCAAAAAGAGCTTCCGAAAGAAGAAGAAGTCTAGAAGAAGTCTCCATCTAAGTAGAAGAAGTAGAGATAATTGAAGAAGATGAACTAGAAGCCTTTGAAGAAGAAAGGACAGAGGAGGTTAGGGAAGAACTGGCAGAGGAACCAAATATGGAAACTACTTATGAAGTGTTTGTAGTAACCTTAAGTACGAAGGGGTTTCCACTTTCTCAAAGACAAACTGTTCTAGATAGCCGATGATTCAAGGAATTCTTTTATCCTTTATTTTATTAATAATTTGTCATTAAAAAGGACATTAATGCATGTGATTAGATTGATTAATTTTATAAATTATGTCTTGATAATTATCTTGCAATAGTTGGCTTATTTACAGGCTATGAAACTATTTTGTGAAGAAAAGGGTGGAAGTAAGTCATTGATCATAGTTCCTAGATGATGGAAACATGCAAGTTACGTCGAACTACCAACATTGACTTAGCGTTGTATAGGAGGCATCCTATGAGTTGGTTTTAATTTTATTTCAAGTTTTATATTATTTTGTTTTTACTTTTATGTTAGTATAGGATTTTATTTTGTGTTATGTTATTTCTTTTATTTCTTTTTATCCTTTTCTTTATATTTTGCAAGGATGTAAGTCTCATATTGGATGGATCCAAATCAAGAAATTGTCATATTCAACAAAGTACCAACTCAGCCCTCTCACTCATTAAACATGTTTGTATTTTATACATCGAGGAAAATGTACAACTTTAAGTATGGGGATTGACTTAATGAATTTTTAACTAATTTCTTCAAGCTTATTATAATCCTAATTATAAATTGTAGTAACTGATATCTTGAATTGGTTGAATATATCTAAGAATACTATATTTCCTTGTTGAATATTGATTAAATTGGCATGCAAAAAGATTATGGTTAGAATAAAATTAGTTTTATAAGTCATATTTTTTGTAATCATTGAAATTTTCATTTTGAATGAAATTTTCATATTATTTACACACATATAGACCTAATTTTTATGAGCTTTTGAGCCTAAGAGCAAAATTTTTAAAATTTTTAAAGCTCTTATTATTCTTTCGTGTGAGCTATCATATATACTAGGATAATTCTAGAACTTGCTTTTATTATACACAGGCAGGTCAATAGATCGGGCCGGGCCTGGGCTGACTGGTTTGGCCATTTATTTTTTAAAGCAAAAAATTTTCAAAACGACGTCGTTTTGGACAAAATAACGCCATTTCAAAAAAAAATGGGCCGACTATGGTAGGCTCGTGGCCCGCCCGTTGCCCCACTAACCTGGGCCAAAAATAGGTCAGGCGGGCCAGGTGATTATTGCCATCCATAGTTATACATATTGAGACCATATTTGTTAAATTAGAAGCATTGGAATGACAAAGGTTCTCATATTCACCAACTTGCTTAGCCTATTTATTTGAAATCACCATACCCTAAAATTACCTTTAGGAATAACGGAGGTGAGCCTTAAACTTTTTCATTGATTAAAAGAAATTTTAAATCTTCATCCTTTTTTTTGAAGACCTTTTTATTATTCTAAACCTTAAAGGTTATTTACATTATTTACTTGTTGAGACTTCAAATTTGTGAAAGGTCTGATATTTGTTGAATTGTGGTACTAATTAGAATATTGTGAAAAAAAGAAGCATAAAAGAAAAAGAAGGAAAGAAAATAATAATAATAATAAATAAATAAATAAATAAGAGAAAAAAAGAATAAGTTTATGGTGCTAATAGAGTTGCATTGAAAGGACCTATGTGTATCGGTAAATGAGTCTTGAAATATATTGTGTAGTAAATTTTCTTCAATTTAACCCTTTTTATTAACACAGTCATACCTTACCTACGCCCCATTACAACCATATAAAGACCTTTTGATTTTTTTTCTATTTTATACATAAGTGGTGGAGATGTGATTTTATTGCAAACATATGGTAAGAATTATATTATGCATTGATTGAGAGTTTTGATACTTTTCACCCTAAACACCTGAGTGCATTGAGTGAAATCATGGTAAAGATGTAAAGATATATCTTTTTATTTCAATGCGATTGTTGATGTGATTACTATTAATGTTGCTTAGAAAGTTAATTTTAGGATAATTTGATTATGCTTGTATATTAATTTGATTCAATAAGATATGATGATATATAGTATGAGTGGATAAATTGAGATTGATGTTTTAAATTTTATAATTTTGATTATGGTTTGCTTGAGGATAAGCAAAAGCTTAAGTGTGGGGATGTTTGCAATATGGATATTTAACTATATGTTTACATCCATATTTGATATATCTTGCTTGATGTTTTATAGTTTTATCGTATAATTGATACTTAATTTTCTCCAAGTGTGTTTATAGGTTATAGCCTTCATGGACTTAAAGGAGAAGAATTGGGATGAAAATACGACATAAAACGAATATTTGACACACAAAAAAGATGTATGACCTTACATCTACCCATGCTCCCAGGCTGTGCAATTTTGCGATTTTCAAAGAATTTGATGATGCACAAGACCATAGATCATCCAAAACCCTATAATGCTATATATAAAGATGTGAACAGAGACTTAAGAGGGGAGCAGACATAAGGATGCGATTCCAGATGTAGAGTTTATTCTCAAAGGGTGGTTTTGGTCCAAAGAAGTGGAAAACATAAAGAAATCATCTACAGATCCATCAGAATATAAGATTAACCCTCTATATCGCAATAATACTCGATAGAAGACAATAAGAGAGATTTAGAATTATGAACCCATTGTTTTCAATTCGTTTTTCTTTCAATGTATGCCTAATTTCTTATTCAATTATGTGTAACTAAACGTCATATTAGTATTTAGGTTAAATGAACCCTATGTTAATACTTTGATATGATTTGATTCTTTTATTTTACATATTTTATTTATGTTCTAATAAACCCGAGAATATTAGATCATAATCTAATTTCATACGTAGAGATTGAGAAATCCTAGATTTGAATAGATCTACCGTAATTGGAAGGAGTTGATTGCAACCCTAGAGATAAAATGACATAAATATTCCATATTAGAGTCAAACCTAATAGAGGGACTCATAAATTGGTAAAGCAATCCTATAAACTTTATCCTGAGTAATTTGATTAAAAACCTTAGGATTAGTTGTTAATAGACTCAAGTTCAGCTATTAGCATACCATAAGAGTCTCCATGGCCCAATACATCAACAAAGCAATTATATGATAAAAGAGAACCTAGATGTTAATTTCTGATAACGATAGTTTTCTAAGTGAATTTCACTGTATTTGCATTCATTATCATTTCCTATTCTATTTTATTTGCTTAGTTTTAGTTTCTTTTTATTAAAAATCTAAAATCAATCCTTAGGCTAGATAATAGAGGAAGGGTAATTACTAGTGTTCATCATCTTTGTGGGATCGAGCTGTACTTGCAGGTACTAGCTACAGCTATGCCATGCTCATGCGGTTATTACAATATTGACTAACACAAAATAAGTCAATCAGTGTGTAATCATCTCTCTTTTAGCCTTGCAAAGCATACAATGATCTTGGTTATTAAGAAAGCTTAACATATACTTTATGGTTAAATTATGATTGATGGTTAACCAAATTAAGAAAGAGACTTTTGAGGCTAACTTCTTATTCCAAATTACCTTATGCTAGTACACTTTATCTCTAACTCCTCTTTAAAATTCCTTACAAGACTTCTTAGTGAATTTACCAATAAAATGTCAAATCCATAAGTAGTTATCCTGCATCCCTTCATCTAAACTTACAAGTTCATGAGGTAATTAATCCATTAGTACCTTATTATCCATCCCATCCCTTTAGCATCCTTAGGGAACTTGTTGAGCATATAAACTCAGAGATTGGATTAGTGTAGAGGCCTTTCCTTGCTCTAATTGTCACAGTATAAAGAAGCTCTTTTCCTATTCCCTATTTTACACTTTAATGTATCTGATAAAGCCTCTCTTAGTTTCATTAATTATGAAATAAAAATAAAAAGAATTATAGTTTAGGATGCATCTTCTATAAGCTCCTGCCTTAAAGAAGTAAGTATGAATCCATCTAATCCACAGAGTGCCATTTCCTTAGTAATCTATATAGCCTTTTTATAATCAAAACCTTGTTACTTAGACTAATAGGGGAGATTCCTAGACATCTCTCATATATTAACTTACAAACCCCTTTCTACTTACTTTAGCCATAATTGTTCCTTATTTCATGCCTCCCCATAGGAATGATCTCATCATACTTTCAATTAATCTAATTATGCCTTTGGAGAGGAATATATACACAGACCAATATATATGCAAAGAGCTTAAAATAAGCCAACATCAATCTACCAGTATAATATAGGTATTTATTACACCAATTACTTATACTTCTTTGTATCTTCTCCATTAAAGGAATACATTCTCTATATTAAAGTCTTTTTGTAGACACAAGTAATCTAACATAGATAAATAGGGGTTTATAATTTGAAATCCTGAAATTTTTGATAACTAATCATTCATTGAACTGAAGGAGAGAAACAAATGGATTTTACTATATTTTACTTCCAAACCAAATAACTCCTTAAATATATGTAAGGAAGTTAAAGTGTGTGGAATAACTTATCATGTACCTTAAAATGACTAAGAGATAGTCTACAAAAACATAATTTAAATAATCCAACCGCCTTACGCTTACTATAGTAACCAAAACATGGATTTAAGAAGATGTTGTGCCTTACCAATTTAGACAAGGCTTCCATGAACAAAATAAATAGGTAGGGGGAGATTGGATCCCCTTGTCTTAGACCTTTCCTCTCTAAAGATTCTTGTAGGTTTCACATTTACAAATATGCTAAATGAAATTCAAGTAATGAATCTCTTAATATAGTTCCTAAACTAACTTAGAAAAAGAAAAACTTAAAGTATTCATTTGATAATCCTAACTATTTGGATCATAAGCCCTATTGAAGTTCATTTTTAAGGCACGAATTTTTAAGTGAAATCTTTCTCAAATAACCTCTAAATAACTATTGAACCAATAATATATTGGCTCCAATCATATTTCACTCCAAAATGCCCCTTGTGAATCACTTATCAATTGGTACAAAACCTTCCTCGTCCTTACAATAAGTAATTTTTATATGACTTTATTCAAAAAAGTTGCAACATGATATTGGTCTATGAATACTAAGAGAAACTGGATTATAGTACTTTGGTATTAAATATATAAAAGTCTTATTAAGCTCCTATGGCATCTTACCATTCTCAAAGAACTCTAATATGACATCAATAACCAAGTTTTTTATTAAAAGCCAAGCTTTAAGGAAGAAAAACCCATTAAGACCATCTTAGCCTAGAGCTTTATATGGGGTTAGTTTAAAGAACAATCTCTCCACTTCCTGAGTAATGAATGGCCTGTGTAAGACTTCCTCCATTCCTAACAACTAATGAAGGAGCTTAATAATAGTAATAAGATCTATTAAAGCTTAAACTCCAATGATTTCTTTAAAGAATATGTAAGTTTCTTCTTTGACCTCCGCCTAGGAAGTAGCATGTTCTCCATTTAGTTTGATCAAAGAGCATATCCTGTTAGTGATGCTTTTAGATTTTACTAAATTACAAAAGATTTTTATATTCTTATCCCCTTTTTTGATCTAGTAATATGAGCTTTTTAATTCATAATAGAGTTATGGATTATAACTATTCTGTACTCATTCACTACCTTCTTCACCTCTTCACTTAAGTTATGTTCTACATGATGTAGGTATAAAGCTTCCTGTGCAAAGATCATTCTACTTTTAGCTACTTCAACATTCTTCCTAGCGTGCAAAGTCCTTTTTACATTGAGTTTCTTTAGTTCCTTCTTGATCAATTTAAGTTTTAGTTTCTTTAGTTCCTTCTTGATCAATTTAAGTTTTCTTACACATACATAAGTTATACATCCCTTGATCACTAAATCAGGCCCATAAAAATTTCCTAATTGAATCCATCTTCCTTTACTAGAAAGTTATTGAATTTGAATGGAATTTTTCTCCTCCATATATTCTCCATATTTATAAATGGCAACGGGTCAGACTCGGCCAGACCATTGCTGCTATAACTCAGGCCTAAAGTATGGGGCTTAAGCCTAAACCTGATTGAGCCTGAGCCTGAGCCTGACTAGGCCCGAGGTAGTCTGGCCCGAACCCAAACATAACTCGATCTAGTCTAAACCCAAATCAACCCAGCCTTAAATACTTTTTAATTAAAAACATAAAATGATGTCATTTTAAAAAATGTCGTAATTTTGCTTATATTCTCTTGCTTAAACTTTGTTTCTAATATTCCTATCAAAATTGGCTTTACTTAGAA
The DNA here is from genome assembly GCA_025629805.1 of Erythroxylum baracoense. Lineage (NCBI taxonomy): Eukaryota > Viridiplantae > Streptophyta > Magnoliopsida > Malpighiales > Erythroxylaceae > Erythroxylum > Erythroxylum baracoense. Next base: position 14,492,536 of record JAOTAY010000004.1, read on the forward strand.
AACAAAATCTTTCAATCGACATCGACTAATAATTAAGGTCTTGGAGCCCTTATACTTGTTTTTCTTACCAAATTTCCTCTTGTTACTACTTTAAAACTCACCTACTCCTTATTACACTGCTTCATCAGACATTACTCTCTTGCTTGGATCTTCTTCTTTGATTTGTTTACTGATTGACAATTTATCAATATTGAAATAATCGCATGTGCACAGCGTAGCTATAGCTAGCATAGGTGAGTATGGGTCAATCCCACAAAGATAGTAATTTGTAAATAGTTACCTCATTATCTAGCCTATGAATTGGATTTTTGATTTTTAATTAAAAATAATATGTAAAAAAATAAAATAAAAAATGAAACAATAATGAACAAAGAGTAGAGGAAAGTACTTAGAAAACTTAATATCAAAGATTAGTGTCTAGGTGATTAATCTGTCTAAAAACCATTAAATAATTAATCTTTTATCATGTAATTATTTTATAGACTATTAGACCGTATAAATTCCTATCTTATGTTAATAACTCTTTTGAGACTAATAACAACTAATACATAGGGTGATTAACTAAAATCTTTCTAGTTAAAGTGCCTAGAATTGCATTATCGATTTATGAGTTCCGCTATTAGGTTTGACCCTAATCTAGAGTATTTATGTCAAGCTATCTCTAGGTTTGCAATCAACTCCTTTTCAATTAAGGTAGATCTATTCATATAAAGGATTTCTCAATCTCAATGATATGAAATCAAATCATGCACTAATATTTCAGATCTATTAGAATCTGCATAAAACACGTAATTAAATCACAATAGATCAATCAAAATAATTGCATTAAATAAAATAATCAAGAGATATTGTTATCCCAACTAGGGTTCATCACACCTAGACACTAAACATGTTTAGTTACTCATAATAGAAAAAATCAAAGATAAACAAGAAGAAAAACTAATAGAAAACAAAGGAATCATAATTTTAAATCTCTCTTTCTCTTCTATTTACTATTCTTGCAAGTTTGAGGTTTGATGTTGTAATATATTGGATCTCTTGATGAGTTCTTTACATTCTCCATGTTCTTTAATCAAAATTATCCCTTCCTTATGTTCTTCACGATTAGAATCTACTGCAAAAGTTGACTCTCCCCTATTTTCCTCCAGTCATGTCCTTTTATCATAAAAACTAGGGTTATAAGGACATACACAGTTGTGTAGGTGTACATGTAGCTCTAAAAACCCCTAAAATCATGCCTTTATATGTTCACAACGACTTGCACGGTCACATACGCGGTTGTAAATGTCCAAGATGCTTCAAATCTTTGTTGTATCCTACTATTTCATTTGAATTTATCTCCTTTTGGTTCATAAAGGCAATAATAACCTATAAATGAACTGAAAGAGAAATAAGTACTAAAAATAGAACAAAACTATAAAATATTAAGCAAAATATATCCAATATAGGTGTATAATTATAGTCAAATATGCATCTATCATTAACTCTCCATAATTGATTCATTGAAACTAGAATTCACCAGGTTATTTTCACTTTCTCTAGGATTCTTTCCTATTGTGAGATCAATGTTTTTCCCACTTGCATTATCCTCTCTTATGTTCTTTGAAGACTCCTCTACCTTTAAGGTCTTTTAAACTTAAGCCTCATCTATATTCTCTACTTGTTCTATACCACACTTATTTTCCTTCTAACTAGCTTTCAACCCTATAAGCTCCTCATAGTCACCTATTGCCAATGTCCTTCCCATAGCCTTCCACTACTTCCCCTATTGTCTTAGTAATGGCTTCCAATGATAGGATACCATCACAGAATCCTCAATTAGCTTTCCAGCCTTACCAAATCTTAATAGTAAAATAGATTAAGGAAGCATCATGTCTAGCTTCATACTAACATAATCATAGCAAAACCAATTCTTTTCTAGTTAATTGTAGTCTCATATTTATATATGAGGGTTTTCTAATGTAGCTAGCTTGAGAGCTTAGCCCCTTAGTTGATTATTACTCCAATGTTATATTATATATGTTCACCTATAGAGGTATGTTTTCATTTTTTATCTTTCCTAAGCTGATTTCTAGCCTCCACACTTGTTGGAATAAGGGAAAATTGTATATATACCATGGACTAGCCTTTACCATTCCTCTATCTTTAACTTCTATCGTGAATCTAAAAAAAGCATGGTTGCCTTTTAAATTCAACACCTCTTGTAGTCCCTTACTCTCCCACACCTTCTATACCCAATTATTGGTTACTTGGAAGGGAGGTCTTCTATCGAGGGAGAAGCCAACTAATGTGGTGTTCCAGGTTTTTGCTTCCTCCCTTAAGACTTTCAAATCTGGTACTGTAATGATTCTACCTTCTAAGGTACTTCAGAGGTAGTAATGTAGTATAGTATTTAACATTTCCTCTACAAGTTTTCTCTAATTGATAGGCATATAAGCTAGCTGAGAGCTTTGGACCCTGATTCTCCATTATTTTCTTGCCTGAGGCTTCTCTCATCCTTATCATAACTGTAGGAAAGGGTGAAAAGGTAATTGGATTAAGCATCTCTAAACTTGTCTATGTACTTCTGACAGCCATAACACAAGAGAAGGAAAAAAAGCAATGTCGGACATGTAAATGTTTAAAAGTATATTACTAAAAAAGGAAATAAAGAAAAGGCAAAAAGATATTTGGTGATAATTTCCTAAACTACCCTTAATTAGTTCAATTGCCAAAATAAAAGATAGTTGAGTGAAGCATCTTAAGTAGTTTAATTGCAAAAATAAAACATAGTCGAGTGAAACATCAAAAAGGAGGGGAAGGTTAAGTAAGGTAATCAGGGGTTGAGAAAGGAGGAACAAGATAAATAAAGCACTAAACAGCAAGAAGGTAATAACAGACAAAACAAATAATCAATATTATGGCCTCCTTAGAAGGATGTCCAAAACAAATTGAAGGCATAAAGAGTAAGACATCTTCATGACAATGAGCCCCTAGAATGTTTTATATTCTTGGAGAGTTTCTTTGCAACATTGACACATTATGACATTGCATTTATTTGAAATTAGATTTTTTCAACATTGGACAACCTCTCACTTAAAAGGGGGAAATTAAACTAGTTAATTAAGTTACAAATAGTTTAGTTAGTTATAAATAAGTGGGAAATTTGACTAATGTAATTAGTTTAGTCAGTGGCATCTGTATAAATTTGTTTTACAAAGTTATACTTTTGTAACAAAAATATAAGAAAGTTTCTCAAAAAATCATGGAAAAGTTATCCCAAAAGCATGGTGTACAAGTAATCAATCCCTAGCTTAATTTGGAAGGCAAAAATATCATCGGAAGTTTTCACTTTTCACAGCAATTGAATGGATTGGCTTTTAGCAAGATAACCAAAATGTGTTAAAAAGTCATAATCTGTTACATCTTAAACTTATGAGGATTCCCATCGTAGTGAGCAGTGACCATCATAATAAGTTGCATCCATATTGAATATGCATGCTCTTTTTACCAAGTGTTTAAGAACTGTTGATAATTCATAATCTCTTTTAAAGAAAGAAACAAGCAAGATTTACTAAACTCCTTTTCCTTGTTCCTATTTTACTAGCATAAACAGGTCACTTATCCAAAGCACCAAACATGAAACAAAAAGACAAATGATCCCCTGTTTCAAAAGATTAACTCAAGACAAGGACGCTTCTTAGAATTAATTTAATTAGGCTTTCAAAGGTGAATCAAAAACATGGAATTCCTATTTAATTTTATTTAAACTGCAATTCAAACACGACGACCATTGGAATGTAGATGCTTCTTACTTGTACTTTATTGAATCATCTTTGTCTTGCAGGTGTTTTGACAAAGCGACCAAGAGAGAGAAAATGTAAAAGTGGTGACTTTTTTCGCTTGAGGTTTGTTTCTTGCAAAACTCAACATTGGTGCTTCCCAAAAGTTTCTTTCTTTTCCTTTTATTTTGGTCTTTCCGGTGGGGTTGATGTTGGTTTATGCCCTACAACTAATAGATTAATTGCAAAATAATTTAAAGATATTATTTATCTTGTACATGTTTAGATGCATATAATAAAGCTCATGAGATAATTATACATTGCAAATGAAATTATGATAATTATGAGATTCATATTACATTTATATATTATCCCTAAATTATTCCAAACCATTTTTTTATTAAGACTAGAAATTAATAGAATGGAAAAAAGCTACCACATATTATGTTTTTCCTTATGTAGGAAATAATCAATCTTATAGACAAAAGTATAGAGATATTTAAACAAGCATGTGGGTGTTTGTTAGAGAACAAGTTCTATGATAAATCCATTTAGAACATTACTTATATGTCTATGAAAATTCTAATTGTGATGATTGTATAAGTGATCATTTGACTTGAGGTCTCCAAAGTTATCTTATATAGGGATTCTTATGTTTGAATACTTATGATCTATTCTAATCACAGATAGCTTATTTGGTAGTCATTGGATGTAGCATGAACTATATGGAGTTAATTGAGTGATCAAGATAGAATTTATTATCTTTAAGTAATTAAGAATGTTTTGTTATTCTCGATTTGTATTGTTTTGAGAAATCGTTGGCAAGGTATCGTGTTAAAGATAAATTAAGAATTTTGTATACATCTTAACTACTATATGGATTTCAAAAGTTATTAACATTAAATGAAGTGAAGAAGTTTGACTCATATCATTAACATTGCTTGTTAATTGTTGAAAATTAGAGTTAATCATAATTAGCAATGTTTCCATTTGAGTAACTACTCAGAAAATTTGTTTTCACTTTATTATAGGTGAAAATGATAAATTTTATTCAAAGTATTGAGATAGCATGCGGATTGGTAGGTTTTGATCTCAACATTGATGAACCCTGGATGATAACTACGAAAAACTTTGTTATGGTATTAATCCACTTTATAATTATAGTTAAGATTATTGATTTGGAAGCACTTTAGTGGTACTCATGAGGGGCAAGGTATCACCTATGCCATTTAGCTTATTCCAAAGCTGTGTCATTGATTTTTATCCATACATTTATGTGGATCCTACATAAATGTGTGAATGAAAATTAATAGAACAGGTTAATGGGAATAGAGAATCTATTCTGACTCATGAGGCATTAGGTTACATTTCATGGCACTTTAGGCATTGGACATTATCTGTTCTTGACAAATTGTGGTGGACATTTCAATCCTTTCTTTATTGTCTTTTTTATTTGTAATATATTGGTGCATGATGATAATCCTAGTGTTAGAGTCCGAACTGTTGGAAGTTTTCTTATTGGAGAGGAAGGAGAATTTAATAGGTTCTCACATTACTGAGATAAGCTCAAGAAGAAAATGCTACTCTGCCATGGTAGGATTCTGCTACACAGTGCTCTATAAAAAATTGATTCCAAAGAAACAAGATAGGGCTTCAGCTTGGAGAAATTGTGTTGCCAGTGTACTGGAAAATGTACTTCAGGTTATCTAGTAGGAATGATTAGCCCAAAGTGTGAGAATAGCTCCTTGTGAAGCTCTCAACTACTACCTCTATGCTTTCTCTCTGTCACCCTAAGTATCATATTTGTCTTAATAGATATTTACCTCTTAATATAAATACATACATATTGGTCTGCAAGGCTGATGCTTACTTACTTCTGTGTTACAATTATCTAAAGGGATTTACTTTACTGACCTAGTCAATACGAGTCATCTGTATTGCTTTACTGTTAAGAAAAATCTAGTAGGATTAATGGTCCTTTAGGAATCTTGAGGGAGTGTACACATATTTTTATGTGTAAATACGTGCTGTAGAATATTATCCTGTCAATAACATGTCATGTCGACTGCTTTAGTAGTTACATAATCTCATTCAACATGGAATTTTCTAATCATCTGCCTTACTCTTCCAACTAGCAATAATAACTTCGAGCTGGCGCCCGGTGATCTGCATTGAACTTTGGTTTTTTAAACCATTCTTAAAATAATGCCTGCAACTTCTGACTAGAAATTCTTTTAATCAGAACTTTGAATAGATATAATATTTGGAAAAAGATGAGAATTTTTTTAGCTCCAATGTCACCTTTTCCCTACTCCTCATTATAATAGCTCATTGTGATTCCTAACTTAATTATTTATTATCTGCTGTTGGAGTGAAATATTCTCAGAGATTTACCTTTTAGTATATAGTTGCCCATATAATGAGCACAAGATGTAAATTCTATTGAAGCGTGAGGTGCCATCACAAGAGATGATGAGAGAAGCAGCATGATTTTGGCATTGTTTCAAGTGAATTGAATGCGTACGATTAATGTCAACATGCTTTCCTGGAAATACACAAGGGATTGAAGTGCAGAAGATAGTTTTGGTAGGTACAAAGTAGAGTCCGCAAGCATAGGTATGTTGTTGAGGACTTTCTAATGTATATTATGTTGTATGTTGTAGTCTATGCTTTGAGGGAAACCATTGGCCTTTCTCTTTACCCCCTCCCTCACCCACTTGCTATGTACAGAATTTGGAGTGCATTTGAAAATATTCATTCCAAGATCATACTGTACTTAATTGCTTATTATAATTTATTCTATAGTCTTAATAAGATAAGCATAGGTGGTGAGCTCCAAAGCTTTTGAAGTAGTAGTGTCTTGACAAACAGTAACATTGTCTCTTGATAAGAGTGAGTAGGAAGAGAGCCCATATGATAAGGAAACACTACCAAATGACCCTATTCATTTGTCTTCAACTTTATCTTTGTCTAGTTTACCTTCTAATGTAAAGCCTATTTTGTCTAATCATATAGAAAATTTAGTAGAAATTACTCATGTTCTTATAGAAAAAAGTGTTCGTGAGTCTTCTTTACCTTTGTTGAGTCTGTACAATACATATTCGATCGTTCATGGATAAGAAGTATACGTACTATTTTATCTGCATCTCGCCTAAAAGTCAAGGAAATCATCTAGAGTTCTAGATTGGAACAGTGTGGCCTCAAATCTATAACAACAGAACAATACGTGAAGCTCGAAATACCAAAGGAGATGATCTCTCTTTAGAGAGAACAAAACTATACACATCTTCATATAAGAGCTGTACACCTTATTCTTACACTTCATGGAAGAAAGGGAATACCTCTTACAGCTAAGATATCTCTTCTAGTCACTGCCCATACAATGTACCAAAATGCCTTGATTGGTACCTTACTGACTACTTTCAATAATGCAAGTGTCATTCTGACGATAGCACCTGATTTTAACACCAGGTTGGATGATCCCAGTTTATCTGAAAGACTGCAAGTTCAGATCCAGATCACTAGAGCAGATTAAGATCCTACAGGCATCATGTACTTTACATCACCAGATGATCTATCATTTGCAGAATCATACTTTGGACCTTAATTTTCCAAACTCTACTTTGGATGCTCTTTACATGGTTGTTGATCGTTCTAATGATCAGACTACTATTCTCCAATTCCTAAAGCAACTACCAGCTTTGTAGCTTGAAAAGCTGATGCCTATTGAATGGATCACCAACTACCAAAGGGTCTTCTACGTACCTCATCGACATTCTTTTCATACAATAATTCCTCTGATTCTGAAGACATTAAAGGATGGAACAATAAAGTCCATCTATACAAAGCCCAATCAAGGTCCAGATGAAACTTCTACCTTTGGGGCTATTTTTCTAATTCAACCTGCATTTTCATATACGGAAGGTAAATCTGGTCCTCCTATTCATTATTTCAAATCTAACGGAGATCCAGTTTATGTTAACCATTATCGTGGACATTCTATATGGGATGTTGACCCATCTATGTGCGAACCTGATTGTGAAGTATGTCTTAACCATGAGTTAGATAGTGAGGATGATGATGAGCGTTATACTAGAAGACGAAGGAGGAAGAAAAATTCTAAACCTCATTGTATGCCTTTGCAACAATATCAACTACACAAAAATGATTCTGATCCAGATGATTCCAGCAAATCTAATGGTCTAACTATAGAAAGATTCAGACTTAGATCTCTTCGTGAGATGCTGAAATCTTCAACTTGTCAAACAAAGCCAACAATTCCTGTTATTATTCTAACTCCTATTCTATGCATGATGGTAGCGCCATATGAAGAGGACTTTCTTTATTTACAAAGAAATACTGATGAAACAACTAGGGTTATCTCTAGCCCTTATATTCGAGCCACAGGGATTACTTCACAAGGAACACTTATGTCTAATCCTTCTGATGAAGTTCTTAACTGGCAAACATCGAATGCAGTAGCACAAAAACAAAGTTCTTAAAAGAATTGATTCTAAGCTTGATGGAATCTATCAACAGACTCATGCTACTCATCATAAATTAGACGTCATCTCTAAGTAGATCCAACAACTGTACCACTCGTATAAAGCTCAGATTAAGCAACTTGATGCTAATCTTCGACATTACATTGCTATGCAATATTTTAGACCTGACTTTGACATTAAAACAAGAGAACTCAGGAAGATACAAGGGATTATGCAACGTATGGAAGTTGATATACAATATGCACTTCTAAGGTTGTATACTGTTCATCCTCTTCAATATTTCCAAATACACAGCCAGTATATCCACCTCCTCTGTATCAGACATATCTAGAAAAAGCTGACTATTCAAAGTTTTTCAAATTTAACTATCCTTTGATCAGATAGCATATTCATCCTTAAGCAGCTCAAGCAAAACCTAAAAGGCCCAAATTAAAGCCCAAGCTTGAAAAAGTTCCTGAGCCATCACCTTTATAAATAAAACTTTAATCAGTGGAGTAAACCGTTAAGGATAAATACACCTCCTACTTCTCTACCAAAGATTCAACCTTCCACCTATACTGGGAAGGATAAAGCGCCTCTAACAGAGTTCATAGCAACTCTTGTACCTACACCTACTACAGAAGATTTCTCTTCTCAAATGGAAAAGTCAGAAGCTTGTTCTGAAGCCTCTGTCTCAACATCTGAAGTCTCTGCAATAATTTCTGAGTCATCATCTAAATAGATCTCTGAACCTTCTACTGATTCCTCAGCCCAACTGGCTGATCTATCAGACTTAGCACAAGTTTTGATGACTATGCTTGAACCTACTGAAGTTGAACCAGAAATAAGTGAAGCAGAATCTACAGGTACTGAACCTTTCATACTTGAACTAAAACCACAGGCAAAACTAGCTCAACCAACTGTACAGACCAAGCCTACTTCAGGACCTTGGTTTACTTTTGACAATCTTCCCCCAAAGAAATGGAGAGATCACTTGTATGAATTTAGTGCATGTATAGATCTTCAAATGACTCGACCAAATAATCCTTTACAAGATATTTTGTTTGAATTCACTTCTCATTTCACTGGTTCTTTACGAGAATGGTGGCAACGTATAGAAGACTATATCGAAGACTTCAGTATATCCAAATCACTACAGTCGGAGCTCTTCTTGGAATAATTCATAAAGAATTCATTGGTGATTTTCATCTTATAGATAAGCAGATCCGTCAGGAGTATTTTGCAATGAAATGTTATTCACTTGACAAGCGTGATATACAGAAGCATTATCAAAGTATGACGGAAAGGTACTATCTTTTGAATGGATAAAATGATGTTAATCTTCGATATACTTTTATCTCATACCTTTCAAATCAACTGCAACCGAAGTTACAAGGGACTATAGTTTCTTTACAACGAGATATGGCTAATATATATCTCGGAGAAATCTACCAGCTTTCTCTAACTTCTCTTGATAAGTTGTGTAATCAACATACCTTATTCAAGAACATCGTTAAAGGTGGTCCACTTTTTAAATAAACTTGTAAGAAGCCTTATCTTCAGATTAAGTGCCAAGATCATAAGAACTGTGATTGTAGCAAAAAGAAGAAATCTCATCACAAACATGTTTATCATCAAAGAAAGTTCCACAGACAAATGGAAGGCTACAAGCCTTTAAGAAAAACTTATGTGAAAAAAGATGGAACAAAAAGAAAGTTTGTTCGATTCTGCAAGAAGAAATCCCATCATTCTCAAAAAGCTGAATGATGTTTTCTCTGTGGATAACTAGGACATTTTACACGAACCTGTCCTCACAAAAGTAATAAAGATATCAAGTTATTGAAGCAAATGCAATCCATTTTGCCTATTCATTCTTCCAATAACTTTGAAGATCTTATTGAGGAATAATCCACTGAAGATGAAGATACAAAGTTTGTTGTTTCTATTACGACCTCTAAAGAAGAATCCTCAGATGATTCTCTATACATGTCACAACAGACCTGCATGAAATTAGATTGTACTCTAGTCCAACAACTATATGTCCAGATCCAACTCTTCTGATAAGACAAATATGATCGACCCATCAAAGTTATTGGGTTTATGGATACTAGATCCAACCGTATAATTATGAAGCCCAACATTTTATCTTCTGAGGCATGGACCTCATATAATGAATACTTTACAGGTGCAGATGGTAATTCATTCAAGATCGAGTTTATTACAAAAAGAAAGATCAGAATTTGATTCTTTACACAGTGTACAGTTTGGACTAAAGTACTTGGAAGTAATCTACTTGGCACAGATACACTAAAATCAAAAATGTGTTTGAACTTTCTTAAGTTCCTACACCATATACATTACTGCGAGATAAACAATTGGAATATTGCCCTGAATATTGTCCTAAATCATATGCACAGTTTACTCATCCAAATCCTCTTTGGAAAAAAGTTGACTTTTTCATAAGTCTACCTTTCGAAAAGAATGAGGATATCAATCCTACAAAAGCCATACATCCAGGGATGAACCCTGATGACCTAAAGCTCGCACAAGATGAGTGTAATATCCTTCTGAAGTAAAGACTCATTGAGCCCACAAAGTCAAATTGGGCTTGCCAGGCCTTCTATGTCACTAAACATTTAAAGCAAAAGCGTGGTAAAAAGAGATTGATAATTGATCAGTCTAGTCCACAAATTGCACAAAAGCTGTTACATTTTCTTGATAAACATCTATACGTGGCAGCTTATACTTCATACTTATCCACTTTGCTCAGACAGAATCCACCATGGCCTTCAGATGCTTTTTCTCACTATAAATTCTCCATCCACCGTATCAAAGGTCACCATAATACACTTACTTATTTCCTCTCTCGACCTACTAAACCTATCTTACTTCTTTTAGCCTATCTGAATCATTTTATCCCTCTTTTTTAGCTAATAGAGTTTCCTAAGTTTGCAAGATATAAAAAAATATTTTCCCCCTTTGTTTTCTACTCCTCCAACCAATAATGCAGAACTGTTCCCTCTTCTTCATCAAAGTCTTTTTTACTATCTACATCTCACACTTCTCAACTTTGATATTTTACCCACTCCTGGTCACTTTTACTCCTTACAAACTCATGTGTTATCTCTATAATACTCTCCATGATACTACCTTATGGCATATCTGGGCCTTGTCTACCCTATATGCTTGTTCTATATCATTATCGCCCCTCCATGTTTATCGTCACCTCTCTAATCCTAACAATGCCAATTCTCTTTTGTGGACTTTCTTAGAATGGTTTCAACCCCTTTCCAAATGGCATGTAGACATGTCTCAAATCTTGATTCATCATCGCTTACGGGACACTGCTTTAACTGATTGCAAAGTTTATGTTATTTATATCAAACATCATCCCTAATATATGAGTACTTCTGGACATCTGTGCACACTAAATCACCTTCATCATTGGCGAACCACCTTGATTGGTCTAAAGAGTGCACACAGTTAATGGATAATTTACATTCTTTCTTAGATCAAAATTTACATTGTTTCTTGGATCATCTCAACCACTTCCCGAGCTTACTTCCTTCTGATATTTGTACATCCCTTGGTCCATATTTTAGAGATAATGCTCTTCTTGCACCAATTATCCCTCCATCATTTGACCATTAGACGTCAGTGGCTCCTTCTAATGTTATCAACATTCTTGCTAGTGAAGTTTCTTGTCCTACATATCGACACTCTGCAGTTTCAAGCAGACCATTTAGCCCTATCCAAAAGCCCATTTCTCCTTTTAGCCCAGGACATTCTACTTGGACTGCAACTGATATCAATCACATCTTTGAACAGATTAACAATAACATAGCCTTGATAGATAACTTTGAACATGATCATAACCTCACTTTAGCACTTCAAAGTGAGACTCGTCTTTTAAGGAATTTACTTTTGAATCTTTTGATGAAAAGAGAATCCTTGTGGCCCACAACCCACTATACAAGATTCCTTCTTATCATCGACATTAAATCTGTTGAACCCAATAACCCAGTTCCCCCTGTTCCCAAATGATCCCAACCATCTAATAAATGGGACCCATATCTATTAGATGGCTGGGATCATTTGAGAACAAGTGGAACTGGGTTATTGGGTACAGCAGATATGTTCCCCTTATCGTCATACTGTTTGCTTTTTCAAAATATCTTTGTTAAAGGTATGATGATTGTACTTAAAGTAGCTTTATTTTTTAAAGCTGTAATGAGTGTGTTTCTTGAGAACTTTACTTTTATACTTTTGTTTCGCCTATAAAAGCAAGGTTTCTCCTTCGTTGTAGGCATGCTTAAACTTGCATAGACATTATTTTGATTTCAATGAATGTTTGTTTGAGTGGTTTCCATTCTCTCCAAGTCCTCCCTCTCCTGAAAACTTAAGTCTTGAGTGCATGTTACTATCTGTCATTATACAGAGACAATTATGCTCTACATTCATCTCTTTTAAGGATCTTGTATATCAGAAATTCTAAGAAGACAATTTATGATCTTGTGAGATTAGAGTTTAATAGGGAAAGAGTGTAGGTACTATTGCGATTATCGTTTCAAAAGGGAAAGAACAATTGTGAAGAGTGTAAGGTTCCTAAGAGAAAAGATGAGAGTTATGTGCCCGTGGAGAGAAGGGTTTTGTTGTCTCGTCCATCATACGTGGAACTTACCAATAGTCACAAGGTTCTCTGTTGTTCCATAATAGTCTACCAAACACTGCAGTAGCCTACTTTCTGATTTTTGTTAGTCAATGGTCCTCTCAAAGGTGTTGTTTTAGTTAGTTGGTTGTCGTACTTTCCCTGTGTGCCCTTCAGGGTCCCCGGTGTGGTCATTAAACCCCCCAAAAGACCTTATGAAGGGTTAGCATATCAAGTCATTTATACAACCACCACGCTCCTATTACATAACTCTAACGCAATGGTGCTACGGTCCCATTCCCTAATTGCATGATTGGGATTCGAATTCGCAACATGGGGCGACCCAGGTTGAAACCTGGTGGCTCTGATACCACTGAGCCCCCCAAAAAGCCTTGTGAAGGGTTAGCATACTAAATCACTTATACAACATTTGACTGTATTTCATATAATTAGTTAACATAATTATTTTTAATATTTTAAAAAGTAGAAGTTAAAACAGGACTCTTTTAAGTTAATAGTACTTGTATTTTGTAAACAAGAAAGTAATAAGAGAATCACGTAGAATTAACAAGATTGGAATCAATATCGTCTCTTCTTTTAGAAGATGGGTGTGCATGCGTGCCATGTGCTATGGATGACGTCGTAATTGGAGTTCCAAAGTAAATTAATGGTTCAACATTTTGGTGTTTATTGTGGGCAGTGGCAAGAAAGGTGTGATAAAGAGTCACGAGTGTGACGAAAAGCTTTCTTTATGGCTGCAAACAGCCATTTTCCTCTGTTTGTAGTGACGAACTGTGTTCATGCCCTTGTACCTGTAACTGCAGCTTTACTTTACTCTTTCTCCATAGTCCCACACCCTTCCTCTTAAGGTATTCCACACCCATCTTACCCATCTCTCTCCGGCTGTTATTCTTGGACCTTCTCGTTTTATTTTTTTTCCGACCTTTTCACGTGTGCTCATGTACTAATTACTTCTAATTATCGCATCTAGCTATTGCTTATCATGTTTGGTAGAGACACATTTCAATCAGACTTTTCATAAAAATCTTAATTACATATTCTCAAGACAAGACTGTTTGGAAAGACAGAAAAAGTGTGCGATAGACCGCTGCAACCTTTTAAGTCGCAACGCACACAACACGAGGACAACACACGAAAAAACACTCCTTAGTCCTTAGGTAGTGTTCAGTTCATTCCATGATCAGCTACAGCTTCCGTGGAAACAAAAAGTCTATATCATTTGCTTCACAACCCAATTAGCAATTTAGTAAATACTAAACCGTAACAACGAAGATGTCTTAATTTAGCAGAGTGGTTGTCGGTAGACTAACAATTATTTTCAAAAGAAGAATTTTAAAAAACCACAAAGCGACAGAAAGCAGCAGTTCCCAGGTACGGCGATCGGCGGAAAAAAGAAAAGAAAATGTTACTAAACTCTCAAAAATCAAAGTGAGTGTGGAAATTTCAAAAGAACAAAGTCAAGTCACTAATCAGTATTAAGTATCAATTTGTTTTTGGGTTCTAAGCCACGATTACACAAGAGCTAGCATAATAGTCTAAATCATACGAAAGTGGTCTCTTTGGCAATAAAATACAAGCCTCATACTACAAGACCATTAATAAATGTCCCCTTAGAACCCTACATGAAGGCCTTTCATGTCCCCCATTTATTTCCCTTATAAGACCTCCTTCCCTTTATGCTCCTTGATCGAATCCCAAATCACCCCACCACCACCTTCACACTCCTTTAGCCAACCCTATTTACACTTTACCCTAATTTTTGCACCATTTCCTAGTGTGCTCGTGTGCTTCATATAATTTTAAGTGTCTATCTGGTTCTTTGTTTTCTTTCTCTACCTTCTTTACTACATCCAACATGGCATCGTCAGGAGCAGGCACTGGCACTGGGTCTCCTTGCGGAGCATGCAAGTTCCTCAGGCGCAAATGTGCTTCAGACTGTATATTTGCTCCTTATTTCTGCTCTGACCAAGGGCCTGCTAGATTTGCTGCCATTCACAAAGTGTTCGGTGCTAGTAACGTGTCCAAATTGTTGTTGCATGTCCCAGTCGCTGACCGCTGCGAGGCTGTTGTCACCATAGCCTACGAAGCTCAAGCAAGGATTAGGGACCCTGTATATGGCTGTGTTGCACATATCTTCGCGTTACAACAACAGGTACCCACAATTTGTTCACACAATTATCTTCCACTTTTTTATGAACATTCCAATGTCCAAGCACTACAGATAAAAATAAAGTATCTTTATTCCTAACTAGTTTTTAATTGCAAAATAGGTAGCATGTCTCCAAGCACAATTGATGCAATTAAAGGCTCAACTAGCTCAAAATCTACTCGATTCGTCACGAAGTACTGTAGAAAATCAATTGCAAGGAAATGCTCCTGGGATGTCATCGTTTCACGGATATCCATCTTACATGAATCCAATCTCTCCACAAAGCTCCATGGAATCTGTGGAACACAGCAGTGAGGGGGTGAACTGTCAAGATCATATCCGAAGCAGAGAGGAATTTGCATTCCAGTCTTGTGCCAAGAAGAGATCGTACAATCCTGAGTTGGGTGAGCTTCAGGCACTAGCACTTAGGATGATGAGAAACTAACTAGACATCACCATGTTCCTTTTGTGTGCTTCAATGATGTATATCCACCCAATAACTAATTAAGAAAAAAAGTTTTGAAAGCTAGTTTGATGTAATGAGTTTCCATAATCTGCTTCTGATCCAAAGAAAACGTTTCCCTCTCCCTCTCTCTCTGAACGCCACTGCCCATTGATTTATATAAATTAATGCCATATCTATTACTATTTTATGCGTCACAATTATTACTTGCTAGTTAGGCGAACCTAGTTACTAGAGTAGTTAACTTACTTGATGAAGATAATTTAGTTTTCTCTGAACAAAAATAATGGAGACTCTTCAACAGAATAGTTTTTCCATTCTTGCTTTAACTTGTAAATTCTTTTTTAGGGTGCATAAACATAGGATCTAAACCAAGTCAAATGTATCGTGGAAATTTTCAGAAGAAGCGTTGTATAGAATGCCAAAGGAAAAAGAAAAAGGGTAAAGATCTTGAACATTACTGGAGTAAAAGGCTCCAATTATGTGCTCTTAAAGATTAAGATATGGCATATATCGGGGACTAAGTAGCACCTAGCCTAGTGGGATACTTATAGAAGCTTACAAAATTTTGATGCGGGAAAATTAAGTTGTATGTATGATTGACAAAACCTGTCAAGTCAGACTATATTGGAGATAGGAAGTCTACCCTTTTTGACCTATCAATCCGAACATATTCTAAAAATAACATCGGTGTATCGTTTGTTATCTGAAAAGATAATTATTTTATTTTTTTCAGAAGTTTAAAAACAATATTAACAAATGAGATAAAAGATATTTCTTTTGAAATAGCAATGAAATTTTTCCCTAACTTTTCTTCAAAAGCATCCTTTTATATTCATTTACTAAAATATTAAATTAAAAAATATATTCTTTAAAAAAACTACATTAATTTAAGTAAATTATATCTATTCAACTGCTCTTTGCAGCAGTTGTTGTAACGAAATATGTTTTAATATCACCGTGTGCCAACGTATTGGGTACCGTTTCGTATCGGTCGGTACCAGCCAAACAGTACCGTACCGGTCGAAAACCGAAACGGTACCCTGCTTTACGGTACCGGCCCTGGGCACCGGTCGGTACGGGGCCTTATCGATCGGTACCGGCCGATACCCACGATACCGAACGATACCGGGCTGGTATCGTAAATCCTTAAAACTTTGAGGATTAAAATGAAAAAAAAACTATACAAAACAACCGATCTGGCTTCTCTTCTCTTCTCCGCGCCTCAGCTCTCATTTTCTCTCTCACTCTCTCTCTCACTTGGTCGCTCCTCCGGTGGTCCTCGCCTGTTGTCACCGACTCCCAACAGTTCGTAGCGCTCTCCGGTGGTCCTCCATTGCTCCTCCACCACGCGACGTCACACCTCGCCCGATCCACACCTCCTCCGCCGCTCAACACCTCCACCTATCGCTGGTCGCTAGTCACTGGTTGCTGCCTTCCGCTGTTGCTGGTCACGCCTCCACCTGTCGCTGGTCACGCCTCCATCTCCAACGACCACCAAGGCACCTACACCGCCCAAATCTGCACCCAAGTTTTGTAATTGAACGAGACCCGATATTGTCAATATTTCTGGTAATTGTTCGGTGGGTTTTTTATGAATTTATGGTATAATATTTCTGATGATTAATTGTGACTTTGTGTTTGTGTTGTGACTTGTGTCTAGTGAGTTATGAATGAGGAATTAAATTGATGAGATTGTGAAGGATTTGAATTTTGAAGTTGTTTGTAATTAAGATGGTTTGAAGTTGATGAAGGTGTGATGAAGCTTGTGTTTGAGAATTGAGTTGAGACTTGAGACCGATTTCTAGTAAATTGGTTGTATCGGAGGAAGTTGGTTAATGGTTTAAAAAAATGTGAAATTTGTGTTGGTTATTGGTTCAGTTGGAACTTGGATTATGGTTTTGCATTGGTAATGAAAAATTGAAATCATAAAATTTATGTTTGGTGTTGGTTTGGTTGGATGGGATTTGGTAATTAAAATTTTTAAATGGGTTTGGTAATGAGTTGGTATAATTTGGTAATAAAAATGAGTTTGGTATTAGTATTTGGTAATGAAAATGGGTTGATATTTGGTAATGAAAATGAGTTTGTATTTGGTAATGAAAATGAGTTTGGTATT
>JAOTAY010000004.1:14516202-14539271 GCA_025629805.1 Erythroxylum baracoense
TGAAATATTTAAAAATTATTGTCATTTTATATTAAATTATTAATTGTGATTATTATTTATTATTATGATTTTTGGAACCAGGATTGATGCAAACCTGTAAAGTATACAGTATATAACTCTACAATATATCAGTGGACTATTTTGCAAATTTTAAAAATTTCAGGGACTATTTTATAAATATAAAAAATTACCCGAATCGGTACCCGGTATTGACTGATACCGGTACAGTACCGTACCAGAACTTAATCCGGTACCGCGTCTGGTACGGTATTTGCAACTTTGCCATGTGCCTATCCAAGTTTGATGACAACACCTCTAAGTACAATCTTGAACACTCTTTTGTCCTTCACCGAAAAAATTTGAAGGCATTACTAGAGATGTCCTGGATGACGTTTCAGAATATACTATAGATCTTTATATAGAAAGGCCGCCAAGGTTAATGTGAGGCTTCTCTTTATTTTATATTTGGTTGGGATTTTTTAATGAAATGAAATAGAATGTAATATTGTTCCATTATTTGAGACGAAGGTTTATAATAGAATGTGGTAGAAGACAAAAGTTTTATATCACATCTCATTCCGTCCTAAACAGTAAAAATGATATACCTCTGACTTGGAGAGTTTATTATGGAATATAAAATAATAAACAACTTTTTACTATATTACATTATAAACCCTTTTTCCAAATAACATTTCACAATATTACATTATGAACTATTTCATCCCTCCTAAACAATAATTTTCTAATATTACATTAATTTATGTTCCATTCTATTATAAATCATTCCATTCTATTAAAAATTACTGTTTAAAACAGAGAACTGAACTAAAGAAAATGAGAGGTACGTGTAACGAAACATATATCAAAAGTGGAGTAAAAATATACATGAAAATATATAAATACGTACGCCTTTGTTTTATTTTCTAGTTTGCTATAATTGGTATTGGATCCCAACATTGAATTATGTTCAATTGATTCATCAGTTTTATTTTTATGTTCAACATATACATTTCAGACAAATGACTTTAATTGATTTATTTTGATTGGCTTCTTTTACTAATAAAATGAAAATTGATAAGACATTTATGTTAGGAACAATTAGGATTTGGATAGAGTTGAGTCGCAGCTAAAACGAAACTAAAATATTAAAGATAAAATAGAAACACAAGTTTTATGTGGAAAACTCCTAAATCAGGGTAAAAACTACAGGAAAAGATAGAAGAATTTTACTACTAAAAAAATTGGATAATTACAAGGAGGAAAAAAAACTAAACTCATAAAAATACACATAATATTTTTGTCTGTCACCTCAAGTCTCTCTTTCTTTGTTCTGCCCTTCCTCTCTTTGTTTATCTCCTACCTATTTATAGGCAGGAGATTTGAAGATATGCAGATATGGTTGGCCAAATTGACGAACCACATTGTTGTTTTATTAAGCATGGTAGGCATCGAATTTAGTGCCTACCAGTCTCAATTATTGACAATTCTCCCACTTGAAGATTTGATTGATAATCAATCATATCTTCACACCATTCTTTTCTACTTTGCCGCTTTATGTTGCTTACGTTTTTGTCAGGCCACATGAGGATTAACACCACATAAACTTGTCAGTATTGATTGCTTTTGTCATAAAATCTGTCAGGTTATCCATTGTATGAATTTTCTACATGTCCACCGTTCCTTCTTCCACTTTCTCACGAACGAAGTGATACTGAACTCGAATGTGCTTTGTCTTTGAATGAAATGTTGGATTCTTTGCAAGATGCAAAGAACTTTGATTGTCACAATACAGAGTAATATTCTCTTGCTTACACCCTAGTTTTTCCAACAACATCTTCAACCACACTATTTCTTTACTAGCTTGTATAGCTGCTACATATTCTACTTATGTTGTTGACGTAGCCACAACTGACTGCAGTTTTGAAACCCAGCTCATAGCTCCTCTAGCTAGTGTAAATACATATCCTTTAGTAGATTTACTTTTATCAAGATCACTTGCATAACAAGCATCAACATATCCTCTGACAGTAAAATCTTATCCTCCATAACATAATGCAACATTCAAGGTTCCCTTGATATATCTGAGAATCCTCTTAACTGTATTCCAATGCTCTCGACTAGGATTCGCCATGCATCGACTAACTACTCCCACTGCATGCGCAATGTCTGATCATGTACAAAACATAGCAGACATTAAGCTTCTCACTACTGATGCATACAGTACTCGAGACATCTCTATCCTCTCTTCTTCATTGTTAGGACTCATACTTGAGGATAACTTGAAATTAACAAAAAAGGGATATAAATTGGCATACAATCTTGCATATTGAATCGCAACAAGATCTTCTTCAAATAATTCTTCTCAGAAAGCTAAATCTTCTTATTATTTCTGTCTCGGTGAATTTGCATCCCTAAAATCTTGTTTGTTGGTCCCAAATCCTTCATTTCAAACTCACTAGACAATTGTGCCTTCAATTCTTTGATATGATTATTGTTGGGGCGTGCTACCAACATGTCGTCTACATACAACAACAAGACTATAAAATCATCTTTCTCAAACCTCTTGAAATATGCACAAGGATATGCATTCAGTCTGCTGTAACTAAGGCTCATGATGAAGGAATCAAATCTCTTATACCAACACCTCGTTGCCTGCTTTAAACCATGCAGAGATTTGTTCAACCTGCAAATCAAGTTCTCTTTCCCTTTTTCTTCAAAACCTTCTAACTAGAGCATATAAATTTCTTCTTCAAAATCTCCATAAAGAAATTCAGTTTTCACATCTAACTGCTCAAGATGTAAGTCAAATGTAGCATACATCGCCAAGACTACTCGAACTATAGTGAGTCAAACTACAGGAGAAAATATGTCATAGAAGTCAATTCCTTCCTTTTGAACATATCCTTTTATCACCAATCTAGCATGTTATCGCTCTACTTAATCCTCACCACTCTGCTTGATCTTGTAAACCCATTTATTGCCAATAGGTTTCTTTCCTTGTGGTAGTGATACTAACTCCCATTTCTTATTCTTATATAGAGCTTCAATTTCTTCCTGCATTACTGTCATCCACTGAGATGCATCTAAACTATTCATTGCTTCTTGAAGAGTTGATGGCTCTCTGTTCTCAGTTAAAAGACAGTATGCAATATTGCTCTCCATAATATAATCTAAGTTCCAGCTCGGTGCTCTTTTTGTGTGAGTTGATCTTCAAATATTTGAAACATCATATTCGACTGATTCTTGATCATCGTGCTCTGGTGCAGCTTTAGAAGAATCATTTTGTTCAAATTCCCTTTTCACATGTACTGTTGTAGTCTCTAAATTCTCTTTTGAAGTGCTAACATCTTCTGTTTGCTCTTGATCATTATCTTCTAAGAAAATAGCATCTCTGCTAATAACAATCTTATGAGCAGTGGGATCCCACAGACGATAACCTCTTTACTCCTTCATCATATTCCAAGAAAATACATCTTCTGAATTTCGAATCTAACTTCGTAATTTCTTAGGCATTGAACATCACATAGGCAGGACTTCCAAAATATATGAAGGTTGAAATAATCCACTAATTTACTAGTCCACATCTATATCGGTGTCTTCAACTCAATTGCAGTTGATGGAGCTTGATTCATCATATAACAGGCAGTATTGACTACTTCTAACCAGAATTTCTTATCTAAGCTTGCAGTTCTCAACATTGCTCTTATTCCTTCCAATAGAGTTCTATTCATCCGCTCTGCTACTCCATTTTGTTGAGGAGTGTATGTCGTCGTGAACTGCCTTTTGATGCCTTCTTGCTTGCAGAATTCATCAAATTCTTTACCAGTATATTCGCCTCCATTATCTAAACATAAACACTTAATTTTCTTACCAAATTCAAGTTCCACTCACATTTTATAAAATTTGAAAGTTGGAAACATGTCTTCCTTCCTCTTGATAGGAAACACCCAACATCTCCTCAAATAATCATCAGTGAATGATACAAAAAATTTTGCTCCTCCTAGAGACATAACTGGTGCTTGCCATACATCAAAGTAAATCAATTCTAGAATTTCTTTGCTTCTAAACTTTGATGTGTTTAACTTCAATCGATGCGGATTACTCACAATGCAATGCTCACAGAAGGGTAGTGATGCCTTTGCAAGACCTGGCAGTAGATTCTTCTCTGCAAGTATCTTCATTCCTTATTCTGACACATGTCCAAGCTTTTTATGCCATGTCATTGCAGATTTGTCATCTGGACTAGTCACCGCAACCGATGCCTCTCCTCCTTACAAAGTTACTCCCTTCAACATGTACAAATTTACAACAATATTCTCTACTTTCATAAATACTAGCGCTCCTTTAATCACTTTCATTATCTTGTTTTGAATTTCAAATCTGAAACTGAGATTATCTAGTTGTCCTACAGACAACAAGTTCTTTTTCAGGCCCTCCATATGTCGCACTTTTTCAATAGTCTAAGTTGTCCAATCATACATCTTTAACTTGATGGTGTCGATACCAACGATCTTCAGAGCTTGATCATTACAGTTGTACACAGATCTCCCAGAGATAGATTCATACTGATGGAACCATTCTCTTTGAGAGGTCATATGAAAAGTAGCTGCTAAATTAAACAACCAGACATCAGCAAATCTTTTTTTCCCTCCAATAGTTATTGCTGCTTCACAAACATTGCGCTTCCATCATTTGAAGTTCTTGTTTCTTGAGGAACATAATCTTTCTTGTCTAGATTCCAGCAATCCTTTTTCAGGTAACCTTTCTTGCTACAATTGTAGCATTTATAGTTCTTCTTACTCCTAAATTTTGATCTACCATGATTGTGACTCTCACTTTGACCACGTTCCATTGATCTACCTCTCATCACTACCAAGGCCTCCGCTTGTTGCGAACTTGCCAACCTGTCTTCCGTGCTCTTGTGCCGGCTCTCTTCTTCCAGAATAGCAGCTGCAATGTCATCGAAGACTAAAGTGTCTATATTGGTTGTTAAATTTATGATGAGTTGATCATATGAATCTAGTAGACTTTGAAGTAGAAGTTTCGCATGTTCACTTATTTCTATTGTGTGCCCCAACGATGTGAGTTGCGAAAATAGAGTATTCAAAGTGTTAAAGTACTCTATCACTGAAGTGGATTCTGTCATACATAAAATGTATAGTTTCTTGTTCAGAAAAATTTTGTTGTTGAGTGATTTGGCCTCGTATAATTTTGTGAAGTGATCTCATATTTCCTTCGCATTCTTCTTTTCCTCTATATTGGATAATACTGCATCAGCTAAAGCTAGGTGAAGATTAGCTACAGCATTCCCATCCATCTCGTTCCACTTTTCATCTGTGTCTCCAGTTGACCGTTCACTAATGCCCGCTAGACAATTACCTTTCCTCAAGATTGCCTTTATCTTCAGCTTCTACACTGAGAAATTACTCTCATTGAATTTTTCAATGTCGTACTTTGCCGCCATTACTTCTATCACAACCGCTTTATGAATAGTGCCTTTAATAGGGTAAATAATATTCTAACTTATCTTTTGATGTGGAGGATCTACTCTTAGTGGTAACTACAAAGCATACAATAAGCAGATATATAAACCCAAGGCTTGCTATGATATCACTTGTTAGGAACAATTAGGACTTGGATAGAGTTGAGTCGTAGCTAAAACGAAACTAAAATATTGAAGATAAAATAGCCACACAGATTTTACGTAGAAAACTCCTAAATCACGATAAAAACTACGAGTAAGGATAGAAGAATTTTACTACTGAAAAAATTAGAGAATTACAAGGGAAAAAAACTAGACCCACAAAAATACACAGAATATTTTTGTCTCTTTTTTTTTCTCTCACCTCCTGTTTCTCTTTCTTTGTTCTGCCGTTCTTCTCTTTGTTTATCTAGGCAGGAGATTTGAAGATATGAAGATATAGTTGGCTAAATTGACTAACCATATTGTTGTTTTATTAGGCATAGTAGGCATCAAATTTGGTGCTTAGCGACTGCAATCAGGGTCGGTCCTGAAATTTTGTAGGCCCCGGGCAAAAAAGAAAATATGGGCCCTCACTTTAATTAAAAAATAATTTTAAAAATTGTTTTTAATAAATTATATATATAATTTTTTTATAAAAAAAGTGGGCCCTGGGTAGGGGCCCAGCTCGCCCCTGCCCAGGGCCGGGGCTGACTGCAATTATTGACAATTTATTACCAAACCTCATGACAAATAGTTTAATCAGAATAAAGATAATCAATATAGTGAAATAAGGATGTTTTATAAAAACTGAATTATATGAACGAATTTTACTAATTATCTTATAGAAAGAATGTTAATTCTCGGTACGCCCAACCTTTTTAATAACTAATAATTTAATGACAACAGTATTGTTTTGAATCGATAGAATTAAATTAAATGGTTGAAAGAGAACCAGATGGGAAATTGACATGCATGAACTGAATGGTAAGAGTCATAACAAGTAAGCTGTCTTGCAGCATTAAAGAGAAGAACTGAATGGTAAATATTGAATATAACTGAAATATATATTTTTTTTGTATACATTATTCTACAACTGCAATCCGCAAAGAGATTAATCAACTTACTAAAACCTAAAAGAGAAAAAAAGGCTGGCGTGAAACCTGATATATACATGTCTAGGTCCAAGTGATTTGAGTAGATATAAAACTTGGGATTAGGAAAGATCAGAAGTGATGACCTCTCTCTCTCTCTCTCGCCCTCTTCTTTTTTATGAAAAATACATGTATCCTCAAGCAAAGTTCTGGCATAAAACCAAATCGTCTGGAGACGATGTTCTAAAATTCTGATGAGTGGGTCGACATAACTTGAGTACTCTTTCGTTTACTTTTTGTAATTCTTAGTAATGACCTTGTATCCATTTAAACAGACACAATGTCCCCTTGATTGAATGCACAGGGCTACATCATGAATAACCAGTAGAGTTTACAATATTTACCCAACCATTTAATAAAGCAATATAGAATCTCCCATGCACCCATACACAATAAGTTTTAACCGTTACATATGTAAGCACACTATTTTACTCTTGTTTCTTTTAGAGCATTAAAAGTTCTCGTCCACTTGAAAACAGTTTACCAAACGCATTCTTTGCCTAGTAAACGGTTAGATTTCAATAGTTTTTGCTTGATTATTATGATACTTTATATTGTAAACCTATCACTGAGCGACGCATGCGAGAACTTTCGCATAATGTCCAATTATAATTGAGATTAAAAAATCAAGTCATCTTGCTACTGTTTATACTATACTATTTAATCTATTTTTATATTTAGACAGGTGTAGGTTATAGGGCAACACCAGTCAGTTTCTACAATCAATTCACCTTCTAATGTTATTAAACTTCAGAATAGATAAAAATTAATTGGTAATTTAAGTAAATAGAAATGGAGAAGAAAAATATTTCCAATCAATTCTTAAAAATAAATTGAAATCAAATAATATAACAAAGATAAATCTGATGAGTTTTAAATGATTTAACAATAAGTTTTGAGTGATTAAACACAATTAAACAAATAAATTAATTAAAATACACCTAATTAATTTGAAAATATATAAAGTTAATCACGCCTATATGATAAAGTAACGTAATTATTAGGACAAATAAAAGCCAAATAAAAAGATGTCTTATTCTATTACAGAATAGAACCAAACCGCTGGACGAATTCTTGACATATATGTTATAAAGCATCAAACCCCTGAAACAGGTGATGATTGTAAGTGGAGAAGCTGTGTATATCAGATGCTGCACCTTTGGCTTGCACTGTCCTAGAAACGCAGTACTCTAGTATTTTGAAACATAATAATATATGAAGAAGATAGATTAGCTAACACAGGCGGTATATATATATAATAGATTATACAATCTTAGTCAAGCTGCGTTGGATTAAAAAAATCTCAGTGTTCTTCGAGCCCATGACCACAGGATAAATTTTCATATTAGAACCATTCTAGTCAAGCAGAAGCCTGTAACCACTTTCCTTTCATACTTGCGTCTTTGGTTGTTGGCAGATTGTTACAAAGTGAAAAAGTAAGGGATTGAAGCTTCTTTGTTGGACTCCATTAGTTTCCCATTAAACCATTAATTAAATGATTAGTTGAATGTGACTTCAAAAGTGCTGTCTCAAGAAAGTGAACGCTAACTTGAAAAGAAAAAGAATCAAAGCAAGAACCCGACTTTTCTACGCATAAGCTATAAAAGCTGAAAGAGATTAGAAGATTAAGAAAGGTTGTGTCCTATTCCTATGTACTCTTCCGCAACAGTCTCTTCTTAGAGGAGAGCATGATAGGTTTCCTAGAGCCACGACAAACACATATATTTAAACTGATTAAAGCAGGGGGACTCGGACAAAATCATCCACCTAGTAAATTATCTTGTTCATTCAGAGTATCATTACCAGATCAATACAAAATTGAAGCTGTGTTTCGAAAGGGTTTGCTTTTCCAGTGTCGAGATTAAATTGATGTAATTGTTATCTTGTGTGACACATCTAGCTGCGCGATCATGTACCAGGAGTTGATGATAGTACTAAGTGATTTGGTATATATGTATATATAATTCAGATGACAGCAAATGCTTGGTGTTGGTGTTGGTGTTGGGATGATGTGTCGGATTTTAACAATTGGAAGCAAACAAAAGAAGACGAAAGGACACAATTTAGGAAGTCGTGTCACCCTGGGTTTGACTAGAGAATATGCACCGCACGTGTAATCTTAGCCATTCGATTGTGGGATCGCTTACGCATCTAATGGAAGAATATTATGTCTTTATAATTTATATGCAGCTGCCTTTCAAATAAAGAGTTCGCATTCCCAACTTTTGATACTCAAAAACTTTCCATGTCCTAATTTCCATAATTGTCTAAGGTTCTATTTGGTTGAGGGGTTGAGGATGAAATGGAACGGAACAGAATGTGACACACTTTTATCGTTTGGAAGGAAGTTTTATAATAAAATGAGATGGAATGGGATGGAAACGGAGGATTTCATGTTACGTTTCATTCCATCCTAAACAGTGAAAATAAGAAACCTCCGATTTGGGAGATTTAGAATGGAACGTAAACTACTAAATACAAAATATCTAATATACCCTCATTAATTTTTCGCAATACCATCTGTGACTAAGTCATAATATTATATTAAATAGAAGTAATATATTAAATAGAATAGAATAATATTTAACATAATACATTTTATTAAATAATTAATAATATTGTTTTTATATTATTAATGATAAATTGTACATAATTAATAATAAAATGAAAAATTTTAATTAATGAAAATAGAAAATATAAATTTTTTTAATTGTTCGTATATATTTCTATATAAATAAAAATAAAAATAAATTATTTTAAAATATAAATCACATAGAATAAAATAAAATAAAATTTATTAAATAATTAATAATAATAACTTTATATAATTAATAATAAATTTTACATAATTAATAATAAAATTTTTATTAGCAAAAAATAAAAAATATATTTAAAAATTATTCTTTAATTGTTTGTATATATTTCTATATAAATAAATCATTTTTATATATAAATCACATAGAATAAAATAAAATAAAATATATTAAATAATAATTTTATATAATTAATAATAAATTGTATATAATTAATAATAAAATAATAAAATTTTTATTAATGAAAATATAAAATATATAAACAATTATTCTTTAATTGTTTGTATATATTTCTATATAAATAAATTATTTTTATATATAAATCACATAGAATAGAATAAAATAAAATAAAATAAAATAAATTATATAATTATATAATTAATAATAATTTGTATATAATTAATAATAAAATAATAAAACCTAATAAAATTTTTAATAATGAAAATAGAAAATATATAAACAATTATTCTTTAATTATTTGTATATATTTTTATATAAATAAAAATATAAATAAATTATTTTTAAATATAAATCACATAGAATAGAATAAAATAAAATAAATTTTAATATAATATAATAAAATTTATTAGACAATTAACAATATTTGTATATATTTCTATATAAATAAAAATATAAATAAATTATTTTTAAATATAAATCACATAGAATAAAATAAAATAAATTTTAATATAATAAAATAAAATTTATTAAATAATTAATAATAATATTCTTATATAATTAATAATAAATTGTATATAATTAACAACAAAATAATAAACCTCATGCAATAATCATTTTAATACAAGGGGTATAATATTTATTTATTATACATTACATTACATTCCATCCATCTTCCAAACAACATTTCACTACATTACATTATGAACCCTTCTATCCCTCCCAAATAATGTTTCACTGTATTACATTCCATTCCATTATAAACCGTTCCATTCCGTTCTGTTACATTCCATTTCATTCCATTAATTAACATCCAATCAAATAGGCCCCTAAAGATCATATGGTCCTCAATGTGACAAGTCAACCACCAAATAAGGGAAAATGACATCAAATCAGACAAAATATATTGAAAAAAACAAATGACATTAAACCAAACAAAAAATGACAGCAAACTAAAAAAAAAGAAAATGACATGAAACCAAAAAACAGAACTAACAAAATTTAAAAATAAAGGGTAAGAAAAGCTTATAGAGATGATGATGGCAATGGTGTTGGTGAAGGAGCTTCAAAATTATTCCTCCGACAGAATTTAGGATGTAATTTTTTGTTGGTTGGAGGCCATCTCGTTGAGGATTTGTTGAAATTAGTCGACCTCCATTGGTGCACTCAGTTCTTCCTCCGCTGCTTCTTCTTCTAGCTCCAGGATTACTCGGGATGTGGAGGGTCAGAAAGCGCGTGTATCAGTGCCCCTTTTGTCACTCACTACAGTACGCGTATGAGGATTTCGGAGTTTCATATAATGGAACTCTAAAATCTTAGAGCGTCTTAAATATGATATGTCAAGCATATCGTGCGGAGTTATGCGCAAATTCTCCACATTAAAGTTATAGAACACAGCGCAAAGTAGAAGTAATATAAGACATCCCAAAACAAGAGCTCCTTTTATTTACAACACTCACTATTGATCAAAAAATCCTATAATCTGTATTGATTTTAATTTTTCAATCCGTGCACCATAAAAAGAAAAGTTCTTTGGCCGAGCATTTGTTGATTTCAGTTTTATTAAACATAGTCAAACACATAAATTTGTGCAAAAATAAATGCTCGGCACTACAAATTAAAGAATTTGATGCACTGCGTGAGTCAAAATGTTCTTCACCCATTAGAGCTGTCCAATAAGAATCGACATCAAAATCATCTAGATCATCTAGAAATTTTGTATTTGACAAATTGAAAATTTCACGCATGACAGGATAATCAAGTTTAAAAACATTGCCAGCTAACCTATACCAGAAAGCAGCATCTATTTTCTGGTTATACCAGATTGTCATGAAAAACTCCAAAATCAAAGTAGGGTAAATAGGTATGTCACACCGAACAAACCTATTCCAACCTATATTTGTAGCTAGTTGCTCAAGTTTTCATATTACTCCTATGTTTTCTAACAATTTAAAATCAAAATAACGAGGAATGATTATTTCTCTAGCCTTAAGGTCCCAGAAACGAGTACCTTCTTCTTCCGAATAAATTGGGAAAGGGGAATGATAAGTTACTGCTAAATCGGATTTTCCTTTACTGGATACTTGTAAGTAGAGTTCGTTAAACAGTTTCTGAGCCATCATCTTCCTTGGTGCTGTTGTAAGAAGAAAATACGTAAAAATAAGAGATGAGTGAATTCGAATTTAGAGAGGGGAAGAGAATTCTTACCAAAATCATTGTGTTTTTTGAATGATTAATGCATGAAAAGAGTAAAGGATTTTAAGATTAATGAAAAAAGATGAAGAAAATACCAAGAATCTAGAGGAAAATTGAGTGTTTTAAAGAGCGGGAGGAGAATTTTTGTGGGTTAGAGAGAGAAGGAGTGAAATTTTGAAGAATGGGTGAAACAAGAAAAAGGGGAGAGAAATTTAAATTATCCTCTGGATGGAATTCCCAATCGTGGGATTTCTCTCCAGAAAGTTTCTAGTGATATTTCTCACGATCTTGCGAAGGGGTGACTCTCACACTTCTAAACCTTCTTCCAAGCCTAGTATTAGTTCTCCATGATCCTATAACCTATAAACACATCAAATTAATATTATCAACAAGAATTTTGAAAAGAAAATAAGTTGAAGTTCAATCAAAAACCAAATTAATCATCAATCAAACTGAATTCAAGCATAATCATAACTGAACAAATCAAACAAACAATTAAACAAAAACAATCAAAAGAAACTAAATATGCTAAGTTAAGGTTACTAGCTTGACCATTCCTTATACATCCATGAAAGAGTGGAAGAAAGGAAAGAGATAACTTCCCTTTCTTATAAATATGTCCCTCTATAATATGGTTTGCAATGATGCCCGTTGATCTTGAATATTTCTCCCTTATCATTTTCCATCTTCAAAGTTCCATGTGGAAACAGTTGAAGGATTTTAAAGGGCCCACTCCATCTTGACTTGAGCTTTTTGGGAAATAATCGAAGTCTTAAATTAAAGAAAATCTCCATTCTTGAATTCCTTCTTCTTGATGTGGCCATCGTGTCACTTTCTAGGCCTTTCTTTATATACCTTGGCATTTTCAAAGGCATCATACCTTAACTCATCCAACTCGTCGAGGTGTATCAATCGCTTTTCTCCTACCAGCTTCCAATCCATGTTCAATTTCTTGATTGCCCATTAAGCTCTATGCTCCAACTCTAATGATAAATGACATGCCTTGCCATACACAAGTCGATATGGTTTTATGCCTATGAGGGTTTTGAAAGTTGTTCTATAAGCCCACAGTGTGTCATCTAACTTCAATGCCCAATCTTTCCTTGAAGTGCTCACCGTCTTTTCCAAAATCTTTTTCAGCTCTTTATTCACCACCTCCACTTATCCATTAGTTTGGGGATGGTATGGGGTAGCCACTCCATGACGAAGATTATTTCTTCTCAAATGGTTTGTTGTAAAAATGACTCCCCCATCACTTATAATTACTCTAGGGACCCCAAATCTAGTAAACATCTTCTTAATAAACCTTTGAACCATCTTGCCATTATTGGTTAGAGTGACGACTGCTTCAACCCATCTTGAAACATAATCAACTCCAACTAAAATATAGATGTTACTGTCGAAGGATGGAAATGGCCCCATGAAGTCCAAACCCTATGTATTAAATATCTCCACCTCCATTATGTTCGAAAGCAGCATTTCATCTCTCTTTAATATATTACCCACTCTTTGACATCTATCGTACTTGAGTACAAAATCTCGAGCATCCTTAAATAGGGTCAGCCAATAGAATCCACACTTCAAGATTTGTGCAGCAATCTTATCAGCTCCATAATGCCTTGCATACAATGAGTTATGACATCATATTAAGATTTTGGGCATTTCATCTTCAGGGATACACCTGTGAATTAAACTATCATCACAAATCTTATAAAGTACAGGTTCATCCTAAATATAATGAGAGCATTGAAATAGAAAGCGCTTCCTTTGTTGATATGATAAATTGAATGGAAGAATACCACCTGAAAGGTAGTTTGCAATGTCTGCAAACCAAGGGATGAAAGGGTTATCTACCATCATTAAGGTATCATTAGGAAAGCTTTCCTTAATTTCTCCTTCCTCTTCATGATGCTCTCCTTCTAGTCTTAATAAGTGGTTTGTTATCACATTTTTAACTCCTTTCTTATCTTTAATCTCAATGTTGAACTCTTGGAGCAGGAGTACCTACCGGATAAGCCTAACCTTGGCATCCTTCTTGGAAAAAAGGTAAAATAATGTTGTATGATTTGTGAAAATAATAACTTGTGAGCCTAAAAGATAAGAACGAAATTTTCACAAGCAAATACCACCACAAGTAGTTCCTTCTCAGTAGTTGTGTAATTAAGTTATGCTCCTGTCAACGTCTTACTTGCGTAATAGATAGCATGCAACCTCTTCTCCTTCCACAAGCCAAGTACATACCTAAGAGCATGGTCGTTTGCATCACACATAATCTTAAACAGAAGAGATCATTCCGACGATGTTAGAATTGATGTTGTTATGAGTGCCTTCTTCAACCTATTAAAAGAATCTAAACATGCATCATTAAAAATAAAAGGCACATCTTTAACTAATAGATGAATCATAGGTCTAACAATAAAGGAAAAATCCTTAATGAACTATCTGTAGAACCCTGCATGACTACGGAAAGCTCGGATACCTTTGATGTTAGTGGGAGGTGGTAACTTTTTAATTACTTTTGTCTTAGTACGATCCACTTCAATCCCCTTGTATGAAATCCTATGGCCTAATAAAATTCCCTCTTAGACCATGAAATGACATTTCTCCCAATTTAAAACTAAATAAGACTCCTCACATCTTTGAAACACTTTGTCTAAGTTAAACAATCATCAAAAGAATCTCCAAAAACTGAAAAAATCATCCATAAATACCTCCATAAAGTTTTCATTTACGTTTGCAAATATGGCCATCATGCACCTTTGACATGTGACAGGTGCATTATATAAACCAAAAGGCATCTTTCAGTACGTAAAAGTTCGATACGGACATGTGAAAGTGGTCTTCTCTTGATCTTCCACATATATAAATATTTGATTATACCCGGAATATCTATCGAGAAAGTAATGAAAAGAATGACCAGCCACTCTCTGAATCATTTGGTCCACAAAAGGTAAAAGGAAATGTTCCTTCTTTGTGGCCAAATTTAGCTTCCTATAGTTAGTAAACACTCGCAAGCCCGTGACGGTCCTAGTGGAAATCTTTTCCCCTTTCTCATTTTCTATCACCGTCATGCCACCCTTCTTCGGCGCACACTGTACTAGGCTCACCAACTCATTATCTAAAATGGGGTAAATAATCCCCGCATCCAAAAGTTTCACCACCTTCTTATTCATAATCTCTTGCATATTTGGAATTAACCTTCTCTGTCTTTCTTTCATAGTTCTACATCCTTCTTCTAGGTTAATCCTATGCATCACCACACTGGGGCTAATCCCACTAATATCAGAAATTTGCCACCCTACAACTCTCATCCTTTTCCTAATGGTCTCCACTACTTTCTCTTCTTGCTCACAATCTAATTCATTGGAGATAATGATAGGTAAAGTATGGTTCTTCCATAAAAAGTTATATCTCAAATGGGAAGGTAAAGTTTTAAGCTCTAAAGTGGGAGGTTTAACAGTAGAGGGTAGTATGGGTGTATCAATTCTCTCCAATTTTTCTAACTCAACTTTCTCACCTAAATCATCTTCCTTCACACTTTCATTTTTGT
This sequence comes from Erythroxylum baracoense, assembly GCA_025629805.1. Taxonomy (NCBI): domain Eukaryota; kingdom Viridiplantae; phylum Streptophyta; class Magnoliopsida; order Malpighiales; family Erythroxylaceae; genus Erythroxylum; species Erythroxylum baracoense. Next base: position 14,531,554 of record JAOTAY010000004.1, read on the forward strand.
GTACTTCATTCACTTCATCGACTCCTTCTTTAATCTCCTTCACACACTTATCTACAACATCAATTTTCAAACACATATTTCCATCCATTGGTTTCTTCAAAGATTTTGTCATATTGAAACTTAACCTGTTCATCACCAATTCTCAACAGATGTTTCCCTTTATGCACATTAACTAATGCCCTACAGTATTCACAAAGGGCCTACCTAAAGTCAATGGATAATTCTTATCAGCAATTATAGGAGTATGGACACAAGGAGCATGCGAAGAACGAAAGAAGTTAGTGAAGATGAATTTTTTTACATTAAGAGACACGAAAGATAATTAAGAAGGGAGAAGCATCTAATTTTTCCATAAAAAGATATGGCTGAAGAAGGAGAGCAAGGAGGATCAGAAAGGACACTGATGGATTTCATGAGGCCAAGATTGAGTCCTCAAGGACTGACAAGATCTGTGGTTCAAGGAAACAATTTTGGGACAAAGTCAGCACTCCTCAACATTCTACAAAATAGTGTGTAGTTTTACGGGCTATCTAACGAGGATTTGAATGGCCACATCATAAATTTTTTGTAGATTTGTGACACTTTTCAATTTAACAGAATATCCGATGATGTAGTGAAGATGAGGTTGTTTTCATTCACATTGAAAGATTGGGCTAAAGAATGATATAATTCCTTGAATTCAAGCTAGATTACGACTTGGGAGCAACTTGCCCAAGCATTCCTCGCTAAGTATTTCTCGTTGACGAAGACGATGAGGATTATCAAGGAGATTACAAATTTCCATCAAAACAATGGAGAATCTCTCTATGAAGCTTGGGAGAGATTTAAAGAATTACAAAGAAGCTATCCCCATCAGAACCTTCCAAGAGAGTTCTTACTATAGACATTCTACAATGGAGTGAATCCGAGCACAAGAGGAATAATTGATGCAACAGTTGGAGGTTCATTAATGAGGAAGACTGTGGAAGCAACTTATAATCTTTTAGAAGAGTTGGCGAGTAACAGCTGCATGTGGTCGAGTGAGAGGAGTAGACAGGGGTAGAAGGAATAAAAAGATATGATACCTATTGATTCTATTACTACTTTACAGGCTTATATCACAGATTTTACGAAGTAGCTGAACATCATACAAAGAGCATTGTCCTCTACAGTCATGCAAGTGCATTGTGAGCTATATGAGTAGAACAACCACGATTCAGTAGAGTGTTTTCTATTGGTAACCGGTGGTACCAAACAGGTAAGTTATCTGGGCCGATCGCAGCGAGGTAATAACCCGTACTCCAATATTTATAATCCAGGATGGAAAAACAATCCCAATTTTTCTTGGAGCAATAACAACGTAGGTGGCCAAGTGAGACCTTTAGGATTCCAACAAGATCAAATTGGAGTGATGAAGAGTAAGTCCGATAAGTTTATAGAGATGGGTGGGTTTTTAAACTAGTACCTCAAGAAGAGAGTAAGAAAATGATGTTTGCAAGCGAGGAGGAGAGTCAAAAGAGGATGTAGGCAAAATTTGACCAGATTATGAGGAACCATGCCTTGTCGATCCATAACTTGGTGGTTCAAGTAAGTCAACTTACTGATGCTTTATTTTCTTAAAGCAGGTAACTTATCGAGAAATAATAAGGTCATTCCAAGGGAGTAGCTCAAAACTATTACACTTCAAAGTGGTAAGCAGATGGAAGAGCAAAGTGTGAAAAGGGATAGCGAAGAAAAAAGAAAGGTAAGGAGATAGAAGAAGAAATGGAAGAAGGAAGGCCTTATGTACCGCCACCACCGTACAAGACCAAACTTCCATATCCATAGAGAGTAAAACAACATCAGGTGGACACTCATTTTTCCAAATTTTTAAAGAAACTAAAGAAGTTGTAGATTAACTTGTCATTGATGGAAGCTCTGGAGTGCATGCCCAAGTATGCTCAGTCTTTGAAGGATATACTCACACACAAATGTACTTAGGAAGACAATCAGATGATAATGTTGATGTAAAATTGCAGTTCCATCATCTCAAGGCAAATGCCTTCAAAATTACAAGATCTAAGGAGTTTCACTATTCTATGTGTTGTTAGCGATTTTGAATTTTCTAAATGTTTATGTGATTTAGGTGTAAGTATTAATTTGATGCCTTTGTCTTTTTTCAGGAAACTGGGACTAGGAGAGGTCAAGCCAACGTCCATGCTGATTCAGCCTGCAGATCAATCCCTAAAAAGGCCATTTGCAGTTAAGGAAGACATATTGGTAAAAGTGGACAAATTTATAATTCCCATTGAATTTGTTATGTTGGATTTTGAAGCTGATAAGAATTGTCCATTGATTTTGGGTAGGCCTTTTATGAATACTGGTAGGGCATTAGTTGATGTGTATGAAGGGAAACTTGTGTTGAGAATTGGTGATGAGCAGGTTAAGTTCAATATGACAAAATCTTTGAAGAAACTGATGGATGGAAATGTGTGTATGAAAATTGATGTTGGAGATGAGTGTGTGAAGGAGATTAAAGAAGGAGTCGATGAAGTAGACAAAGATGAAAGTGTGAAGGAAGAGGATTTAGGTGAGGAAGTTGAGCCAGAAAAATTAGAGAGAACTAATACACCCACACCACCTTATACTGTTAAACCTCCCACTTTGAAGCTTAAACCTTTACCTTACCATTAGAGATATACCTTTTTAGGGAAGAACCAACTTTAATCATCATTATCTCCAATGAATTAGATTATGAGCAAGAAGAGAAAGTGGTGGAGACCATTAGGAAAAAGATGAGAGTTGTAAGGTGGCAAATTTTTTATATTAGGGGAATTAGCCCCAATGTGGTGATGCATAGGATCAACCTAGAAGAACAATGTAGAACCATGAGAGAAAGATAGAGAGGTTAAATCCAAATATGCAAAAGGTTGTGAACAAGGAGGTGGTAAAACTTTTAGATTTGGGGATTATTTACCCCATTTTAGATAATGAGTGGGTGAGTCTAGTACAGTGCATCCCGAATAAGGGTGGCATAATGGTGGTAGAAAATGAGAAAGGGGAAAAGATTTCCACTAGGACCGTCACAGGCTGGCGAGTGTGTATTTACTATAGGAAGCTAAATTTGGCCATTAAGAAGGATCATTTCCCTTTACCTTTTATGGACCAAATGATTGAGAGAGTGGCTGGTTATTCTTTTCATTGCTTTCTTGATGGATATTGAAGGTACAATCAAATATTTATACACCCAGAAGATCAAGAGAAGGCCACTTTCACATGTTACTATGGAGCTTTGGTGTACTAAAGGATTCCTTTTGGTTTATGTAATGCACCTGCCACATTTGAAAGGTGCATGATAGCCATATTTGTAGACAGGAATGAAAACTTTATGGAGGTATTCATGGATGATTTTTTGGTCTTTGGAGATTCTTTTGATCGTTGTTTGCTTAACTTAGACAAAGTGCTTCAAAGATGTCAGAAGTCTAATTTAGTTTTAAATTAGGAAAAATGTAATTTCATGGTCTAAGAGGGAATTGTATTAATCCATAAGATTTCATACAAAGGGATTGAAATGGATCGTGCTAAGATAGAAATAATTAAGAAGTTACCACCTCCTACAAACATTAAGGGTATTCGAGCTTTCCGTGGTCATACAGGGTTCTACAAACGGTTCACTAAAGATTTTTCCCTTATTGCTAGACGCCTAACTCATTTATTGGTTAAAAATGTGCTTTTGTTTTTAATGATGAATGTTTAGATTCTTTTAACAGGTTGAAGAAGGCACTCATAACAACACCAATTCTGACATCTAGATTGGCCTCTTTCGTTTGAGATTATTTGTGATGCAAGCGACCATGCTATTGGGTGTGTAATTGCCCCGTAGAAGAAGAGCAGGTTCATGCTATTTATTACGCAAGCAATGCATTGACTGGAGCATAACTAAATTACAAAACTATAGAGAAGGAACTGCCTGCGGTGATATTTACTTTTAAAAATTTTCCTTCTTATCTTTTAGGCTTACAAGTTATTGTTTTCACAGATCATGCAACATTACGTTACCTTTTTGCTAAGAAGGACTTTAAGGCTAGGCTCATCAGGTGGGTACTCCTACCCCAAGAGTTCAACATTGAGATTAAAGATAAGAAAGGAGATGAAAATGTCATAGTAGACCACTTATCGAGAATAAAAGGGGGACATCATAAAGAGGAAGGAGAAATTAAGGAAACTTTTCCTAATGAGATGTTAAAGATGGTACATAACCCTTTCATCCCTTAGTTTGCTGACATTGCAAACTGCTTTTCAGGTGGTATTCTTCCATCTGATTTATCATATCAAAAAAGGAAGTGCTTTCTATTTTAATGCTCTTGTTTTCTTTAGGATGAACCTGTAATTTATAAGATCCGTGCTGACATTTTAATTTGTAGGTGTGTCCCTGAAGATGAAATGCCCGAAATCTTAACACAATGTTATAGCTCACCGTATGCAGGGCATTATGAAGCTAACAAGATTGTTACAAAAATTTTAGAGTGTGGATTATATTAGCTGATCCTGTTTAAGGATGCTTGAGATTTTATACTCAAGTGCGATAGATGTCAAAGAGTGGGAAACATATTAAAGAGAGATAAAATGCCGCTTTCGAACATAATAGAGGTGGAGATATTTGATGTATAGGGATCATTCCCATCCTTCGAAGGTAACACCTATATTTTGATTGGAGTTGAATATGTTTCTAGATGGGTTGAAGCAGTCACCACTCCAACCAATGATGGCAAGGTGGTTTAGAAGTTTATTAAGAAGATGTTTGCTAGATTTAGGGTACCTAAAGCAATCATAAGTGATGGGGGAGTCAATTTTGCAACAAACCATTTGAGAACCTTCTTAGAATATATAATGTTCATCATAAAGTGGCTACCCCGTACCACCCCTAAACTAATGGACAAGTGGAGGTGGTGAATAGAGAGTTGAAAAAGATTTTGGAAAAGACAGTGAGCATTTTAAGGAAAGATTAGGAAATGAAGCTGGATAATGCGTCGTGAGCTTATATAATAGCTTTCAAAACCCATATAGGCACAACACCATATCGAGTTGTGTATGGAAAGGCGTGTCATTTTCCATTGGAGTTGGAGCATAGAGCTTAATGGGCAATCAAGAAATTGAACATAGATTGGAAGCTGTTAGGAGAAAAGCAATTGTTACGCCTCGACGAGTTGGATAAGTTAAGGTATGATACTTATGAAAGTGCCAAGCTATATAAAGAAAGGGATAAGAAGTGGCATGATCTCTACATCAAGAAGAAGGAATTCAAAAGTGGAGACTTGGTACTTTTGTTTAATTCAAGATTTCGACTATTTCCCAGAAAGCTCAAGTGAAGATGGAGTGGGCCTTTCAAAATCCTTCAAGTGTTTCCCTATGGAGCTTTAGAGTTGGAAAATTACAAGGGATAAACATTCAAAGTCAATAGGCATTGTTGCAAACCATATTATGGAGGGACATATCCATAAGAAAGGGAAGTTATCTCTTTCCTTTCTTCCACTCTTTCATGAATGTATAAGGAATGGTCAAGCCAATAACCTTAACTTACCATGTTTAGTTTCTTTTGATTGTTTTTGTTTAATTGTTTGTTTGATTTGTTTAGTTATGATTGTACTTGAATTGAGTTGATTAATGTTTAATTTGGTTTTTGTTTGAATTTCAACTTTTTTTCTTTTCGAAATTCTTTTTGATAATATTAATTTGATGTGTTTGTAGGTTGTGGGATAATCAAAAACTAATACTAAGCTTAGAAGAAGGTTTAGAAGTGTGAGAATCACTCTATCCCATGATGGTGGGAATTCCATCCAGAGGAAATTTAGGTTTCCGTCCCCTTTTTCTTTTTTCACTCATTCTTTAAAATTCAACTCCTTCTCTCTCTAACCCACGAAAATTCTCCTTCAACTCTCTAAAACTCTTCAATTTATGTCTAGATTCTTGTTATTTCTTCATCTCTTTTCGTTAATTTTATAATCCTTTACTCTTTTCATGCATTAATCATTAAAAAATGCAAGGATTTTGGTAAGATTTCTCTTTCTCTCTTTAAAATCGAATTCACTCATCTCTTTCTTATTTTTGTAGGTTTTCTTCTTGTAATGGGACCAAGGAAGACGATGGCTCAGAAACCGATTGACGAACTCCACTTGCAAGTTTCCAATGAAGGTAAATTTGATTTAGTGGCAGCTTATCGTTCCCCCTTCCTAATTTATTCGAAAGAAGAAAGTATGTGTTTTCGAGACCTTAGGGCTAGAGAAATAGTCACTCCTCATTATTGAAAACATAGGAGTAAGATGAAAACTTGAACAACTAGCAGAAAATATAGGTTAGAATCGGTTTGTTTGGTGTGACGTACCTATTTACCCTGCTATGACATTAGAGTTTTTCACGACAGTCCGGTATACCCTAAAATGGATGTTTTATGGTTTAGGTTAGATGGCAATATTTTTAAACTTAATTATCCTATCATACGTGAAGTTTTCAATTTGTTGAATTCAAAAATTCTAGATGATCACGCTGATTTTGATGTCAATTCTTATTGCAAAACTTTAACGGGTGAAGAATATTTTGACTCACACATTGCACCAAAATCTTTAGTCCACAGTGCTGAGCATTTACTTTTGCTCAAATTTATATGTTTGACTATGTTTAATAAAACTGAAAGCAACAAATGCTCAACTAAAGAACTTTTCTTTTTATGGTGCAAGGATCAAAAAATTAAAATAAATACACATAAGATTTTTCGATCAATAGTGAGTGTTGTAAATAAAAAGAGCTCTTGTTTTGGGATGTCTCATATTGCTTCTGCTTTGAGTATGTTTATAACTTTAACATAGAGACCTTGCGTACATCTCCACACGATATGTTTGACATATCGTATTTGAGACGCTATAAGATTTTGGAGTTCCATTCTATGGAACTCCGAAATCCTCATACACGTACTGCGGTGAGGAACAGGAGGGGCACCGATATAACCACTTCCTGACCCTCCATATCTTGAGCAATCCTAAAGATAAAAGAAGAAGAAGTAGTAGAGGTGGAACTAATAGCAACAGTGGAGGTCGACCGATTTCAACAAATCCTCGACTAGATAGCCTCCAACAACCAGCAAATGACATCCCAAATCAATGAGCTCAGCACCCAAATGTGGCAAGTCCACAAAGAGTACTGCAGCTTGGAGTAGAGGTTCCTTAAATTCTGTCGAAGGAATAATTTTGAAGTTCCTTCGCCAACACCATCACCACCATTATGGCCATAAGCTTTTCTTACCATTTACTTTTAAATTTTGTTATTTCTTTTGTTTGCTTTCATTTCTTTCCATGTTTTTTTGGTTTCATATCATTTTCTTTTGTTTGGTTTGCTGCCATTGTTTGTTTGGTTTGATGTCATTTGTTTGTTTCAAATTCTTTTGTTTGGTTTGATGCCATTTTCCCTTATTTGGTGGTTGACTTGTCACATTGAAGACAATTTGATCTTTAAGTGTGGGAGGTGACATTGACTTTCTCAATTACCTTGTTCACATTTTGTTAAATAGGGTGTATGTTTAGGCAAATCATATGCTTTACATTGGCAATGGAACCTGCTAATGTTGTCGCCTGCAACCAAATTCAAAAGAATTAACTTACATTAATACAAATGAATGTAGTAGTGGTAAGTGGATATCGTTCCCACGAGGAATTTTTAACGGTAAAGGTTAGCGATGTTTAAAACTAAAAGAAAGTAACGAAATTGGG
>JAOTAY010000004.1:14539371-14553291 GCA_025629805.1 Erythroxylum baracoense
TTTATTAGATAATTAATAATAATATTTTATATAATTAATAATAAATTGTATATAATTAATAATAAAATAATAAACCTCTTTCAATAATCATTTTAATATAAGGGGTATAATAGTCATTTACTATATATTACATTTCATTACATCCATCTTCCAAACAACATTTGACTACATTACATTATGAACCCTTCTATGCCTTCCAAACAACGTTTCACTGTATTACATTCTATTCTATTATAAACCGTTCCGTTCCGTTCCATTAATCAACATTCAACCAAACAGGCTCTTAGTGATGCTACATCGGTTTCATTGAATTCTCCAAAAGTCACGTGATGAAATGCATAGATAAAATCAAGAAATTTATTTTAACGAATGAATAGATGTATTTTTATTTATTTTATAAATTTAAAATTTTAAGTTTAAGACAAATTATTTATATTTAATTACTAAATCAATTTACATGTTATATGTAGCTATATGAGTAAAGAGCAATCAAAGTTAATTAAATTTATACAAATAATTTTTTGGCCAAATATATAGAGTTTCTCTTTTTTTATCGTTTTTTTACCCACTTGTTTTCAAGTCTTTTTTTTTCTCCATTCACCATGATTTGTTTTTTGGTCCGAATATTTTCTTATTATTTTTCTATATTTCTAAATCTTTGTTGTTGTAACTTTCTCTTTATTATATTCGTGTTATACTTCAACCTAGTGTCATTAAGGCTAAGTTAATTACCATCTCATTCCAAATTTCTATCTCCTCTTTCTAAATCATTATAGGTAACCTTCTGAGTATCATCAATTTTCTGGCATTCTTAACTGAGAATTTTCTCATTTTTTATTGTCGTTTTTATTGAAGAAGTTTTTTAATTCTTAATCGAATATTAGGTTACCTCTTTTTTTAACATTTCTTCTAACTATTAGCAGGATTCTAGCCAGGGTGTCCTCTATTGAACCCACTAACTTTCCCTCTTCCTGTTATCCTTAATTCTCTCACCATCTCCCTTACCATCAATCTTTCTTTTTTAATCACTTTTACCAACATTTCCAACTAGATAGTCTCCCCTTAGCTTTGAGCACTCCTCTTGTCCGTATTTCCTCTCCTAATACTAAAATATTTATTTTGCTTGTCAAGGATTTAAGACTTTCAGGCTTATAAAGTATTAAGTTGTGGGAGATTCTCCACCAATTGATAAGCTCTAAAGCTTCTTGCCTTTGCTGTATCACCACTAGAAGTCCTAATAGATGGAATAACTAAGTGAGTAACTTAACTAGTAAGGTTCTTTATAAATAAAAGACCAGCATTTTCGTTGGTAAATACCTTGGCCCAACACCACTGGAAAAGGATAGGATAGGTAGAGGTTCTTTAATGGAAAATTTATTCCCTTTTAAATTTGATTCAAAAATCAATGCTTAGAGAACTCTTAAAGCTAGATCGTGTATGTAAATAATAAGTTGAAACTTAGTTTTCAAATGGAGAAGTTGAGACATAAGCAAATATTAATACGCATTAATAATCACAATATGTCACTGGAATACTAATTAACTAGCGAACTGAGCCATTTGGCAAGCTATATAGATAAACCTATTTTTATGGACGAAGCCTTAACTAATATGAAAAGAATAATCAACATAAGAGTATGTCTAGTAGTTGATTTTTAGTAAGAGTTATCTAATTCAATACTTTATGAGATTAATTGGGGATAACATAATGATTGATGGTGTTAGAGCAATCTCTTACCAATGAAAGCCAAATTTGAGTCGTCAAAGAAAGAAATGAAACCTAACAAGTAAGTTCTTCCAATAAAAGGACTATTATAAACTAATATAATTAGGGAAGGAGGATCTTGCATTAGTCTATAAAGGCAATAAACAATTTCAGGTATTAGTAGAAATTACATAAAGTATTAAAAATTCTAACAATATACTAAAAAGGGGAGACGAATGAAATTATAAAAGTTTGCATATTGAAACAGTTTTTAGTATATAGAGTAATAGTTTTGAAGTTAATCAAATTTTTATCAATATTGATGTTAGTTCAAATAAGCAAATCTCCAAGAAGAATGTTCGAATCCCCTATGTGAAATATGCAAATTACCTAGAATCCCCAAACATATCGAAAGACGCAAACTTACCATAAGTAGAGAAATAAGTCTTTGAAGATCTTGCCAATATTGGTAGTGAATTTACAATAGCAGTTAGGAAAATATCTTGAAGAAAGAATAGAACCAAGAGCTCTAGACATCTAATCCCCTCTTAATGTCATTCTTAGCATAAAATGTAAGAGTATTTAATAATCCTAAAAAGGGACATATTTTATAGTAATACATACTTTTAATAAAAAATATGTTAATATGTCTTTTAGAAATCAAGCGTCAAGTTGATCAATGTAAGAATTTGTGATTCTTGGGAAAATGATGATCAATTATCACAATTATCAATACCATTTTAATGATATAATTGTTATAGTTTATGATCCTGGAAAAATTAAGGTAATTCACTCAAACACTACTAATCAAGTAATCCAGTTAGTAGTGAGATTGTTAAAAAAAATATTTGGTATATGTGACTTTTGTTTATGTAAATATGGTTTTTTAGAGGATCTTACTATAGAATTAACTAGTAGCTATTCATGCAAATATAGATGCCCCATGGATGATAACAAGATATTTTAACAACACCTTTTTTCCTTTTAAAATTAAAGGTAATATTAGGTTAAGGGATTTTAGCGATGGTTTCATAATTTATGTTACCCAACTAGAGGTTACAAACTTGAGATTTTAAGAAAAATTTATACTTTTGAGTAATAAATAAAATGGGAGATGGTTCAGTAGGAAAAACCTAGATATGCTCTTATTAACAATACATGGCTATCTAGGGTATTTGAAAGTAAAATATTCTTCAACACCTGTTAAAATTCATAATTTGGCAAAGAAGTGTCAGAGGAAAGCTACCTTTCGAATTCAACAATTACTTAACTGGCTAGAGGGTTATAAGGAGGTTGTGGTTAAAAGAATGGCATCATATAGGGATACAAAGATTTTATATATATGAGGAAAATTTAGATGGTGAAAGAGGAGTTCAAGAAACTAAATTAAGACAACTATAGCAACATATACCAAGTTGTTTTGGAATATAGATTCATACTTCACCAAAAATAAAATGAACTTTTCTAATTTTCAAGAGATATTAAGGAGAGAATAGCCCTATTAAACTACACACTTGCTCTAGAACTGAATAGCTTTCTATTGCTATAAATTTCTAAAGTACAAAGGATAAATAAAAAAGGGATATGAACACTAGTTACTTCCACTAAACCATTCTTTCCAAAAGAAACACTAAAAATATCATATCATTACTCAAAGAGGATGACCAATAGGTTAAGAGACAAAATTGAATATTACTAGAGGCTTGTAATATTTTTACATCACTATTAACGTATTCACTAACAACTGTTTTATGCATTATAATCTTTTATTTCTAAGCAAATCAAATAAGAAAAAGTTAACTAACTTATTAGGCCATTCAATGCATCAAATGTTGAGAAAGCCCTCTTTGATCTTTATCCAAATAAGGCCCTAAGATATGATATATTAAATTTTTTTAGAAGCCTTAGAACTAAATCAAAACACAATTCACTAATATAATTTTGGAATTCTTTATCAAGGATAAGATGTTAGAGAGAACTAAATAAAACATACATCAGCCTCATACCAAAGACTTGAAACTTAATCTCATATCTTTTGCTATATCACCATGTGTAAATTATTGTTAAGCTTCTTGCTACTAGACTCAAGTTAGTGCTAAAATCAATCATATATCCAAATCAGAAGATGTTGATGATAAATTATTGGCTCATGAATTATTTAAGAACTATAATAGGAAATACTCATTTAAGAGTTGTGCAATAAAGATTGGTTTTTATAAAGCATTCGATTCCATCAATTGGAACTCTATCTTGCACTTTATAGAGGCTTTTAACTTCCCTTTAAGATTTATTGGCTAAAATGAGCAGTGCATCTCTACTAGCTCATATAGCATCTTGATAAATGCATAATCAACTCATAAAATAAAGGGAGCTAAAGAGTTGAGACAATGTGACCTTATTTCTTCTTACTTTTTATGTTATAACTTAAGGTCGTAAATAGATTTATTGGTTATAACATAAGCTGGGAGGGAAATTTTAGGTAACAAATGCAGGTAGCTAAATATTTATAATTTATCATTTACTAATAATCTACTAATTCTCTATGATGCTAATGTTAGCTCAGTGTGCTCCCTAATAAACTTGCTACAAATTTGCAGTATCTTGGGCCTTTCTATCAATAGAAACAAGAGCCACCGTTTTGAACACATTTGCAGCTAGACATTTTGCTAGCTAACTCTCTAGTTTTTTAGAACTCAAGCTCAAAATTTTGTCATTTATGTATTTATGAATGCTCGTCACCAATAAGAGGCCAACTTATAGTGACTTCTAACCTCTTATAGGAAAAATTCAAAAGAGAATTAACCATTAGTGCAATAGGAACCTATCTTATGTAGGAAGAGGCTAACTTTTCTACTTAATTCTTAATAATATGCATGTATACTAGTCCTCCCTTTTAATTCTCCTTAAGAACTTCATCAAAACAATTGAAAGTATAAAGAGATATTTTTTTATAGTTTGATGATTCTTCAAAAAAAATTAGTAACAAAAGTCAAATGAATTGAAGAGTATTAAACTAAAGATGAAGGGGACTTATCATTATCCCCGTTCAAATGATCAATAGGGTGTTGATTGTGAAAAGAATTTAGACACTCCTTGAAGATAAGTAAGCATTAGGGATGAAATGGATTTATATCCAATACTTGAAAGGGATAAATTTATAAATAGTCAAACCTAAAGTTGACTATAATGCACCTCTTAAAGCTAAGGAAACATATATATAAGGAGATAAAATGCAAGATTAGAATGACAACTCCACATTGTTATAGGATGACAGTTAGAATTAGATAGGGCCTCCTCATCTAATTAGGGAAATTACAACTTGAGATATATTGTATCAAACAATGTTATGGTTAAGAAGTTAATTAAAAGAAATCTAAAGAGATCCAATATCAAGGGATTATCAACCATTACTGATGATATGATAACTACAATCTTAATGCTAGCTTCAAAGACTATGTATTATAGCTATGACAAAGATCACGAGAGTTCCCTAACAAAGCTTACCATGCTATCTTTAGACCCCATGCTCCTAAATTCAACTAATATAGGTTAGTCTGGTTCAAATAATAACTCTCAAATATTTTATTTATTCTATGGTTAACAATCAAGTACAAGCCAAGTACAATGAATACAATAAAGAATATCAAACAATCAAGAGCTTAAAACTATTAAACACCTATTATTCTAATATCAATATACAATAACCATATGGTTAAGGATTCAACACTTTGCATCCTCATTTATTAGTAGATTGAATAGCCTGATGTTATAAAATGGAGCAGACAAAGGCATAAATTATATAAGGGTGACTTTTTAAAATTTAGGATTACTTTAAAAATTGTGGTGTATGTTATTTTCGAAAGAAAAAAACTAAAGGACATTTCAATGTAAAAATAATTCAACAATTCATCCCAGTAGTCATTAGCTAGTTGTGAGAATTGATCATTACTCACATTGCTTACATGAAATGTAATAAAGGAATGGTTGAAAGATGAAACATCCTCGACCTAACAAAAGGAAAAAGTGATGACGAAAATGTGTATTTTCTTATAATCCAATTTGAAGACCAAGAGTGCTTCATTATTTAATGTTTATCCATCTATCAAAGCAATGATGCATTTAATATTTAAGAATAATAGGCTTGTGCATTGTCTTTAAGCATTGCCTTAAAACTTGGCTTCATTTGTCTTTTTGTGGTTTCATTTGTCTTTTTTAAGCTTTTTGTTATTGTATTCCAATTGCTCTATCTTAATTCATTCTTTTATCTGTCAAAAAATCAATATACATGTTACAAAATAGTAAATTTCCTAACAAACTAAAAATAGTAGTTTTATAGTAATTATTATCATACTATGAATTATATCATCTTTTGATGGACAGATAATTTTTTAATCTCAATAAAAAAATTTCTATTAGTACTAAAAATTAGAATCGTAATGTTAGTATCTTAGGGCTTGTTTGATTCTACTGGAATTTTTTAATTTTATGTTTTCATTTTCGTATTTAGTAAAATAACTTTTTAACAAAGTTTTTCGTTTATATTTTTAATTTTAGTTTCTTCCAATTTTTACAATTTATAAAAATGCAAAAATTGCTTTTCTCTATTTTTTCATAATCTAATTTATCATTAACTACATATACAATATTTAATTATTTATATTAAGTACCACTAATAATTTTAATTAATACAATTTAATTAATTAATTATAACTTTAATACTGAATTAAAAAATTTTAAAAATATTTGAAAAGATAAAATGTATTTAAATTTGATAATTATTAAATAAATATATTTTAAAATTTAAAATATTCTAAAATACATAAATTTGAAGATATTTATTTATAAATATTTTTTCTCTACATGCACACGCAAAACGAATGTGGTTCTAGTTGAGGCTTTGTTTCCCTTGTAAGATTTAATAATTAAAACATATATTAGTTTATAAATAATTTTAACTCAAAATTTTAATTTAATATTTTATTATTATTGTTGTTGTTATTAATAAAAATCTAATTACATTAACATCAACAAACAAATATATGTCATTTTTATTTTAAAAATAGAAACCAAAATTAAAGAAATAAAAATAAAATTTACAGCAAAAAAATAGAACTAAAATTCAAGATTCCCCTCACTTTATTATAAATATTATATTTGTACGATTGGCTGATTAAACCCGAAGAGCGAGTCCGGTTCATTGTGTTCTTCAAGTATCCCGCGGCTCTTTCATGTTTTATAAATAATTGCCATTCTAACACGTACAAATGGCAATGGGCCTTCTGGGGAAACACAAAAGTTAATTTACAAAAGAGAAGGAAATTGGGAAGAAAGCAAGTTGTGGAGGGTTATAGGGCTAAAGTCCGAGTCGAAGACTCAAAGTCCAACTCAAGACCACGACCCATAAATCCCAGGACCACCGGGCTCCAAGCTATTCCTACGAACAACATATTATACAAGTAGGACACCTTCAAATGAAGTATTTTCTTTTCTATATAAATGTCATTTTTTTTAAAGATGACCATTCAATAACATATCGAGAGCCAAAAATATGTTATTGTGTTCATATTTATTAAATAAGAAATTTTAATATTATTATTAAATTTGGTTCAAATTAAAATTGTTAAAGATGTTGTGTTTATATTTACATTCTTTCTATTTTTTTCTTATGTTTTTTAATCATATCAAGTCGGATTTGTTACTTTGCAAATAGCTTGAGACTAACTCAAAATCTGACACATGACACTTAATTAAGTTTTCAACTATCCCAATTTTGCTTAAATTTGTACGATTGCACAAATTTCATAACAACTTCAATTTTAAGAAGCAAAAACGGCAAACTTTTCAAAGCAAAGAACTTGGAACTTGTACACATGACACTTAAACGTGTTGTCTTCTGACCGCGTGCTACGAATTGAGATTTGGAAGGCAAAATCGCCGAAGTTAAGACTTGAGACAAGTGTTACTGCATTTCAGTACTACATCAGTTTAATAATTAAGTGAAAGGAAAGGAATTAGAAGAGAAAGAAAAGAGTAGAAAGATCGAATGTGATAAAGTTTGAGAGAAAGAAGAACAAAAACCAGGGTTAGGGCTGACAAAAGGGAAACAAAGGAGCGATCGAGAGATTACTTTGATTACTGTTTCGCGCCGCACTGGGGCAATTATGTTTTGCCTTTGAACAATTATGTTGTCAGTCAAACTACTCAAACTTCAATACATCTCATTTAATGCAAAATAGTGAAAAAGAAATGCCAAAAGAGTGGAAGAAGAAGAAGAAGAATTCCGTATGAACCAAGTTCAGGAACTTATATTCCACAGAATCTTCATTTGTCTCAAATTGCTTTCTAAAGAAAAAGGTAAATAATAAATTGCAATAATTTTCAAAGAAATTAAAACGAAAAGGAATCTCAACATCTTGACTAGCAGTTTACTGACGCCTGGTTCCTGCGAATAGTCTCAAACCACAATCTGGTCGCATGGCAATGGTAATATTCAAGCTAAGAAAGCATCATGTAATCCTACTACTACCTCTTTGATAGTCTTAGCGATTGACTGAGAAGAATATTCCATTTTGAAGACTACGAACAATACAATCATGTATTTTACTTAATATTAATCAAACTGGGTTTCTATACGTGTGTCTATGCTTCAGTATGCAAATGATGCAATCAAAGAGGGTTCTCTTTCAAGACTTCCAAATGCTAATTAGGATCATTAGGGAAATTGTGTTCATAAGCTTTCGGACTCTACACCAGGCCTTACGCTCGGAAGAAAGGTTTATGTATATATATGTATGTATGTATAGACATAATTAATCTTGAATTTGTTGTTGACATTGTTAGTGCTGATAAGTTAACTGAAAACAAGTTTCGTTAAGCAAACACGTAAGTTCGAGTGCTAGCTTTTTAACACAGAATCAAGTCAGTGCAAAAAGACTAACTAGCAAGTGATGATGCTCAAATCGTTTAATATTTTCCAATTTGCAGTAAGCAATATACAGTATGGTCCAAGTTTCCGTAAAGAGGCATATATCAAAGTATTTAAATGAAGCATTTTGGCAAGAGTTTTGCGCTTGAAAGGTATCCCGATGATCACATTCAACAAAGCCAATATCATCGGTTCAGCTGCCGAGATTGAGCTCAAACGTTCTTTGTATTTGTTGCAGAGATTAAGATGATATCAAACACATGACATTTACCAATATAAATCAGTATCGTATTCTTATCCTTCTTCTAACCATTGTGTACAATCCTGTACTTGTTAAAACAATTAACAAGCATCGGGAAGCAGAATAAAGAAACTTGAAGTGGAGAGGAAGGCTAAAATATTAGGCTTGCAGTTGCATGTATCCAGGGGAAGAATAAGAAATGGAAAAGGAATATTTTCTCGGGATTGCTTATAATTTTGTAAATGGACCCCAAATTCCAATGTAAGCATAGACATAATGTTCATAAACAATTAGCCAATCAAGCATCTATTTCTCATAATTTGCTGAAGAGCAAACTGAATGAATCAATGATCCTTAGACCCGAAGCATACTCATCCACGAAGATCATGCTTTTCTCCGATTAGGAAAACAGCAAGATCGTGCACAAAGTTTGCTGAAATAATCATATGTTTCATCAGGAAATTGAAGACATAGTCTATTTCCATCTGATTGTCGTCCAAGTTTGCACCTTAGAAGCACTTACAGTCTATACATTGCTAAATCTAGCATGCATATCCGAACAGTAGCATATCTTTTAAGTAAAGTATCTGCTTTAGACCATCTGAGACCTATGCTTATTGAGTATATATATATCGAAAAGGTTGTAGGGAATTGTGATTCATAGTCAAGGTACTTACTAGGTTATTAATCAAACTTAAAATGAGATGAGAGTGTAATTCTTATATAGAATTTCTAACATCAGAGATTACACTAGAGAAATGAAAAGGGGGAATTGGGGGTATTAAAGGGATTTGGATTGTCTGACCATAGGTAGGGTTCCTATCTTTTATTTATATCAACAGACGTGCATATTCCATGATACGCAGCAGCAATTCAAAATTGATAGGAGTCGGTCTTCACCGTTTATATAATTCTCCAGCACCATCATGCAAGTTGGGCATAGCCGAAGGCCACTGAACGGAGATCATCAGCTTCTTGATAAGTGTTATCTGATTGCAGGTCAAAAGATGACATGGATTGAGAAGCTTCATCAAAGCTATTGAATGAGGTTGTTGAATTTCCATAGTTTCCAACGGAGTTTGGGTCTATGAACTCGGTTCCGAAGTAAGACACGTTACTGTTAGGGTTTGAATAGAATTGAGATTGTGGAACCATGTTTGGATTCTCTGACTGAAACCAGCTATGGAGATCTTGTGGAAAAGAAGGGTTTATACCATGGGAATTATCACTAGAATTCACTGTAGCAGATGCACTGATAAAGTTTTGGGCTGCTTGTTCCTTCAGAGAAGCCAGTTGTGCTTGTAGGTTCACCACCTGCCAGAGGCATTTAATTAGTCACTATATGTGCTTTGCTACAGTAAAGACTTAGGGTTTCAACAACATCATCAACTGGAATTGAAAGGTCAAAGTGTACCAAACCTGCTGCTGAAGGGCAAATATATGGGACACACAGCCATAAATGGGATCCTGAAGCCTGGCTTGAGCTTCATATGAGATTGTAACAGCAGCTTCACAACGATCACTCACAGGTAGGTGAGCAAGCAATTTGGAGACATTACTTGCACCAAAGACTTTGTGAATAGCTGCAAAGTGAGTAGCACCTTGTTCATGGCAGAAATAAGGCGCAAATACACAACCTTTAACACATTTTCTTCTTAAGAACTTGCAGGCTCCACAAGGAGCACCAGTACCTGTCATCTTGACGATCTTCTTCTGGGGTTTTGGGTAGTGCTCTAATTTTGTGTTCTTTTAGGTCTCAGCTTTGTGCAAGCATTATCACCATGCTTATAAACACCTGATGAGAGAGGTGGATCATAAAATAATCAATACTTAATTGCAATTGGTTCCCTAAATGGGCTACATATTCAATTATTTTTTCTCCTTAAAAAAAAAAAACCATTTTCCATCCTTCCACCAAAAACCCTCAAATTAGATTCCTTTTAGCATCCTGATACGACAAAAGTACTGCCGTAGACCCAATTCTCTTTACTTGATGGTTGGATCTATTATACTTATACCTCCTGAATATTTGATCTTGTAGATCCTAAAATCTGATAACTGCGGTAACATTTCCCAAGTATATATATACCATGATATCTACACAGGGGAATTCAAAAAGTGTTCAAATGACCCAATTACAAGTTAACATTAATGCCATTTTCTCCTTTGTCGGAGCTAATCATCAAACTGTAAGAACTAAGAACTGTTGTGATAAATAAAAAAAATCACTAGAAATGTGTGAACTGCTCTTCTTCTTCTTTTTTCCCCTTCCTTTTTTCCTTTTATGATCTAGTTCTTACTGACCCCGAGATAATTAATTAATAGGTCAAATCTTCGCTACACCTAAACTTTTGCTCGTGTCGGAGGAAAGTGTATTGCTGTGTATTAGATGCAATATAGCATTGACAAGAATCATCTTGTTTAGACGCTTCGTACAAGCATAAATGTCCAATGCTTCACCGGATAATCATGCCTATCCGGTTTCTTGGTGGGACACGTGACTCAGTTCCAATTCAATTTTACATTTTGGGATAATTTTCTCTTACAGGTAACTTATCTGTAATAAATAACAATCATGAATTTAGCAATGATATAGAGAGGTACATAAGAGTATCTCCTTGTTTACTAAAATTTTGTTCAAGTATCAACAGATATCCCTAGTGACAGAGGCTATCATCACTTTAAATTTTTCGGTGTGACCAAAAAAAATCATCTTTTGAAGAAACTTACAACCACTGTCCTATCTCTTAACTATAATGATATGAACCTAAATTTGTTATATGAGGTTAAATAATTAATTAAATCCAACATTACATGGAGTATGTTTCTCTCATTTTATCTCTCTATATATCTTTATACTATTATGTTATTTATTGGTTCACGAGAGTGCTTTATTTTCTATCTAATTGTTTCTTCCAGAATTTAAATTTGTAATCTAGGAATTTCAGACAAAATTGACAAGGGACTGGAGAGCACACTCAAGACATGAAATAGGAACAGAGCACCCGTAATGGCGGCCTAGTTGAACCTACCCGCCTAGAACATCAGCTCTTAATGCGTGTACAGGTAAAGAAAAAACTACAATGGTCACGGTACTCTAATCAGATAAACGTGTTAGTAAAGACAAATTGATATTGTGTTAGTTAAGGAAGCTGGCATAAATACAGGAACCAATATCAAATAGCATGCTCTTCTTAATATATTCCCTAGTTCTTGGTAAACTGATATAGATCTTTGATTTGTTGAGCCTGCCTCAGACTGCTATTAACGTTTTAGTCTTTATTGCTAATGTGTCAGTACGTTGCAAAGTTTCTAACATGTCAGGAGTTGATTTCGTTGTCAGAAGCTTTCTTCCTACATTAGCCGCTTCAGTTTGTATGGTTCATTAAGATGTTAATCCCATTTTGTAGGTATCTAATACTATGTCAGGAGTGCACACGAATGTTAACCGCACGCTCCTCAATTATTGATTCATGTTGGAAAGCTGACTAAACACTGCTAAAAACATGACAAGCTTATGGTCCCGAGCAAAGATCCTATAGAAACAAGGGAACATAAAGATTTGAATAAGTAATTGATAGTTTCAAGAGATGAAACTGCTAATATATAGTTAGTTGTTGACAACAATTGATGGTGGATCGGGATTAAGGGACTCTGAATACCAATTTAAGTACAGATAATCAGACTGTAAAGATAGAGAAAAGGATGCATAAAAGGGGCATATTCCAAAAACGAATGAAACAAAAGATAATGACGCTGGAATAGAAGGGAAGCACAAATAGCAGAAAGAGAGAAAAAGGAGGATGGCTTCTCCTTTTCCTGTCTAAGATTTGTTTAAGCCTAGCAGCTAACAGCTTGTCGAGCAATACTGTATTATTATGATTAACTAATCTCATATATAATGATTAATCACTCTCTATTGTCACACGGAGGTACCAACATGTAGACCTCGCCCAATGTGCAATTAGGCCCCACATTCAGCCATAATAGTGATTTACCCTCCTGTAGACTATCCTATAGCTGAAACGTTACTTTTGTACAACTTATGGTTATTTATAGTTGCCTAAACATAACTTAGGCCACTTAAAACGAATTACCTAAGCTATGTTGTGGGAACATTATCTAAATTTTAAGGCTAGTAAGCCTGTGCTTCATTTGGTACTTGTGGTTGAAAGCTTTCTTTAGAATGTCATAAAGTAAATAAGAAGGCAAAACTCTCGAGGGAACACGTGATGAGCGGATGATACCAACTTCATCCTTACTGGTTAAAAGTGAATAGAATGTCCAATTCACTCTCTTTTAAATTTAAGAGTTTACATTTTTTATTTATAAAATTTTATCTTAATAAACTTTATTGATATTAGTCCAATCCAACTTTTCTCTCTCTCTTTATTTTTTCCTAAAAGTCTTAACATGATCATTCCTTTTCTTAGTTTTAGTATTAATTTAATTTAATTCTAATGGATATTGCTTTAAGACCATATACATCAGTTGACATAGAGATTATTTACATAAATTTTTATTAAACAGACTTAAATTTTCAGTTTTGTACATAAATATATATGTTTTATTTTATAATTAAACGCTAACAACTGCACGTAAATTTTAATTTGTGTGATAAATATTAGGATATGTTTTTATGTTATTTCACAACATAATATTTATAACAAAAAGCCATTAATGATCATGTAGAGGCATTTACCAAATTTCAGATATTAATTATTAATTGTATCATGAGTTGGATCGCATCTCAGGAACATACTGAATGTCTAGGCTTCTGTAATTTGTTTTGAGAGTTAAATATAAAATTCTTACAGAGGATAGCCTTTTACCAGGAATGGCTGTGTTCTCACTTCTCCGCCTTCCTTAGTTTATTATCATGCTTTCCTATTAAGTTTTGTTTGCTTGTTAGTCAATGCCCTACAAAGTGAGCTGAATGTACGGTTATTTTTGTTAGTTTATGCCCTTGCAGCCAATTTATTTTGGTTGTAATTTTACTTGTATGACATTATTGTTATTCAATAAAAGGCTTTCTTTATCTTTGTGTATT
>JAOTAY010000004.1:14578724-14598763 GCA_025629805.1 Erythroxylum baracoense
ATGTTAGGTGTAAAAATCTGGAAAAACTTGAAGATGATGGATTGGAAAATGTTCACTGCATATGCTTCAGTGTTTTAACCATAACTTCATCTAGAGTTTCTCAATTGAGATGATTCTTGATTTTGATTAAACTAGTGATATATGGATATATTTTTTACGAAGACACCAAAATTTAATTCTGCCATTAAGAGTCTCAAAAAATTGACATGAAGTCTGATAATTTCTGATAATGAATAGTAAGAGATTTAAAATTTTGATCTGAAATTTCCATGAATTTACTGTACTGATCTAGATGGATTTTGACAAAATGTTCTTCCTCAAAGTTGTATATCTCTATTTTATCTTTCCGTTGATATAAACTTTGGAATTTTTGGAGTTCTAGATCAAAAGTTATGGAGGTTTGAAGTAGAGATGTTGGTAAAGAAGAAGAACAATTGCACGATAGCGACTTTGAAGTTTTCAGGGGTGATGAACATCCGATGGGTTTGTGGACAATATCTTTTTCGTCCGACCTCCAAATGAGATGAGACTTAAACCATTGGATTCGTAATACATTTCTCTACCTCTCCACCAAAAATCATAGCCATATGAAATGAATTGAGAGAGATTGAGTGATAAACGTGGATGGGATGACTTTTGCTCTCGCCCAATTTTTATCTTTATCTGTCACACCCATGACTCTTACACACTAGTGTTCCTCTCACCCCCGTGACTCCTGCACCCCCGTGACTTTCCTCTCTCATGCCCATGAGTTAGTTGCAAGACTCATGTTTAATTGTCACATCAAGTTACTGTTTTTCTCAATAGTAGCCATGACATGCAATTGATCTAACCACCCGAGAGGAATTTGCAAACTGGACAGTCTCGTTTCTTTTGACCATAACTTCTTCTCTAGATGTATGAATGAGGAATAAAATAGAGACATAGGGCTACAAATCATATGAGAATTTGAATTGTGATTCAGTTTCTAAGACAGTTGATTTTTTAGTTGGAAGGTACGCTTAGTACACTGTTTTTGAATATGAACAGGCAGAAAATGTTTGAGGCATATCTTCCAAATTACTGAACCAAATTGAGTGATTCTAGTGTCAATAAAAACATAAGACATAGAGGAACACTTTTCTAGAAAAGGATATAACCAAATTACATCAGTTTAACTTTCTAATTGAATGTGAACAATAGACTTGAAAGTGTGACTTGGAAAAAAATTGGAAGTGAGTCAATGAGAAAGGAATGGAGATTTTAAAGGTTCTAGTGAGGCATAACCTAAGTATAAATTGTACTTAGATGAGTTTTGATATGATAATGACTTTGGGATGAAATTTATGGATAAATACTCAGAATTGTCATGAACATGCATTATACATATTTCATTTCATACATGTTCATTATTAAACACTTATGATTGTACAAATTGTGATATATGTGTATGGTGTTTGATATAGAGGAGCAACTGGAACGTCAACCTCCAGATGTTGTCGAAACTTCCAGGCACTAGCTTCTGGAGCAACTTATAAGTAACCTAGACGGTCTCACTTAATTACTTGTGTGCTTAATTTTTGTTATGAAATGATTGAATGAATGCGACTTAATTGTTGATTCTGGACAGAAGGTCCGATGGCTGTGAAATGTGGAATGTATATTGAAGTGTTGCTTGAATGTTAATGTGAAGAACTAAATGTGCTATGACATGATTGATTAAAAATGTCAGATGCATTCCATACATGAATGCATGATCAGATATTGGTAGTTGTGACTAGAGTAGCCACCGATTAAAGTTTAAAGCTCAACGTGTGCAAAGAGCCTCGAGCTCAAACAGTGATTAAGAACCTAAGGCTCGCTATGTATAATGAGCCCTGTATCCTCATCGGATAGGGGACAATTAGTAATAAGCCCAGTAACTAAAATAGATACGGGATAGTTCAGGCACTCGGTCATAACAATGTAACAATTGGAAAAGTGTTTCATAAGCATTCCATATGCATTTTGATAAGTATGTTTGATTGATTAAAATGCAAAAACTTGCCTATGCTTGACTGAAAATGTGATACTGATGTAAAGTGCAATTTTGTGAAGTATTTGTTATGTGAAATGATGAGTTGCATGAATTGAGTGAACCATCAATGATGGTTACCTCACTGAGTTTGCAAAACTCACCAAAATTGTAACATTGTCTTTTCCGGACGAGAGATGACTCTAGCTACTGAGAGGCTCTACCAGCTGTGTTGATTGTGATTTGGCACGAGAATTCATAGCTCAAAGGTCGGTCAGCTAGAATTTTTAGATAGATTAGATAGACTTGTATATTTTCTTCTTTCATGTAGTACTTTAGTACTAGGTTTTGATGATGTACATATAGTAAGTGTTTAAAGGTACAATGTAGACTTTCAGTTTTTGTGAAGTGAAATAAGGAAAAAAGTTGGTTTTAAAATATTGTGATTTTCTTATGATGCTTTATAAGTGAATAATGATATGATGCCATGTGAAGTGAATGTAGTGATTGAACATAGCTCGCCCTTATCGTAGGATATATATCGGAATGACCTTCGGGCATCCTGATTTGTACCCTACGGTAAGGGGGCCTTACATAACTTGCTTGGATGAAACAAAGACTATGACGGTGAGAATAAGGTACATAAGGTTGTGTGTGAGTGTTGACTTAAGAGAAAGATTTACCATAAAGCATTCATATAATAATATTAGAGAAGATGAGACCCTATTCGAGGATTTAACTATAATTTCATATCAGTGGAAGCATTCTCTAAAAGAATAATGTAAGTAATGGAAAGTAAATAGAAAAATGTCTACTAGTGGGGATTTCTAAAAATTAATAGTCTTAGATAAATAACTAGAGGGGATTGCTAATAACAACTTGAATCCAGCATAAATGGTGTGTAACGAAGGGACCCTTATGGAAGCAACTAATAATGAGATTAAAGTTGTTCAGGGTGATCATGACGAATATAATAGATAAGAAGAGAATAAAAGACTATTTTTCAGGGGTCTGTTATGCAAAGTCAAAAGATGAGTCCATTGTCATATAAAGAGATTGTGGGAGGAGTGGGTAGGCTTTAATATCAACAAGGAAACCCCCTTCTTCTTTAATAATCATAAGTAACATTGATATTGAAATTGAGGACTTACAAAGTTGATAATAAAAGGAAATTAGGATGAAATATTATTTACCTATCAAAGTAACAATCATTGAAAGACTTTATTTTAGAAAGAAAGCCTACATTAGTGGTATCTTGGAGGCCAAACTAAATTAGGAGATATTTATCAACTTGAAGTTTTTGGGTGATAAATGGACCTTGCTATCTAATCATCATTATCACCATTATGATTATGTTGCGATTGCTTATGAAACATGCCAAATTCCAAATTTTCAGTCGATTAATTAGTTAATGTACTTAGCAGTTTATTTTATTCAAGATAATATGAAGGTTGAAGTCTCTTTTAGATATATATCAATTAAAGTCTCTTTTAGATACATATCAAACTTTGTTTTTCAAAGGCATTTGTTATAGGATAAATTCTAATGTGTAACCTCGTATTCATAACCTTTGGATGATAATTAGGGATTTTAATAACACACTTTCTATGTTATAAGGTAAGAGGCATGAGTTTGAAGAAATTCACAACAAAATTTCGAAAGTATATTAAGAAACGGGTTACTAATTTGAAATTTAAATGTTGTCTTTTTCACTTTGAGCAACAAATAAAATACAAGATGGCATATTAGGAGGAAGCTTGATAGGGCACTTGTGAATGGAAAATAGTTATCAAGATTCTCTAAGAGCAAAGCTCATTTTTTCAATCCAATGTTTCCAGACTATTCACCATTCTAATACAAAACATGTTTTCTAGATTGAAGAAGCATTTTCCTTGCTAGTGTTTACTTTATTTGAGTTTAATCATATTAGTTCTTCACTATTATTAATTGATTTTATTCATGACATTTGTAAACTATTTTACAAAGTACTATTCCATCTTGGCCAAGGATTTTCTGAATCAATACTAATAAAAAAGAACATTCTCTCTAATCACTGTAGGGTAATAAATCCTATATTGATTACTCAACTTCCTCCTCATAGTTCATGCTATATTTAATGATTACTAATTAAGCTATCATTGATTAGAATAAATGATAAGTAGTATCAAAATATAACAATCCTCATATGATAAACTTTGGAGATCTTAAGTTAAATGGTTACTTATACAATTATCACAATGAGAATTTTCATAGACATATAAGTCATGTTTTAAATGGAATTCTCATATGGGGTTAATTCAATGAACTTGTTCTCTAACAAGTACTCATACATATTTTAGACTATGAGATCAACTATTTTTTCATAAAAAAACCATAATGTGTACTAGTTATTTTATGTGCTATCAATATCCAGTCTCAATAAAATAATGAATAGAAACAATATAAAAGTAACTTTTAGATATAACTCTCTAATTTATGTTGTAAACTATTGTTATAAGGGAGATGGATAACTGTTTTTTTATGAGATCGTAATTCACCTTAGAAAATGAAACTTATTTGGAACTAAGAAACCTTAGACAAACCCTTCAACGGATTCATTAATATTATCTTAAATGAAAAAGCTCAAATATCACATTTAATTGAAATTTCTAACAAGATAATCACAAGCATAAGCGAAATAAGTTTAGAGATCTTTGGACAAATAATAATATCAAGTGTAAAGACATGATGTTTTTACAAAGTGTAAATAATTGTAAAATTTTTTTATAATCTTTAAAATTTTCAATTTTCCAAAAAACTACTTTTAAATTTTTATTAAAAAATAATAGTAATACATATATATATATATATATATAATAACTAACTTAGCTCTTCAATTTGATTGGAATTATTTAAACTTAACTATAATTAATTATTTAAAATAATCATAATAAATTAATAGTTTGAGTTTAATTGAATTAATTTATGTTGAGAAAAAAGGGCTGAGTTGGATCATCATGTTAATAGCATTTAATTGGTTCACGTGCGATATTCATGTCACTAAGATAGTAATAGATCTTATCAGGAAGAACATTATCGTTGGCTTGGCCACACCTGATGTCAATTGCTTGTGACTAGGACTAGACCACAAATCCGATCAGGCTTGGGATGTATAACCTAAACCTGCTTAGACTTTTATCGAAATAATGTTGTTTTGGTGGACCTATTTGAATCCTAACCAAAGTTCAATTAATATAGAGTTGATTGTTGACTTTAGATCAGGTCGATTCAAACTGTAATTGTCATTTTTACGTGCAATATATGTTTAACTATTACTTTTTAATAGAAGTCTACGATAAGAGAATTTTCTAAAAAATAAAAATAAAAAGATGAAAGATTAAATAATTTTTTAAAATTAATTAAATAACATGAAAAATTGTTGTATGTTACCTTAATAATAATGTTTCTTGATGGTGGCATATTCAACAATATTATATTAAAATCACAACCAAGTAGCTAGCAGAGATCAAAACAATTGCATTGCAGTGTTTCAGAACATACATTACCACACTTAAGACAATTTTCAACAATAACTTTGAGGTTAATAAGTAAAAATTACAAATTTTATAAAATTTTGTAATTATAGGTCATACTTTAAAATTTAACAATAAAATATTTAATTTTTTTTTACAAAATAGCTCTCATACTCTATCAATCATCCTGACATACCTAAAACATTTTCCACTGAATTATAAGTGGAATATGAGTTCCTTGCAAGACAATACATTTTCCTTCATATCTTTGAATTTCTACACTCATCCTCTGCTGTGTTGCCAGCATCAAGTTCCTTGTTGACTCTAAGACCAAGGAGGTCTATGAAAAGATTATCCTTGTTCCCATACAAAGTAACGGTCTTGATTTTGAAGAATAGATGTTTGTAAGTGATTAACACTAGTAGTAACATAAAAAAGCCTCTGTAATGACCTCAGAGAATAGATGAGAGGAATTTGAGATTTTCAATGACGATATTCTCCCTTTCTCATAGGTAGGCATAGAAATATAGGGAATGATTACATTCTCTCACTCCTACTTAGCATAATGGTAGCTTCCTAAGTAGCTTCGTCAATACCCTTGCCAACCCAGTTGATCAAATTTTGTGGAATATTCTGCCATTCAACCTTTAGAACTCTGTTGTCAATCACCAGTTCTAGTGGCACCGTAGCTGCATCTATAATTTCCATATTAGGTAGTTGAGGAATTGGTGAGCTAAGCTCCCCTTTTGCAAGTTTTAATTTGTGATACATGAAAAATTGGGTGAATCTTTATAACAGGTGGTAAGGCAAGTTTGTAGGCGACAGGTCCAATTTGTTGTATGATCTTATAAAGGCTATAATAGCAAATTGCTAGTTTGAGACAGCGACGAGCTGCCATTGATAGCTGTTTGTAAGATTGTAGCTTCAAATAAACCATGTCCTACAATGAAAATTCTCATTTGGTACGTCTTTTATCAGCTTACTGCTTCATCCTATTTTATGCCTTTAAGAGCTGATCTTGGAGTGCTCGAATCATGCTTTGAAGGTCATGAAGATAGTTTTCAATCGAAGCCAGTGAAGAGGAAATATCAGTTTCCTATGGAATCTGGGTTGGTTTATAGCCATAGAGAGCATCGATTGGGGTAAGCTGCAATGTAAAGTGGAAATTTGTGTTGTATCGCCATTCTATAAGTGAGAGCCAAGAATTCCAAGATTTTGGAGCATCATGAACCATTCAATGTAAATAAGTTTCTAAACATTGATTCAACCTTTCTGTTTAGCCATTTGATTGTGGGTGGTACATAGTGCTCATGAGCAGATCAGTTCTAAGAGTTACGAAGAGCTTTTTCCAAAAGAGGTTGGTGAATAGCTTATACCTATCGATGATGATGGCAGTCGGTAACTCATGGAGCTTGTAAATGTTGTCTAGGAATAGTTGAGCAACTTGTTTTCCTATATAGGGATGGTATAAAGAAAGGAAATGTCCATACTTAGTGAATTTGTCAATCATGAAAAAAATGGAATCACTACAAGAAAAATAGGTTTTTGAACAGAAATTATCGACGGAAAATAAAGCCTTTCTGTCGGAAAACAAATTTAGAGAAGAAAATTACCAATAAAAAGAAATGTAGAAGAAATGGCTAGTGGTAAATTTAGCAGCGAAAGTTTATGTATCCGTCGATACTTTTAGTGATGAAATTTTAGATATTTGTCGATAAGTTAAGGAAAAATTTTCAACGGATTTATAACATTCCATCGTTACTTTGTGGACGGAATCACAATATTTCGTCGGTGAATTTTTTGATGGTAAATGGATTCGTCGCTAAAGTTACCGATATAAACATGAATTGTCATTAAATTTTTACCGACAGAGAGAAATATTCGGTTGGTAAATTACAGACGAATTTATTTATTTCTTTGCGAATAAGCAATGGAATAATATGTTATGTCCGCAATGTACCGATGGAAGGTGTCGTCCCTCACTAATTAGTGATGAAATATTGTAGTTCCATTGGGAAATTTAACTTATATAAATTTCTACCACCTTTTCTCCCTTCCTGCTTAAGATTTCTATTCATAATCTTATGATTTTTTGTATATTTAATTTCTGTAAATAATATAACATTGATTGAAAAATATAAAGTAAACATTATCTTGATTGTTAATATAATAAAAAATTAAATTGTACGTGAATAAGTATCTTGAAAATAACTGTAAATTAAGAATTTATACAAAAACTTAAGAGTAGCAAAATATTAAATACATTCACTTGTCCATCTAAGCTATGTAGATGGTGAAGGCGGATGCTTTGACTGCTGTGATGAGGTCTTGTCCCTCTCCTTCAATTGATCCATCCAATTATAGGGTTTGACTATGTACTCCATCGACTATTGCAACTGAGTTGCCCGCCTCTCTACTGTGTTCTCAAACTGAATGACTTTTTCATTTACTGCGAACCGCCTACTAGATGCAACTATAGTAAATGTGGAGGATTGTGAATAACATGTGTTCGCAAATGAACCAAAGTAAAAAATCCTTCCATGGCAGTCCCTACCACCCATTGCATGAATATATGCCTGACTCTCATTAACAGTTTCAGAGTTATAAGACTGTTGCTTAATGCTTTTTTGTATTTCGACCTATCATTATAATTGTTTATTTCAATGGTTGATACTTTTTAAGAATTAATAATAAAGTATAAATTTTACATATATTAAGTTGTCTACATTGAGTGTTGAAGAAGGTTTCACCATCATACTTCTTGGTGTGAGTATGCAAAAAGAGTTAGTGTGGTGTAGGCTTTCTGCCTATAGACTTTTCCTGCATTAGAATAAATTATTATAAGTGAACTATAATTTACAAAAATTTTGACAGAATTTTCTCTATTTTTATGATATTTACCCCCTATTAGACAAAAACATTTAACTCAATAATACAGTCATTAATGGCACCAGACATTTATAACATTATTATTCTCCATAATGCATATATATTTTCATTTTAAATTTCATACATCAAATTACATTAAAACCAAATTTCATAAATCAAAGTACAAAAATCAGTATATAAGTGTAAAGTTTTGATATTTATAAGTTGAAGCGCATGCTCCTGGTGGGTCAAAGATCCTTCAGTGTGTACGGGTAGACCCTCTTCGTTTAGACTTTTATATTGCACTTTAAAATGGATATTACCTCGGGTAATGCATAATACTGCTGCTAATAACTCCATATTTCTGTAGATACATATGGTGGTCATATACCATTCTTGTGTATCGAAGCAAGAAAGTCTTTATAATGTGTACAAGCTCATATCTTCTATACATTATAAATTACAACATCAAATTTTGGTTCCCAAAAAAATCTTTCTGAAAAAATGAAAAATACTATAAGCACTTATAAATGATAACATTTATCAAATTAATGTATAAAATTAGATAAAATAAAAAATTTAAAGAACATATTTTGTATACCATAAACTCTTAATGATAAAAAATCCTTTGTCAGCTGAGAGACATTTTCCATATATAACCCTCAAGATCTATCCTTTTCTTGAACTTAGATGAGATATTTCTTGAGCACGTTCTAGACGAAACTAACCTAATATATAAGTTATTTTAGAACATTTTCAAATTTAAACCTATAACTTCAGTATAAACTCTTGATGTTATCATGAATTATAAAGTTTTTAGAATTTTACTTACAAATTATTGATAATTGTGATGTACGTTCTTCATCAACTCCCTTAGCTCCAGACTAGAGGTTACCTCCTTCATCCGTAACGTTTACCCCTAATATCTCTGTCATTATAAGGGTGGTGGATGGTGTAGCAGGGCTGCTGGATGGTAGCAACAGGCATAGAAGGTAATGCCTCATTTGGATGTGCAGTAGCATCTGCAAAATGTGATTTAGAAATGCACTGGTTTCTCCAAATCGTTGTGGCCTAAACCTTGGTCGCATCATATCCTGTTTTCTCTTTGGTGGCATATTTTTAACTTGAAATTCACATTTTACTAAATTTTCTAGTAATAGAACAATATAAATTCAATATATAACAATATATTGTTGATACAATAATAGATTTATTCATATAATATTTTATTACAAACACAAATAGAACAATATACATTCAATATATAACAATATATTGTTGATACAATAATAGATTTATTCATATAATATTTTATTACAAACACAAATTGATCACTATCAGCACTTAATTATAAATCAAAATCATCATCATCTTCTTTTTCTGAAGAATTAGAATCAAACTCAGGCTCCTTTTTAGGTCTTTCGCCCTCCTTATCCTCTCCAAATGGAATTTCAACATATTCATTATTTAAATCGTTCTAAACTTCATTCTCATCATATGTTACATATGCATTTATTTTATAAACATCTTCCTAAAACACTTCAATTTCAATTCTCTTATTTTCTCCTTTTCCATGTAATTCAAAAACACCTCTAGGTTTTACGTTGTATGAGGTCAACCAATCTGATTTATCTCATCATAAGCTGGGAAAGGCACATAATACAACTGAACCTCTTGCATCGCCAACACAAAAGGTTCAAATTATCTAAATCTTCTTTACTGGTTGATTTCAACTAGATTGTATCGACTATGCACTTTTGTTCCAACATTAGGAGTTGGATCAAACCATTCATACTTAAATATCACACTTTATTTTATTGGCAATGTAGGGTACTCAATTTTAAGTATCTTAATAATTTTACCATAGAAATCCATCAATTCTCCCTATATACAAACCCCACTATTTACTGTTGCCATGCTACGACCATGATATTCTGTATAAAATTTGTATCCATTAACAAAATACATCGAACATAATTTAATAGTTAGCAAAGGTCCTTTCGCAAGCTCACATATGAACTTTGTTCTCTATTAGATTTTTTGAGGCCTACACAAAAAAGAATTTATCATGTTTAATAGTATAATGTCATCTGATCACTTTGATATGATAATTCAACCATTTCAATTATTACAACTGAAAACTTGCATACTTCTCAAACTATCGAGGAAAGTGTTTTTCAACTTCTTTATTGATATCATCCTGTGTTGTTTCGAGCATTAGCTCATGTAAAAATTGCTTGTATAATCTAATAGCATTATTATGTATTTTAGTTATGAACGACAGTAACTTCAGAAACTTGAATAATCTATTTAAAAATCAACTTAAACTTATTGCACGAAAAGATGAATCTCTTGACAATTCAATAAAATGTAACTATAGGCAATCTCTATTTCTTTTGGTGTTAACATTTTTCTTGTTGAACATCCATATGTTCATTCTGGATATGTAAAAATGGATAAATTACCATCATCATCCCCCGTTTTTCTCCCATCTTCATTACGAGGAACTTTTCTTTCTCTTGTGTGCACATGCAACTCAAAATAATGTGAACAATATGTACTTGCTTCCTCTACTAAATAAGCATTACATATCGAACTTTCAACTCTAGCCTTGTTTTCTGACATTTTTCTTCAAGTGATACAAATGCCTACATTAGAAATAGGGTTATTACAATTTTGTTATTAAAATATGCTGTAACTTTTATTTAAATATTAACTATAATTACCTTTAAAATGGATACATCCATCAATATTTAACCAGACCAGTAAATTTAACCTCTTGTGCTAAAGTACGGGTAGATGCTCCATATAGTTAAAGAAACTTTGAGGAAAATTTCCTTCTTATTTACACAAGATAACTGGAATTTCCCTTTCTAGTTTTTCCATTTCAGCCAATTTTATTTTAGATGTGTTAAGCTTTCGAAAAACAAACTTAATTCTATTATAGCTTCCCAAACCTTATTCGGTAGCAACTCCTGAAATGCAATTGAAATTATCCTTTGCATAAATACATGGCAATCATGACTTTTGATCCCAAATAATTTATATTTCCTCATGTCCACATACCTTGCTAAGTTTGAAATATAACCATTAGAGAACTTTAGACTTTTCAACATTCACACAACATTTGTTTTGTTTTTTCAAAAGTGTAACATGTTTTTGGATATTTACCGGTGCGAAGATCTTTATTAAACTCATTCCTTCTACAAAAAATTTTCAAATCAGCTCGTGATTTTGCCTTGTCCTTTTTTCTCCTTTCAATGTTCATTATGGTGTTGAACAAACTGTCAAATTTTTTTTCAATATGCATCACATTTAGATTATGACGTATCAAATTACTTTTTCAATATTGCAAATTCCAAAAGATACTTCATTTCCTCTAACCAAAGTTTTTACTAATGCTTTTATTAATTTCTTCAACTTCAAGTTTTGTAACTTTCAGCAACTCTATTTCATCAATCTCTTGCAATATCTCTTCACTAGCTTAATGAGGGGGAGGAGGTGTTTGCAGCATCCTATTCTTAATGAACTTTTGTTTATTGCATCTAATTGGATGATATGGAGGAAGATCCTATAGTTGTCCAACCAAGATGTCTTGGCCCCGTTAGGAAGATAAAATGCATCAGAATCATTGCTAGAGTAAGGAAAAGCCAATTTCCCTACTATGCTCCATCCAAACAACATAGCAAATGTAACGAAATCACTAATGGTCCACATCAAAGTTGCTATAAACAAAAAATTTTGTTTAAGAGACACATCATATGTGTCAACACTAAATTCCCAAAGATGATACAATTCAGAGACCAACGATTATAAGAATACATAAATTTTATGCTTTGGATTTGTAGGCCTTGACATAATCACCAACAAGAACATACATGCCTCATTCATACACATCTATAGAGGAAAATTATAAGGAGTAATTATGATTGGCCATAATGAATATTGTTGGTCAGTGACAGCTCGTCATAATGCAAGCCAAAATAAACTAGACTACTACTATAGCAGTCGTGAGTCTAGGTCGACCCTACAGAGAGTGTGTGTAAAGTTATTGAAATGAATCAAATGGTTTTTAGGTTATGGGGGGTTGGTTGGTTTATCAAACAAGAAAATAAAATGAAGCTAAACTAAAAACAAAAGTAAATTAAATAAAACATGTAAAAATGATGAAAGTGGTGAATTCATTAAGAGTTCAATTCTTTGGTTCAATCTCAGTCTATTCCCTAATTAAACATATTTTAATGATTTGTTATTCTCAAACCTCTCCTAGAAACTATTAATTGTAGGTTAATCTGTTAACTCGAGTTTTCCTTTAGGTTTTTTTAATCAAGATACAATCGTTAATTAAACCTAGCCACCAAATAACCCAGGATACAATCTCTAGATTCGATTGCACAATTGCATTATGAATTAGGAAAACTGATTAATCAAGGCAACAACCACATATGATGCGTCATTTAACCCAAGTTATGTTATCCCTAATGATTGTGAACCATTAGTCGCTACAAATGAATTTCAAGATAACAATTACGAATTACATTGAATATTCTAGCAATGAGTTTGTAATAAAAAAGTCTAATGAACACATTAAAATCATCTTTTCACAATATCCAAATCCATGAACATAGGATAACATGATCAATTTCTAAAGAGAGAAAGAAATAATAAATACAAGGAAGGAATGCTTAACCAGGTTGTTGGCATTGATATCGTCTCCGAATCGGTGTTAGAAAGCTACCCCTCTATGAGTGTTTCACGGTGGAGAGCTTCTATCACCCTCTTCTTGCTCTCCTGAAGCTCCCAAAGCTCTCTCTCCTTTTAGCCAAAAACACCCAAAACTTTCATATCCCTTGTGTTGTCACACCCTCGATTATATTAACACTAGGTTAAATAAGGGGTGAGGTGGCATTGTGTCACACCCGTGACTTGATGTGTCATAAGTATGACACACCATGCATGGCTGTGACTTTAAATCATGGGAGTAGATACTTGAGTCACGGCCATGCAAGGTGAGTCACGACCATGATATGTTGTGTCATGGCCATACATCACTAGTCACGCCCATGACACTTTATGTCATGGACGTGACTTGCATTCTCATGACTTCACTTGATTTTCTACAATGTATACTCTTCATCTTCATGCATCTTCTTTCGTTTATTTGCCATAATCTTCCTCATTCTTGTTCCATGAAAATAAGTGGACATGATTCTTTGGAAAACGCAATTATGGTGCTTTAAACTCACTTTAGATCTTTTGCTTCTGAATTGTACCTAAAACCATATAAGAAATATAGTGAGTATCTTAACCATTTTCCTATCATGAATTACTAAGTGTAAAGGGTTAAATGTATCAACAATTAAGCACATATCAGCCGAATTGACCAAAAGTTTGGAATCCATTTGTCAACAATCCCAACCTAACATTTCAATTTTCAGCTGCAAACTCAAAATAGGTGTTCTTGAAATGTTTCCATAGGAGGGCATCAAATGGATGGCTCATGATTCCATCTTCTTGTTCATGTTTATTATGCCATCTCATGTAAGATGCAGTAACATCAGAGGCATATAGTCTTTGAAGTCTCAAAGTTAGCGGGAAATAATACATTCGCTTCCAAAGTAATAATTTTTGATTCATGGAACTTTTTTAGGTTTGAATCTAGATTGACCACAAAATTTTCACTTTTGTAATTCTACATCATCTCCCCAAAACAACATACATCCAAAATTGCAACATTCAATTTTTTCAACTGGCAAACCAAGACCCCTAAAAAGTTTCTTCATATTGTAGAAATTATCAACCATTATATGATTAGGAGGCAATGATTCATTATACTAAGTAAGAATTTTATCCAAACTTTGATCAAAAATAATTTTACATTCAATATTCGAATAATTGAAGATAATCGAGTCAGGATCTCACAATTTGACCATAATTCTTGGTCAGCTGATTTATTAATTCAAAAAACTTTTTTACATATAGGTTTAATTCTTCTTTAATATTTTCTATATTTGCCTGAAAGGTATAATTGACTTTATCATAAACCATTTAGGTGTAAGGATTTTTGGTTGCACCCTTATTATTTATTATAAATCTAGTTGTTAGAGAAGTGCTCTAAAGGCAATCACCTTTGGCACTTATTGTACAAATCATTTTATGATTAATAAAGGCATATTTTATTATTTCGATGATCATACATTTATGGATTTGATGTTGATCTTAAGTTGATTTAATGAAGTCCTTGATAGAAAGCATAGCATGGAGGAAATCATGATGAGATCATGATAATGAGATTCCTATCAAGTGTAATTATGTTAGTATCTAAACTTTCCTTAGTCATAGGATTGATGAGATTGGATATCATTAATCCAAATAGACTAGCACATGTTATACTCCTTGATTAGACCAAACGGTAGATCTCATAAACTGCAGACATAAGATATTTAGAGCTAACATATGGATGCTCACTAAGGGTAGTAAGTACATTGGATTGACCTCCTATTAGACAATCATATGGATATTCTATTCCAGCGTCAATGATAGTCTCATCATAGCAATGGTGCAAGTATCCTTTGACTTGAGGTGCTCAAGGATATCTGAGATACTGATCCTATGTTTTGACTCCATTCATCAGTGCCTTTCCGGTGTTACTCATAGGATGGTGATTGGGTATAGCTTGAGGTATTCAGAGGCCAAAAAAGGATTCACCACTCCTGATAGAAGGAGATGATACCTATGACCTTTTATTAGGGTTATTACTCAGGGAGTCTATGGCCAGAGCAAATATGTGTATCATGAAGAGAGCCTTCAATGATATATAGAGTAATGAGATCCTCAGGATATGATCTAATATCATTTGGACTAGATATGACGTAGTCAGTCTAGTGGGAGTTGACACTTTGACCATACTTTGAATCAAGTGGGGCATAGATGGTGAAAGGAAAAATTACATGTCAACATTACGTATGGAAGGGTTCGTAGTCAAACCACTGACTTTCTGGTCAATTAGGAGTCAGGACGTGTTGCTAGATACTACTCTTGATTTACTTGAATTAAGTGTTAATTCAAGTGCCCAACATAACCTTGAATCTAATGGGTCATACACATAGGAGATCCGAAGAATGAGTAAAATGGTCTTGAATGGTGATTCAAGATATGAGAGAGTGTTTCAATTGTATCACGATGTGATTGTGGTAGAAAATATTGCATGGAATGGATTAGAAACAAGTGTTGTTGGCTTCCATTAATGCGTGCTATTTATGGTCATTAATTTCCCATAACTTACAATAATGCATGCTATTCATGATCATTTACTTCCCATAAATTTTCATTAGTGATGGGGGTTATGGAAGGCCAAATGGTGCAAAAAATTAAGATGATTTTCGTGTATCTTGTATAAGACAAAAAATGAAAAAGATAGGTTTTTTTCTTACAGACACACTTTTTCTCTCTAACTCTCTCAGTAGTTTTTGTCTTTACTAGTAGAAAGAAAGAATTCTAGCCATCTCCTAGTGAGGTTCTATTTTATTTCTATTGCATATATTTGATATATATTAAATGTATACAATGCATGATCGGAACCAAACAGTGGTATCAGAGCCATCTTGTGTCTTGTTAGATGTAGAATACATGACATGTGAAACTTGTTTTTATGGTTGTGACAGCTTAGGTCCTGTAATGTTTTGTTCAAAATTAATTATAGAAAAATGGTTTTCACTATTTTATTTCACCAATCTATTCATAAGATGTATGTGAATGCTTCAGTGTGATTGAAAATAATTTTAACGTGATAAAATATTTAATTTCGACTTTACAAGAACATGCATGAAATCAATCTTTTTGCTGGGTATTTGATGTCTATTGGCTAAACTGACGAGGTTACATATGATTTTCATGGAATTTGATTCTGGAAAAATTATGTGAATATATTTGGGATGTTTTTGTGCCTCTGTAATTTTTGTAGAATTATTTAAAATGTTTTAATAATTTTATCAAGCAATTTTCCAGATCTGGACAGTTTTCCAAAAATTATAGGATCTGTTTTGTTTGATGTTTTTGTATGTTTATATTTCGGTTCCTAAACCTTAAAAATATTTTATGTGAATTCCTAAATGATTTTGCAAGAAATTTGATTTCTAGAAAATTTTAGAAATCATATTTGTCATTTTTGGTGTCTTATCGGTGTTTTGGTGATTATGATGATTTTTAGGTTATTCCTAAATTATTTTGATCATCATTAAATGACCTAGAGATGCTTGAAATGATGATTTGATATTTTGAAAATTTTGGAAAATTATAGAAATTAATTTTGAATTAATTTTATTAGAGCAACAGATTTTCTAGCAAGACTAGAAAAATTGGCATGTATGACAAAATTGAAGTTGTTTAATTTTGGACATCAAATACTTATTTTAAGGTAAATTAATTATGAATTAATTTCTAGAATTAGGAATTCAAGTTAATTAGATTAATATTAATTCCAATTGAAATAACATACATTAGTAATTTTAGCCAAGTTAGTAAAAGAAAGATAGTAAATCTAAGTGTTGGATTGGGCTTAGATCCAAGTGTTGGATTGGGTTTCCATGTTATGATCCATAAGATGTCATAATGAAAATGATGTTTTTATATATATGCTTTAGAGAAAGCATGGTTAGGAATGTGTGGGCTTCCATGATGGATGGTTACGGGCTTAGGCCCAATTTGATTGGGTGGTCCATATCATGCCATGTAGGTATAGTAACTATATGTATGTATGTATATATATATATATACAAACCATGGAAATATGATTTCCAGATTAATGGGTCAATTTTGTGTATATATATATATATATGTATGTATGTATGTATGTATGTATGTATAAGACCATCTAAGTTAGATGAGACCTTAGTCAAACCCCTCACTTAAAATATTAAAACTAATACCTTCCTTTAATGTGGTGAGAACTAGAGTCCTTTTAAAGTTAGGGTTGTTGGGAAATCCAAGCCTGCTCTACACTAATATGTTCGAACCATAGAAATAGGATTTCTAGATTAATGGGCTGATTTTTACTAGAAGTGATGGTTTATTGGGCAAACCCAATATCAACATGAACAAAGGTGAAGTTGGTTAGTATACATTAGATGCACACGTGTCAAGAGTTGATAGCCCAATGAGTGTGCACACATCAACAGTTGATAGCACTAGATTTGATAATTGCATTGGAGATGCAATTGATATGATCAATACCTACCAATTGAACTAAGGTGGCTTACTGGGCAAACTCAAAGTCATTTTTAGGGATATTAGATATCGACCTAATAGGAGAATTTCTCTACTAGTTCTCTTGAATTTTCATTAAGGGTTATTAATTTGTGCAAATAGTGGGAGCGATAATGCGTTTTATTAAAGTCCTTACAGACATTCATTTAAGTACATTCTAATTTTTCTCTATTTTATGATAGGTTGCTATTGCTCGAGTCAACACAATGAGTACTAATATGAATCTAAGATCATTGATGGAAGCTAACAAGTTGACTAGAACAAACTTCCTTGACTAGCTCAGGAACTTGAGAATAGTTTTCAAGTTCAAGAAGCTTGGTTATATCTTGGAAGAACCACGTCCCGATCCCCTGGCTGTTGATGCTTCTGATGATGATTGAAGGGCATACAAGAAGCATCTCGATTATATCGAGATGGGTTGTTATATTATGCTAGCCATTATATCACTGGAGCTGTAAAAGTAGCATGAGGCTATGGATCCTCATACCATAGTCTATCATCTTAGGGAGCTTTTTGATGAGCAAGGAAGGTCCAAAATGTTGAAGACTTTCCAACTACTCTTCCGCTCTAAGATGGTTGAGGGGACATCTCCAGTGTAGTATGCACTGTAGATGAATAGCTATATCGAGTGGTTGGCGTCCTTGGGTGCTCTTTTGGATCATGAATTAGGCAAAGTTAATGGGACATCTCCAGTGTAGTACGCACTGAAGATGAATGGCTACATCGAGTGGTTGGCCTCCTCGGGTTTTCTTTTGGATCATGAATTAAGTATTGACTTAATTCTGACGGGTTTAACTAATAGTTACTCACAATTTATACTCAATTATCGAATGAACAATATATCTAGTATAATTCTCGAGTTGGTCAACATGCTCAAGGTTGTTGAGCCATCTGTTTGCAAGGACAAGGTTGTGATGTTGTTGGACTCTTCTGGTTGGAAGAAAAAGAGCCAAAAGAAAAAGAAGTCCATAAGGCCTAAAGAAGGTATCAAGAAAGCAAAGAAGACTACCTCGAAGGGAATGTGCTTCCACTATGGTAAGGATGGCCATTAGATGAGAAATTGTAAGGCCTATATGGAGTCTTTGAAGCAGAAGAAGGCATCTGATGCCCCATATACTTCAAGTATTTATGTTATTGATATTCATATTGTTTTTGATAACAACATATGGTTATTAGATATCGATTGTGACTCACACATTTGTACTGACATGAAGGGCCTCATAAATAGTAGACAACTCAACAAGGGAGAGTCAGACCTGCGAGTGGGCAATGGAGCAAGAGTTGTTGCATTAGCTGTAAGCACATATGTATTAACGCTTCCTAGTGGGCTTGTGCTATAATTGGACAATTTTTTTATGTACCTGCTTTGACTAAAAATGTAATGTCTGTTTCTAGCCTTAATAAAGCTGGATTCCATTTAAATTTAAATAACAATGGTTGTTCAATTTATTTGAATGGAATGTTATATGCTTTGGGTACATTGTGCAATGGTATATACATATTGGATATGTCTAATCCGGTTCTAAATATCAATAATAACAAAAGAATAAAATGAGATAATGTGAAATCATCTTCCTTATGGAATTGTCGCCTTGGCCATATAAGTGAGAGACATATATCTACACTACACAAGTGTGGTAGTTTAGGGTCATTTGATTATGAATCATATGACACATGTGAATCTTGCTTATTAGGTAAGATGACTACGTTACACTTTAAAGGAAAGGGTGAATGAACTGTTGGACTTTTAGACCTAATATATACTGCTGTATGTGGTTCGATATCCATACATGCAAAAGGTAGTTTCGTATATTTCATTACCTTTATCGATAATCATTCTCAATATAGGTATGTGTATCTTATAAGATACAAGTCTGAAGCCTTCGAAAGGTTTAAAGAATTCAGAAATGAAATTGAGAAACAACTTGGGAGAAGTATTAAATCACTTCGACCGGATCGAGGTAGTGAATACTTAAGTCAATAGTTTTTGGATTATCTCAGGGATAATGGAATATTGTCCCAGTGGACTCCACCTTACACACTACAACACAATGGTACGGCTAAGAGGAGAAACCGAACCTTATTATACATAGTGAGGTTTATTATGGGTTTAGCGAATTTGCCACAATTCTTTTAGGGGTATACACTCGAAACTTTTGTTTATGTATTAAACTGAGTCTCATCCAAGTCAGTTGATGTTACTCCATATAAGATATGGACTAACAATATCTTTTTATATGAAAGTTTGGAGTTGTCCTGCTTATGTAAAGCGAATTCAGTCAAATAAGCTTAAACCTAAATCTGACAAGTTTCTATTTGTAAAATATCCTAAGGAAACTATAGGATATCAATTCTACCATATTTTAGAACAAAAGGTGTTTGTTTCAAAAATAGTTATCTCT
>JAOTAY010000004.1:14598863-14634652 GCA_025629805.1 Erythroxylum baracoense
AATTATTCCATAACACTTAGTGATTAATGACATGAAATTGCTTAAGATACTCACTTTGACTCATATGTGGTTTTAGGCACAATTAAAAAGCAAAGGACTTAAAGTGAGTCAAAAGCATTATAAATGAGCCATTTTCTGAAGGTTCACCTTTGCTTGTCTTCATGGAGCAAGAAGAAGAAGATTAGAGCAAGAATAATACAAGAAGAAGACAAGAAAATGAAGAAAATAGTTAAGAAGCTCACAACCCTGCACGATTTGTCATGGCTGTGAGCATATTTATCATGCCCATGACTCATTTTACATAGGCGTGACACCCATGCCACGTCCATGCACATGAGGCTCACAGTTGTGAGCCTCAACTAGGGTGGTTCAGGGGCGTGACATTATCATGCATGCTCGTGAGACATAGCTCACCCGAACCCTACTTTGTAATATAAAATCATCATTTATGTGACGATCGAAGGGGTATGAAAGTTTTGGAGTGTTTTTTAGCTGAAGCTTCAGAAGCCTTCAGGAGAGAAGAGAGTGCAATGAAGCTCTCACATATGGAGAGAACCATAGAGGGGTAGCTTTCCTGATGCTAATTTGGACAAGAAATTAACGTCGATAGCTCGATTAAGTTTATTTCTCATAATATTTGTTGTTTTTTCTCTTAGGGATTGATTATGTTATTCTATATTTAATGTTTGGGTCTTATGTAAGAATGATTGAATGATGCTCTATTTGATTATTTTTAAGTAAAAACACATTGTTAGAATTGAATACAATACATAATCATTATTTTTTAATTAATTTGTAACGAATAATGGTTTGTAATCATTAGGGATAACATAACTTAGGTTAAATAATCCGAGCTTGTGTGATTATTGCTTAGATTGGTCTATTTTTCTCATTCATTAGGCAACTATTCGATTAAACTTAGCGAGCGTTTCCTAGGTTATTTGATAGCTAAGGTTAATTAACAAGCTCTTCTTAATTTATTATAAATTAAGGGAAAAAGGGGATTAATAGAGTTTATTGTTAATCTACGACCAATAGTTCAAAGAGAGTGTAAAGATAACAATTCAATGAAATATGTTTAATTAGGTGTAGGTCGAGATTGAACCAAAGAATAGGGTCCTAAACAACTTCATCACTTTCATCACTTTTTTTATGTTTCTTTAATTTGTTTTCATTAGGACAATTTTACTTTATTTTCTTATTTTAAACCAATCAACCCCCCATAACGTAAAAATCGTTTAATTTCATTTCAACAACTTAACATGCTCTCTCTGTAGGATCGACCTCGACTTATCGCTACTATAGTAGTAGTCTAGTTTATTTTGACTAACGTTATGACGCGCTGTCAATGTAACCATAGGCAGTCTCTATTTCTTCTACTGTTAACATTCTTCTTGTTAAACATCCATATGTTCATCCTGGGGATGTGAAAATGGATAAGTTACCACCAACATCACCCATTTCTCCCCTATCGTCATTACGAGGATCTTTTCTTTCTCTTGTGTGCACATGTGGCTTAAAATAATGTAAACAAAATGTACTTGTTTCCTCCGCTAAATAAGCATTACATATTAAATCTTCAACTCTAGCCTTGTTTTTGTCATTTTTCTTTAAGTGATGCAAATACCCATACATTACAAATAAAGTTATTACAATTATGTGAATAAAACATGCTATAAGTTTTATTTAAATATTAACTATAATTATCTCTTAAACAGATATATCTATCGATATTGAACCAGACCAACAAGTTTAGCCTTGTGTGCTAAGTGTACGAGTAGATTCTCCTTACAGTCAAAGAAGCTTGGAGGGAAAATCCCTTCCAATTTGCACAAGATAACTGAAATTTTCCTTTTTAGTTTTTCCATTTCAACAAACTTTATTTCAGATGATGTTAAGCTTTTGAAAAACAAAATTAATTCTGTTATAGCTTCGCAAACCTTATTCGGTAGCAACTCCTGAAATGCAATTGGAATTAACCTTTGCATAAACATATGACAATCATAAATTTTCATCCCAAATAATTTGTACTTCCTCATATCCATATACTTTGCCAAGTTCGAAATATAACTATCGGGAAACTTTAGACTTTTGAATCATTCACACAAAATTTCCTTTTGTATTTTGTCTAAAG
Source organism: Erythroxylum baracoense (assembly GCA_025629805.1). NCBI lineage: Eukaryota > Viridiplantae > Streptophyta > Magnoliopsida > Malpighiales > Erythroxylaceae > Erythroxylum > Erythroxylum baracoense. The sequence goes on from JAOTAY010000004.1 coordinate 14,600,998, forward strand.
TATAATATGCTTTTGGTTATTTAATAATGCGAAGATCTTTATCTAACTTATTCCTTCTATAAAAAAGTTTCAAATTAGCTCGTAATTTTATATTGTCCTTTATCCTCCCTTTAATATTCATTATGGTGTTAAACAAATTGTCAAACATATTTTTTTCAATATGCACCATATTTAGATTATGACGTATCAAATTACTTTTTCAATATGGCAAATCCCAAAGGATACTTTGTTTTCTCCAACCAAAATTTTTACTAATGCTTCTATTAACTTCTTTAGCTTCAAGTTTTGTAACTTTCAGTAACCCTAATTCATTAATCTCCTACAATATCTCTTCACCAACTTTGTGATGGGGAGGAGGTGTTTGTACCATCCTATTCTTAATAAACTTTTGTTTATTGCGTCTAAATGGATGATCTAGAGGAAGAAATTTCCTGTGGTTGTCAAACTAAGATGTTTTGGTCCTGTTAGGAAGATAAAACACATTAGAATCATTGCCACTGTAAGGAAAAACCAATTTTCCTGTTGTGCTCCATCGAGACAACATAGCATATGCAAGGAAATTACTAATAGTCCACATCAAAGCTACTTTTAGAAAAAAATTTGTTTGAGAGACACATCATATGTCTCCACTAAATTCCCGAAGATGATACAATTCAGATACAATTGGTTGTAAGAATACATCAATTTAATGCTTTAGATTCATAGGCCCTGGCATAATCACCATTAAGAACATATATGCCTCATTCATACACATCTATGGAGGCAAATTATAAGGAGTAATTATGACTGGCTATGACGAATATTGTTGGCTAGATTGACCAAAAGATTGGAATACATCTGTCGACAATCCCAACCTAACATTTTAACTTTCATTTGTAAGCTCAAAATGGGTGTTATTGAAATGTTTCCATATGAGTGCATTAGATGGATGACTCATTATTCCATCTTCTTATTTATGTTCATTATTCCATCTCATGTGAGATGCAGTAACATCAAAGGCATACAGTCTTTGAAGTCTCGGAGTTAGCGGGAAATAATGCATCCATTTCTAAGTTACTAATTTATGTTTCATAGAACACTTTCTAGGTTTGAACCTAGGTTGACCATAACATTTGCACGCTTGTAATTCCATATCATCTCCTTAAAACAACATATATCCAAAATTGCAACAATCAATTTTTTCAACTGGCAAAGCAAGACCCTAATAAGTTTCTTCATATTGTAGAAATTATCGACCGTTATGATCAGGAGGCAATGATTCATTATGAGAAGCAAGAATTTTATCCAAACTTTGGTAAAAAATTTGCCTTTCAAACTTTTGTTCAATATTCGAGCAATTGAAGACAATTGAGTTATGGTCTCATAATTTTGCCATATTCTTGGTCAGCTGATTTTAGTAAGTTAAAAAACTTTTTTGTGTGTGGGTTAGGTTCTTTTTCAAGATTTTCTATATTTGCCTAAAAGGTATAACCAACTACATCATAAATCATTTGGGTGTAAGGATGTTCAACTGTACCCACATTATTTGTTATAAATCCAATCCCTCTTCAAACCCATCTATATTTATTAATGAATTTACTTCATTACCCCTTGAGGTGCTATAGAATAATGGCTCCCCTTATTGTGTCCACTAAAGATAATTTTTTCCCCAAACAAATGGAGATTCACTTTATCAATAGGAAGAAAACGAATATGTTTTCGATTTTTACATAGACATCTAATCTTTGGACCATCCATATATGCATGTTGAGAATATGTATAATGAATAAAAGCTTCAACTCCCTCAACAAACTCAGGATTAATGAAACCATAATCTTTCAAGATTAATGAAACCATAATCTTCTATACATCCAAGATCTATCAACATTACTTGTTCTACAAAACTGTTATTTAAAAAGGTGATTTCATATTTAATATCCTTCATTTGCCCTAAGTTTACAGGACATTTAATCTTTACTTTATAGAACATCCCCTAAGTTTTTGCAGGTCTTTGACCATTTTCCCTCTAAGTTGAAACCAACCTATCCCACCATATAAGTTCACAATTACAAAAATCAACATATGTGAGTGTCAATCAAATAAAACAACAAGCCAACTAAGCACTATGATATATGGCATTGTTTATACCTGTGAATTGAGAAAGCAAGTTCTCGTTGTGACTCATAGGCTCATGGAATGTTTCACTGATAAGCCTCATGAGATCTGCATCATGGGTTTCCAGCCTATACCATTATTATGCCTCAAATCATCTATAATTATACAAACTCATTTGACATGCAGTAAATACTTATGTAATTCATTCATCTAGCTATAAATCATTCTAGCAATATTCCAAACAACAACATACAAAACCAAGATAACTATGTTTGCCTTAATCACCTATAAGTTGATTTCCAAAGTTTGATTTTAAACAAGCACTATAGTATGTGGCGTTGTTACACCATATGAATCGAGAAAGCAAGTTCTCGTTGTGACTTTTAGGCTTATGGAATTTTTCACCGATAAGCCCATGGGAGCTGTATCATAGGTTTCCAACCTATATACCATCCTAGGGGTTTATTATGCCTCAAATTATCCATGATTATACAAACTCATTCAACATGTAGTAAATATTTATATAATTCATACATCTGGCCATTAATCATTCTAACAATAATCCAAACAACAACATACAAAACCAAGATAACTATGTTTGCATTAATCACCTATAAGTTGATGTCCAAAGTTTGATTTTAAGCAAGCACTATAGTAGTGGCATTGCTACACCATATGAATCTAGAAAGCAAGTTTTTGTTATGACTCTTAGGTTCGTGAAATTTTTCATCGATAAGCCTCGTGGGAGCTGCAGCACAGGTTTCTAACCTATATACCATCCTAGGAGTTTATTATGCAAAGAATTGTCATGTCAATTATGTGTTCTTATGTCAATACTAAGTTTAAATTAATCACCTACAAGTTTAAGTCTTTATGTTTCAATTTAAACAATGCCCAAACATAAATATTTAGACTATTAAACCCCAGCCTAAAATCTCATCAATCATTGTTATAGGTAAAATTGTAAAGAACAACACAACGTCGATCACATTGTAGACATTACTTAGTTGAACGACTTACCTTTATAGACAGATAATTGCAAACTACAAACAAGATGAATGAGGTTGGATAATTATCGATGCTCTTCAACACAAAGCATTGCATGCAAGAAAAACAATTAACAAAAATATAAAAATTAAGGGCCATACCATTGGAAAAACTAATCTAACTACCAACCTATGAGATGTAGATGAATGAATTACATGAAAAGGAGCTAACTTCAACAAGAAGAGGTGATTTTTAAAGTCTCTAAGGAGGAGGAAAATTATGTATAAGACCTATATAAGTGAGAGTGATGAGGATGATATAAATCTAATGAAAAAGAAATTTAAGAAGTTATTAAAGCTTAAGAGAGAAAAGTAATTAAACCTAAACCTAGAAGACATGGTTCCTATGGTAAAAATATGCAAAATTTTCATGTAAGGACGTAACAAAAGAGCATGTAACACTTCTACATTCATATAGGCTTCTTTGCCATCAAATTTATCATCATTTATAACACTTCCTAAAGTTCTTCTTGCTTGAATGAAATCAAAATCTAGCTTCATTACCCTAAAGACCTCATAACGAACATGCTAAAAGTTATTTTTTTTGTTCTTATAGGAGAGAAAAGAAAGTATTGTTAAAGTGGAAAAACTAGAAACCATGAAAAGATTCTCCCCTTTTTAAAGACATATTGGTTTTTAAATTAAAATTTCCATAGATAAACAATATAAGACACTTAGTACGGATGGCCTTATAAAGCCAACTGGCTCCTCATTGTGCCTTTTAGAATTTGCAATCTTTTGAGTTATGGTTATCATAATTTTAGTTTATGCCTGCAGGCACTTTTTGTGGCAAATGATGATGCCACTTATTCTATAATATGATGTTATAGTTCCTCAGTCCATATTTCTTATCTCTTATCTAGTAGAATTCTTAAGGTAAGAGAATAAGTAAGAGTTACATAATTTATATCAAAACTTATATGCAATATTGGTTTTCCTATTTATATATTATTATTAAGTTAAAGAGAGTGACTAACATTTTGACTAATTTGATTGTTGTTGAGCAAAGGAAAGAATATGTGATTTACTTATGTTATAGTGGAATTAGTATGGGGACTGGAAAGTTGGACTAAAGATTATGGTAGGTCCATAAGTTTAAGTTGTCAGATATTTAATATATAACATAGTATTATTGAAACATATGATTGGTAGTGTAAGCAATCGACAAAAATTTGGATATATAGTTATGACCTTCAAGTCTTTGTCATCATCTTTTTCCTATTATAACAAAATTGTGTATATGGACGCTCTTGAATAACATTCCATGCTCATTTATAATCTAAGGATTATGGTTGGGACTAGTCTTGGATAAGTTGTATACTTTTGAGATCTTATACCTTTTTTATGAATTTGAATATAACCGCATATTTGTAAGGTTATTGCCTAAATTTAGATAAATTTTATATTGTTTATACAGGACCTTTAATATTTCCTAAAAAATTGAGCTTTCCAAAACTTTTATTTCTTGCTAGAGGAATTGAAACATAGAGCCTATGAGAAAAATTTTTCATTTTGCTATGGTCCATTGTCAACTAGTCAATTTCAAATTAGTTATATATATTGTACTTAGGGTATTCATTTATTTTATCAATCATCTCCATCACTAGAATATTTTTAGTAAAATATTATAACTAACAAATTAAAATAATCATGAAAAAAATTAAGCAATAAAGATCAGGTACTTTAAAAATTGTTGAAAACTTTGCAGGATTCTATAAAATTGATGAATAATTTTTTGCAAAATTTAAATTGATGAATAATTATAGCAATAAGGAACCTAAGGTTTTACAACCTTCGGTTTTATTCAATCTTATCATTTTGTATTTCATTTAAAAGTTTTAGTTTTATGCATTTTGTGTAATTTGGTAAATTTTTTATTTTCATATTTTTTAAGTTCTAAAAATGTTAATTTCATTAATTTTTTATAAAAATAAACTTATTTAGGTATTGTTTCTTAAATGAAATGTTCAATTCAGTTATTGCACGCTTGAAGTTACCCAATTTTTACTTAATTATGATTTGTAATATCCTTGATTTTTCAATCAAAGTTGTATATCTTATGTATAAACTGTTTTCCTTTAATAAAATCAATTATTGAATCTTATTATTTTTCTTTTTAAGAGATCACTCTTTAATTTCTCTCTATGAGATTAACTAGGTTATGAATAATATTGGTGGTTGTGTACTGATTATCTTGTGTAACCGAAATCATTATAATGATTCAACAAGTTGCTTGCCTACCCTAATTGAAAAGATAAAACAAAATAATATTAGGTTACATGACAAAACATGAAAAAAAGATAATGATCATTTTCTTTTAACCTACTTAAGGAATGGGGCACTATAACTCTGTACTTGCCATACAACCCATCTATTTTATTAATTCCCTCAAAATTACCTGACATATGTCCAATTTTTTCTAATAACACATGAAAATAATTGGGTCCTTCGTCAATGAATGGAGAATGTGATCGAAACAATCTCATATCCACAAGGTATTTTCTTTACATACAATAAACACAACTTAGGAAGAGAGGTAACAATCCATCTGCTCAGTTAAAGATATATCAGGTATACAAAAATTTTTAAATTTTTTACAATGTCCATTATTCACCAACGTAAACACATTCAAACAACAAATGAACCAACCATAGTTAAAAAATGTAGAATACCCACATTCCATCAAAACCATACAAACATTAATATATAGAAACATTTAACAACGAAATTTTTCGTAGACAAAATAAACTCAAGAGAAAAACACTATGAACGAATAACCTCATCTTAACTGAAGAAGATGGATGATGGACGAGAGCAAAGGACGACGGATGATGATTTCTAGAGAGAAGACTGATAATGACGACGGTAAAGAACAAAAGAAGAAGAAAAATGACGCAAGGGAGGGAGGGGAGGGTTTTTGGGTAAGTTTAAGCTGAAACCAAAATGACGTCATTTGGTTAAAAACAAATGGTGTCAAAAAAATGACATTTTTTTGAATTTCAATGAAAAACAAAAATACCAACAGAAGTAATTTTTCTAGGTAAATTATAGACGGAAACTGCTTTCTTTGGTAATTTACTTACGCTTATTATTTTCGCCAACCATTACTGCCTATTTTTACGTCAATTTACTATTCTGTTGCTATATTCTGTTGGCAAAATCTCGAGGATAATTTCCCCACACCTTTATAGATGGATATTTTGTCCATCTATAAAACCATTTTTTTGACAAAAAATTAATTCTCGTCGCTAATTTACTACAGATTTTTTTGTCGGTAATTTTCCATCAGTAATTTCTATTTTTCTTGTAGTTAAACTTCCACGAAGCCTTGTCTGTAACCTTGCCATCTCCTTCACTATTGCATGTCTCCACGAGGTCTGCTTTTGGTTATGTTCTTGTAAGGCTTTGTTAAGCTAGTGCATGCTTCACTCTATGTGGCTTTAGAACTTGGTCATCCCCCATCAGTGTTACATTTAATGTTGTAAGTCCCTTTTATAGACCTATATCGTCATTCACTACATGGTTGTGGAGTAATGTTTCGATGGATTATGCCCTTGAAGTTGTTTTTGAATGTGGTCAAATGCTAATCAATCCTCCATATTCTTTTTATCTGATCACTGAAGCTTTTTGATCCTTTGCAAAGAATTAGTTGCTCTTTAAAGGCCACTATGGCAAATTCCAAAACAACTTCTTTAGAATTCTCTTATTGTTTAAATTGTCTTGAATTCATTTCTTTCCAAATAGCTTACATACTTGTCCCAATTGAACAATGAGGTATGAAATAAGGATGTTTTCAGGAATATGGTGATTTTTTAGCCATGTAAATATAATTGGGAAATCATACATTATAATGTCCCATTGCATGAGATCTTTGATATTATTTTTGAGTAACTATACTCAAATAACAAATGGGGCATAAATTCATTCATGACTATGGATAAAACACAAGTTTTTTTTTTGAATTATGAGAAAATGAAGTCTATCTATAGTGCAAATTTTATTTTGGTCTGTCAAATGTAATAGGAATGAAATTCTAAGCATAAGATTATTGTTCCAAACTAGCTTACACCAGGCTACTTAGGATCCCCTAGGTTTCAGCCATTCACAACTTATTTTTTTTATAATATTCCCTCTAGTTTAGTTGTTCCATTTGTATCAATCCTTGACCTCCAAGTTAGGAGAATACTATGGGATTAAATGACTTAAAACCCTTAGACAATTATCTTACTGACCGTCCTTAATCGATTCCCTTACATTAGCTCTAATAAGTACTTCCCTCATAACCTATATAGTAATAGGGCTATTGATTAATGCCCCATTTCTAGATCACTTATCATACCATAGAAAGGCTATAGATCCATCAACAATATTGCAAATTATATTATGTTAATAGAGCTTCTTATTTCAGTAATTGAGCTACGAATCAAGAGTGAAGACTTTTTTTTGAATAACCTAAAACCTTACCCCTTTAAAGGTGTAACTATGCATCCACTTCATCCATAAAGATTATTTTCCCACTAAGATCTTCCAAATCCTTTTAGCCATTAATATTTAACACTAATAGGAGTGATCCCCAATCCACTCTCCTTAAGGGTTTTACACATTTTTGACCATTTTAGCTTGGACTTAAACCAATTTACATTGAGTTTACCCTACTAAATCTTTCTCATTAACCCTTCAATTGTTTTGTTAAGTCCTTTGGATAAAAACATGTGAGCACTCTAATAAATATGCATTAAATTTATAATGGATTTAATCAATTGTAGCTTACCTCACAAAAAAGATCCTTACTAATCCAAATTTTCATCCTCTTCTGAATTTTTTAAATCAAACACAATCATTCCTTAGACTGTAGCTTCCTTGTAGCCAAAGGCAATCCCAAATACAATAATGGAGGGCACTTAATACAATTTTGTAAAAGATCTTAGCCTCTCTGCATGTTGGAAACCACTTATGGAAAGTATGATATGGTTCTTATTATAGTTAATGTGTAACCCATATAGAGCTTTTAAAATGTTTTAAATTTGATATCAATACTTGGACAGATTTTGGCTTGACCTAGGAATATAATAGTAAGTCATTAGCAAAGCATAAACTAGTTAGCTCAATCTTTTTACATTTTCTATATTTATTGAAATTTTCATTTCTCAAGGTATTTTTCTTCAGCATTTGGGCCACTTTTATTACACAATTTTGAGCTGATTTTTTTCCTTTTATAACCCTTCGTAAGCTCTTGTGCTATTATTCTCAATTTGTCTCCTTTGAAGAAAGCACCTTGATTATCACTTATAAGAGAATGAAGCACAAACTTTAGTCCATTTGCTATGATTTTGAATAGGACATTATAAAGGAAATTAATGCAAGCAATAGATCTAAAGTCTCTAAAGCTTGAAGGATTGGAAACATGAGGAACAAGACATAAACAAGTTTTATTAAACTATTTGAGGACTCCACTATTAGAAAATTCCTTAATAACTTGAGTCACCATAGTGCCGACTCGTGGCCAAGTTTTTTGGAAGAAGAATCCATTTATGCCTTTAGGACCAAAGACTTTTTGATCATTCATTTAGAAAACTATTCTCTATATTTCTTGCTTTTCCAGAAGTTTGATTAAAGCTAGGATATCCTCCTGCTTAATTTGTCAATTGAAAAGGTTTTAATAAGCTCAACAAATAAGGAACTAGAGGAATATATACCAATTGAGTTATTGAAGAAATGCATTGCCTTATTTAGCAACTCATCTTGCTTAGTGATTAATGATCCCTTTTAAAAAGTAATTAACCATATTTTATTTTGATTCTAGCCATTATTGAATTAAAGAAAAATTAGTACATATATCACTATCCTTTTGCCAGTTATTTATATATCATTTCTTCAGCAATAAACTATATACTTCGACTTTATTTAGGAAATCCGTCTAAGCTTGCTTCTATTTAAATAATAAGTCCTTATTACTAAGATCATTAGAAAGGCTTTACTGAATCTGAATTCGTTTTTCCTTAGCATTTAGCACAACATGTTTGGTATCTAAGTCCTTTTTAGCATTCAACCTAGTATCTAAGTCCTTTTTAGCATTTAACCTTTTTAAATCCTGCTTGATGCTCTTTAATTTTTAAACACAAATAAATTGCTTTGTGTCACAAGTCTAAGTTCATCCCTTTGGCTATAGTATCCTAAAAACCTTCATTAAGGGAAAGAAAGTTACTAAATCTAAATGGACACTTTCTAAATACCTTTTGGAATATATCCTATATTTTGATAGGCATGTGGTCTAAAAATAAAGGTTCCATAAATCTTGCTTTGCTTTTAGGGAAGTTGGTAAAAGTGTCTAATTCACTAAAACTTTATCCAACTTTTTCTGAGAAAACTCCTTGGTTCTTGCTTATTGCTCTAAGTGATCTTTTACCCCATATCTTAGATCTACCATTTCCAGGCTTTCTACACAATCTTTGAAGTGTTCATTGTAATTTTTAAAGCTTTAATGACCTTTTCGGACCTGTCACTTATTATCCATGTACCTTAGTAGATTTCCTTCATTTGCTCTAACCATTCCCAAAATATTTGATATGTGTTGTTAGGCGTATACAAAACAAATGCTTATTTTAATTTCAAATTTATTAAACAATTTAGTATAGAGCAAATAAGGGTTGATCCTAAGAGGCAATTTAATTTACTAAATTTGTCTATTAGTTATAATACTTTAAAAGATACAATTACATCTTAATAATTTCTCTCATACGAAAGAAATTCTATCCTAAAGGAAGAAACATGATCAATGCACCAACACATAATCTAAAATTATTAATTTACAAAATTAAAAATTAAGAAAATAAACTTTTAATACCTACTTGGAATGACACAATCAATATTTAAAAGCCAGAAAATTACTTTCTTTGTCAAAAAGTCGTAATCATTCAAAATATATAAAGTTGGAGTTTTTAGTGATGATACTTAGTTATATAAATCCTTACAATTTTTAGTTGGACAACGTTTGCTTTATCTTTTAATACTTTTAAAGTAATCCTAATTTGGCATGTACACATCTAATTATATTAAGACATATATCCATTACATAGTTCTTTTTAAGATAATAAATTATGCTATGCTACTTTTCGGGTTGAGACGAGATTAAACATACATAATGAAATGCATATAAAGATTTCATCCAAGCTGTCCATTTTCATTCAATTATCCTCACATATAAGTTTAACTTTACTAATAAACTGAAATTACGAAAAATTCAAAAATTAGATCAATTGTAATAATGAAACCTATAATTTTAACTAAACTAATATGTATATACAAAGTGAAGGGGGTGTTTAATGTTTAAAATGAATCAAATTAAATTTAGAATCCAAAGAAATAAAACATAAATCTAACCTAATATTTACAAATGAACAAGCATGTATCAAAATTTAAATTTAGTCATAAAATTTCAACATATCTGAGAAAATATGAGAAATTTAACAAATTAAATGTAGAAAACCATCCAGCTGGTTCCTACCTATCCCATTTCACTATTTATAATTTAACTGAATCAACTCAAGCATCAAAAACACATTAAGCCCAAGGGATCACAATCAAGAACCAAAATTTGTTCGATGAATGTCAAATTCTAGCGCATACAACTCCATATGAATTACTAATTCAACTTATCATATTCAAATAATCAACGACATCTTCGATCAAATAAGAACATGAATCATCAAAATTAGGAATTCTAGCAATTGCATAAATGTTAAATCCACTAAGTAATCTATTGAATTAAATCAAAAGAATATCCTAAATAGTCAAAACAACATGTCTAAACTGGAATGCAACAATTAATCATAATTAAAGCTTGGAAAATCGAAAACAAGGACAATGAAGGTTTGGAAACGCTCATTGAAGTGCTACACTTTCAGACCTCAGACCAGCACTTTCTTGGTTTAAAAAATCACCCCACCAACCTTGAACCAACTCAAAATAGGTGCGAATTGGTTCCCTATCACCCAATCACTCCTTAGAATGACTCATTGCTTTAATCCTCCTTGGAAGGATGACAAAACCTCTTGAAGCTCTCATCTTTGCATGAATGCTTGCTCATCTTTTCCTCCCTTCTGCTGTGTTTTTATACCCTCAAAAATGTCTCTAAGAGCCACACTTTGTTGGATCTTTGTTGATTTTCCTCCTATCTATTCCATTTCAAAAGGATTGGGATGAGTTTCTACTTAGCTATTCCATTATGAAGAGATTTGATGGAGATAATGTTGAGTGGGGAGTCTCTTTCTACCATCAGACACTGCTTATTCTAGTTTTGGTATTTTTCTCCTTTAGCTATTGCCTTTTGGTGGTCTTCCTTTGAGTTGTGTATTATTTTTATGTTTGTCCTTTGGCTAATGGCGTGCTGCGTTTTCTCTTTACTGCTACATTTTATTTCCTTTTCTATTGTGTTGCATTGTGTTTTGTTTCCCTAGACTTTATGATTGCATTTTACATCGCTTGGCTACTGCATTTTGGCTTTTTCTCTATTGCTTATTTATACTGGCATGCTTTGTTGTTTTAGTCTTTTATCCTACATTTTGTTCTTCCATTTTGGTGTTTGTTTTGGCTACTATGTGTTATTCTCTCTTAGCTACTACTATGTCATTTTAGTGTCTAATGGGCTTCCTTTTTTGCTGTTGTTTCTGATGGGATGGAATTTATGTTAGGCCAATTGCTTAATTCCGGACTTTCTTCCAAGCTGAACTTGTTTTGTGCCACATTTTCTTCCTTTAAGTCTACAAGGCCTATAAGAAAACATTTAGTAAAATTTAAAACCTTTTTAGATATAAAATATAAAATCAGATCACTTGAATAATTAATAAGAAAATGTAACAATTTAACCCAAAATGGCTACGTAAATAATTTAAAACAATAAAAAATAAAGGTGTAAAATAAACTATAATTTCCATTTATCAAATTCTCTCACACTTAACTTTTGATCGTCCTCAATCAATACAACACTATAATGAAAAATATGAATCTAGTTTACCGTCATACCTCACATAGAAGAAATTATATTGAGAAAAACTAAACAACCTATCAAAACTTTTATTTATGAAAATCATAATATCTTAGCATATTCACAATTTGTTTAGTCTTCAACATAATACCTTTTAAAAATCTTCAAAATTTCAACTTTAACCTCAAACTTTAGAAAATTTATATCTCATCTTGATAAAGTTAGTATATAAACAATGCCAGTATATTAATTCTTCATATAAGACATCTTGGTTTGGCTTAATTTATCGTTTCTTTTAAACTAGCTCCTAACACAATTGAGATATTACCTTTTGTGTTTGGTTTATCTTCTCAACTTATTTATGATCTCAAATGAGTAATTGGTCCTTTGTCCTTAAGTGTTTCCCTAGTAACCATTTTTTGGTCTCAAAAGGGCACTTGATTATTAATAATAACATTTTCGTAGGAAATTAAATTTTGAAGGCTACATCAAGTATTTCTCCATTAATCAAAAGTAAATGAAAATCATCAAGGATACTAGATATTGTTAAGTTGATTAAAAGTTTGACCTTAAGGCTATGTATGTAGAATTATAATAAGACTTCTAACTACTTATAAACTAAATTTATCAAATGAGGGTTAATTCTCGTAAATGTGAGCCTAAGTGTGAGCCTAAAATTAAACAAAGGAGTTTTAAAACTTGTCATGTTAAGGAAAATAAGCTATGAAACTTGCTAATCCATCAACCATAATGTTAAAATCGGATTAATTCTTTTAGAGGTTATTATGGTAATGAAAACTAAATGTGTGAATATAATGTCAAAACCAACTAGCTTAAGAAAGCAATCCCATTTCCTAAACAATATTTTCAATTTTCAATTTTCACATAAAACAACTAGGTTATGTCTTTATATTCTCCCTCCATACTTAAACTTTACATTGTCCTCAGTGTAATAGCTAAATGCAAAAAAAGGAATATCTAAGCAAAACAAAAGATAAAATAACAAAAAAATTTAAATTGATCGATTTTTTGGGAAAATAAATAGCTATATAAAAAAAGGAACCAAAGGGAAAGGATTTCAAATATGATTTTTGTGGTCATGGGTTGCCTGTCAAGTAGCACCTTTGGTTTATATCTTTGTCTCGATGTCTTCCTCTGCTGTCAAGGTTCCTTTGTCAAAATTTCTTAAATCATTATTTTAGCATGATCATAAAACAACTTTAGCCTATGTCCATTCACCTTAAAAATTTTGTTAGTTTGTAGGTTTTTAATTTCCACTGCACATGATCAAAGATGTTAGTAACAATAAAAAGACCTAGCCATCTAGATTGAAGTTTACCAGGGAATAACTTTAGCTTATAATTAAATAAAAGAACTTTTTGTCTAATAGTAAATGATTTCCTGGCTATCTTTATATCATGTAAAGTTTTAGTCTTTTCTTTATAGATCCTAGCATTATTAAACGTCTCTAGCCTAAGTTCCTCAAGTTCTTGCAGTTATAATTTCCTTTATTTTCCTACTTTTTCATAATCTAAATTACACTGTTTCACTCCTCAATATGGTTTATGTTTAATTTCTACTAGAAGTGACAAGCTTTATCATAAATTAGTTTATAGGGGGACTTACCTATTGGAGTTTTGTAAGCAGTTCTATAAGCCCATAGAGCATCATTTAATCTTATTCTCCAATCCTTTCTGTTTGGCTTTACCATTTTCCCCAAAATAGTTTTAATCTCCTTGTTTGACATTTCAACTTGTCCACTTGTTTAAGGTGGTATGCAGTAACGATGCAATGAGTTACATGATATTTTTCCAAAAAAATCTTCATAGTACTATTACAAAAATGAATACCAAGATCACTGATAATGACCTTAGGTACACCAAATCGATTAAAGATATAAGTTTTTAGAAACTTAATGATTATCTTAGCATTATCCAATATAGTGGCCTTTCCTTCTATACATTTTGAAATATAGTCTACAGCAAGTAAAACACATACATTACCAAAAGATGAAGGGAATAGACCCATGAAATAAATTCTCCACCACAAAAAATTTTACAAACCATGATATTGTGTTGAGGCATCTCCTATTTCTAGGATAAGTTCCCTGTCTTCTAATATTGCTCATATGACTTGCAAAATAAGTATGCATCTTTATATATAGTGGGCCAATAAATCCACTCTCTAGAATTTTGTGAGTTGTCCTCTTTGGCTTAAAATGACCACCTCCTTCTAAAGAATGAAAAAAGGTAAGAATACATTTGTGTTTTACTTCTGGAACAGACCTGCAAAAAATTTGGTCAGAACATGCTTTCCATAAATAAGGATCATCTAAGAATTAGTATTTGGATCACCTTTATTTTATCCATTTTAGCTTTTATTAAATCATTTAGAAATGACCTAGTAACTAAATAATTGCATATATCTGCATAACAAGGTGAATCACCTTTAATCAAAGAGTAAAGTTGCTCATCTAGAAAGAATTCAGAAACCATAGGTTAATCCTTATTAGGTATTATTATACTAAGGTGATCTGCTACTAGATTCTCTGCACCTTTTTTATCTCTAATTTCTAAATCAAATTCTTGCAATTAAAGCATCCATCGTAGTAACCTAGGCTTGATTCTTTCTTTTTTAAGAGATATTTAAGTGCAACATGATCTAAGAAAACAATTACTTTGGTTCCTAGCAAGTATGAACGAAAAATTTCTAATGCAAATATAATAGCAAACATTTCTTTTTCTGTTGTAGTGTAATTAAATTGAGTAGGATCCAAAGAATTAGATGCATAATATATCACATAAGGTTCTTTATCTTTTATTTGACCAAATACCTCTCCAACTACCTTATCACTAGCATCACACATTATTTTAAATGGTAAATTCCAATCAGGTGGGCGAATTACAGGAGCACTGGTCAATCTTTCTTTCAGTTCATTGAAAGCATTTTTACAAGTATCATTGAACATAAAAGAAGATTCTTTAGTTAGTAATACACATAAAGGAGATGCAATTTTTGAAAATTTTTGATAAAATGACGATAAAATCAATATAGACTAAAACTGATCTAACCTCCCTCATACGCGTATGATATGGAAGAGAACTTATGACCTTTATCTTTGCCTTGTCAATTTCTAAACCTTTTGAACTTACTACATGCCCTAATACCACACCTTATTCTACCATAAAATGACATTCTTCATAATTTAAAACAAGATTAGTATCAATGCATCTTTGCAAAATAATAGAAAGATTAAGGAGACATTAGTCAAAAGACTCCGCAAACACAGTAAAGTCATCCATAAAAATTTCCATTTTATGCTCAATTAAATTAGAAAATGCTCATTATGCATCTTTGAAAAGTACCTAGAGCATTACAAAGTCCAAATGGCATTCTCTTAAATGCAAATGTACCGAAAGGGTATGTAAATATGGTTTAATCTAGATCTTGAGATGATATAGCAACTTGTGTATACCCCTTAGTACCCATCTAAAAAGTAAAAGTAATATTGTCTTACTAGTTTTTCTGATATTTGATTAATAAAAGGTAAAAGGTAATGATCGTTTCTAGTTGCTTGATTTAGTTTTCAATAATCAATACACACTCTCCATCCATTTGATATCCTAAAAAAAGCAAGTTCACCTTAGCTATTTTTACTACAGTTATGTCTGTTTTCTTGGTTACTAAATGTATGGTGCTTACCTATTTAGAATCTGAAATAAGGTATATTATGCCTACATTTAACCATTTTAATATTTCCTTGTTTACTATTTTCATTAGGGGGTTCAACCGATGTTTGGCTTCTCTAATATGTTTAGCATTTTCTTCTAGAAGGATCCTATACATACAAAAAGTTTGGCTAATCCAGTTTATATCAGCTATGGTCAATCCTATGACATCCTTATGATCTTTAATACTTGTAAAAGTTTCTCTTCTTGTGACAAAGTTAAGGAACTTGAGATTATAATAGGCAACGTAAACATTCTCACCCAGAAAAACATACTTGATATTTTTAGGAAGAGGTTTCAACTTTAATTTAGGTGCTTGAACGAAAAATGGTATTAAATTAGAAGCAGTAAGAGGTAAATGAATAGAAAGTACTGATTAATGCTTCTGTAAGGAGTTATCTGTCTGCATTGCTTCCTCAATACTTTTAATTCCTTCTAATTGTTCCGTGTCATCACCTGTGCTCATGTTAGACATGAATAACATATGTTCTATCTCATCAATAATATCCTCAGTGTCAATAAAGCATAAATAATTGATGTTTTTAGGGTATCTTATAACCTAAAAAATGTTAAAACCTGATAACCTCTTTATCGAATTCCATGGTAAGGTCACCTTTATTGACATCTATATTTGTTCTAACTTTATTGACATCTATATTTGTTCTAGTTATTTTAAGAAAGGGTCTTCTTAACAATAGTGGTACTTCCTTTGATGGATAAGAAATTTCCCCTATATTTAGCACATAACAATTAGTTAGAAAAACTAACTTGTTAACTTGCATTAAAATATCTTCAAGTATACCATACAATCAGGATATGCATTTGCCCTATTAGCTAGTTGAATTACTAACCCTGTCTCTCTTAAAGGACCTAATTTAAGAGACTTATAATGTAACACCCTTATACGAAATCTAAAACCACCCATATACATGGCAACCAAATTCTTGTACAAACAGTCACGACATAGATTTCTATTCATTTATAGGGACTGTCATCACACATTTTTCTACACAATGCTACACACATATATATATTACAAAATTTCATATCATTTAACATTATCATTGAAAAGTAGTATTACATCTTTACATTAATATGATAACCTAAAAAGAAAACATACAATTTTCTTTATTACATATACAACCATTCTTTAATCGAAAGACTCATCCAAAGGTACTTTTACTCCTAGTTGTTGGCCTTGGTCTCTGCAGATGTTCCCTGTACCTCACTCCTATAACCTGGAACTACATGGATTAACACCTACGTTAAGCTTGAAAGCTTAGTGGGGAAAACACTTAGTTTGTATGATCACTCAAAGAAGTCATCCGCGAAGCACACACATTCAGAAGTATCACAACTCACACATCATAAATTCACGTTCACGAACTAGACATTGATATTCAATGCTCATATAAACAATGATGGTATACTTAAGCAAAGTACATAATGCAAACATGCTTCAACATATTATCCATATACCAAAAATGCACATTTATAAGCCAAATATTGATGCCCAATGCTCATTGATACAAATTATCAATAAAAATGCAAATGCTCATAAATACCAATTATTTATATTGTCATGTTATATTTCTTATTTATAACCATGTACTACTTTACTTTCTGTGTTAGGCCTATACATTTATCATGCTTGTGGATAACATGAGTTGTGGATATCTGAAGATATAAAAACTGTGGATACCCGAAGGCATCAAACTGTGGATACCTGAAGGCATTAAACTATGGAGGCATTATAGTCTCGAAATTAAGACACCATTGGTGTCAAACTACAGCAGTTGCACTATATCCCTATAGGCATGCCTATCTGTCCACCACCATGGTAATAGAGTAGGCATTATAACATTTCCTTTATCCATTTTCTAATTTCAAAATTCATATATTGACAAATCATATGATACACATTTCAAGTAATAAAATCTGTATCTGTATTCATACGGGCAAGTCATAACTTACCACCATTAGAAAGGTGTCAAAATCACACTTGTATAATCATATTAAACAAATATTAGCAATAATTATACATACAAATCATTTATGCATATGTAAGTTTTCTTTGGAATGCATTGTGCTCAATCTTAAATTCCAACATTCAATCACCCAATTCGCATATGGTAAGTCCTATTTCATTTATTTCTAGGTGTTTGAAAAGTTTCATACACATTCAAAAAGGTTTAGATACGATTCAGTAAAAATTGGAAATGAAAACAAACTCAAAATAGTACAATTTGGGCTAAGCCCACAGTGGCCTAAAAATAGGCAAATAATCAGTCCAGAAGCAAATCACATGACAGACTCCAGTTTTACCTTAATATGCATATAGAAAAGGTTAGAATTAGGTTTTTAGGTCTTTGAAAATTTATTCCCCTATGTCTTTAGGTTCCAAAGAACCAAAAATCAAGCCATTTGGACATCTAAAACATGAGATATAGAGAAAAAGTAACAAGCTGCTCCAAAATAGGGGCAACATTAGGTCACCATTTTCGATCTCAATTTCCAATATCATAAAGCCAGAATTAAGTCATATTCTCTTCTACAGATTTCTATTTCTATGTAATATTTTTCATATGAAATTGAAATCACTCAATTTATGGGTCTTTAGGCCAAGTTATGACTCAAACAATGTGACTGGTTCAACAAAATCCTAGAAAGAATTCCACTACACAATACTCTCTTGTCATATTCAATCAATTCCATGCAAGATAACACCGAAATTCAATTATGAGAATTAAATTTCAGAAATAATAACAAAATAACAATTCACACAACCAAATCAAGAATTCACCTAGGAACTACCAATTGAAAGAAAGGGGGTTTTAATCTGAAATTAATAAAAATCTAATCAATTATGCAATTACCGAATCATTGGGTCTAGATGGTCCTAGGGTGGATTACTCTCGCTCGAGTTATAATCTTTAAACCATGATTAATAATCCCTAATTTAAATTATGAAATTGTGATCTCTCGAATTATAATTAACCCAAAACTTAAATTAGTTCTAAAATTGTCTAATAACCTACAGGAAACCTATGCTTGATCTCTCGTTACACGATTTCACCAATTTGATTCAATTCTTATCTATCAAATTACCTAACTCTAGTTAGCCCAATTTGATGATGTTCACTCTAGATTTCATTAAAATAAAAATGCAATAAACCAGATTTCATTAAAATCAAAGACAAAACCTCAAAGGTGGGTTTAGACAATAATCAACGTTCGTCATAACCTATTCTCAACAATTATCTCAATTTCATACATCAATAAAACTAAAATAAATTGGAAAATATGCTCGGAACGGATGAATGGAGGCAGCGACGATAGGAAACCACCTGTTTTAGGAAGTACTTCGTGTCAAGCTTCGTCTCCGTGTCTCTCTTCCTTCGTCTCCTTCCTCAAATCACTTAATAGTTCTCTAGGGTTTTTAAATTTTGGCTTATGTGAAAGCTCTGCAAAAGGCTGCTCTTTTGTCTTGTAATGTTTTATTTATATCTTGGAAGCCTTAGGGTTAATTCGGGGTCGAAACAATCCGAAAATCTTGTAAAATTTGAGTTTCTATATTAGCCCGACGTAGGCCACGATACGATCGTGGCTAGTGCCTAACCCTTTTTGTCACGATCGTGGCCCAAAGTGCACGATCATGGCCTAGTAGATAGCTCTCTATCACGATCGTGGTCCAAAGTGCACGATCGTGGCCAGGCTCCTATCAACTCACCTCTTTCTGTCACAATTGTGGGTTGTATTTTTAGCCCGAAACTCTTCAAAACTTCTCCGCTCTTTACCGTTTCCCTGAAACACTAGCAAACACATCAAGGTACCTAAAAAATATAACATTTAAGCTCAAAGACTCATACTAACCTATAAAAACACTTAAACACATAAACTAACACAATTAAAACTTAAATACACACTAAACACTCAAAATAACACTAAATACTTAACAAATTAAACCCTAAAACCTAATGTAAATCATAATCATCAACATCTCCATACTTAACGTTTGCTTTTCCTCAAGCAAACAAAACAATAATCACATAACAACACACAACACACAATGCAATAATGAGGCAATGGCTTCGACTTCATGAAATAAATTTAATCTTAATCACAATCATTTAAGTTATGTCTATTCATTAACATGCAAAATCTATGTCTAGAATCTTTGAACTAAATATCCAAATTAATCGAGATCTAAGTCTTAATTTATTCACCCCTTTCAATTGTACACCTACATTAATAATTCTTCAGTCCTTTAGACTCTGTAATTGTTCGTAAGTAAATTTTCGTGAAAAGTCAATCTTACTACAAGTTCGGTCAGTTTATTAACAAAGCACAACATTTTTTTGAACATAGGCATCGTCTTTTTACGCGGAGGTAAAGATTGGTAATGAATGTCAATCTGGTTACTCAACTAAGTCATATTTTTATTACACAGCTTGGTTGAAATGTCATTATAGCTTTTTGACGTGAAGGCACACATTTGTGATGCGTGTCGATCTAGTTACTCAGCTATATCACGTTTTCAACTGGCTACTAGCTCTATTTATAATCTAAAGGCTAGCAGAATAGTGATTTATTTAAAAAAACAAAATTTTAATTATTATTAGCCTACCTTATTGTTTAAGCTACTCATTTCCATGAAAAATATTAGTTAAGCTACTTAAGTTGAAAAGCCTCAAATTATGAATGAATTTGACAACCTATAGGGTGCTAAATTTACACTAAATCCTAATTAAACTGTATATTTATCTAAAGACTCCTAATTCACTAGTTTTGTGAGCTAATGTTTATTTACAACCTAATAGACTAAGTTCAAAATTAAACAAATCTCACTTCATTTAAGCCATTGACACATTCAAATAGTTCACAAAATGCAACCTAATAACTATTATACAATATGAAAAAAATCACATTCAAAAGCAAAACACATAACCCTCCCCATACATGAACAATATATTGTCCTCAATGTGTGAAGGAAACATACAAGCGCATAAAAGACAAGAAAAAATAGAAATTAAAGTAGACAAAAAATAAAATAAAATAACAAAAAATTAGAACTGAAGGCTAATTTGAAAAAGAAAAATAAATGACTCAGACATAATTCCTATAGAGATTGAGGTGGTTATGGTGTCGGGGGCGACAATTGAAGGCCCTGAGACTCGAAATATCTTTGGATCTGACGAATATCCCGACTCTGGCGTCTTTATGTCCGGGCCATCTCCTTCACCATTCTGGTGTTTTCCAGGAGTGTCTTGTTAGTTTTGGAGATTGCATCCAAAACCACCTTCCAACCAAGTTCTTCTTCCTCTTCCTTAGATTCTTTACTTGAGTCCTCTTCCTGTCGAGTTGGTGCTTGATTTCTCTTCCTGATTCGAATATGTGTCTTCTGGCTAATATCCTTAGGTTCCATATTATGGGACTTAAGGATTTCATCCCGCCATAAGTGATGATGGTTTAAGAATTCTGGGAGATGAACATTTAATCCCCTTCGTTCCACGCTAAAATATTCTGCAATGGTACACTATATACCCCATTCCTAGATTGTTGCTCCTCTTGCGCGGAGTCGCAACAATGGCATTAAGCACATGTGTGGGTGTGCAGACTAAAATACTGTGGTCCATGTACCACAACATAAAAAGTTCCTTTACGGAACACTTGTTGGTTTCGGTTTTATCGAAAACCAGCTGACACATAAATTTGTGCGGGAAAAAATGTTCTTGGGACCTTATAATGTTACTATAAGCATTCTTGGCATGAAATTGCTTAATTCCAGTAAGCTCATTCTGGTATTGAGAAGGATGAAAGTCTTTATGATGATCAATGATGGAGGATTTAGGGAATCCACACATCTCACATATGGTTTCTATATTTAATTTATAGGCTTGTCCTCCTAACATAAACCATAATTCTTTTGGATTCTTAGGGTCATAAGTCAAGGAAGTGAAAAATTACAATGTAAGCTCCTGATAAATAGGAAATTGAATTCGTATGAATTTGTTCCATTGGATCCTCTCAGCTAGGTTTTCTACTAGCTCACGCAACTCTACCCTATCAAGTGTGTCAAAATCAAAGTACTTAGGGACTACAAAATCAACATCTCGCGAGGGCACCTCATCTGTAGCTCCTCAATTTAGCCAAGATCATCATTAGGAGCACCCTTTCTTGTTAGATCAACCAAAATCCCATATTATAGGAGATGTTTAATTTGTATTTTCTTTATTTTTATTTATCTTTTGTGTATGTTTTAATTTTGTTTTCATTACTTATTTTGTTCTTCTAAACATTATATTTAATGATATTTTTATCGTAATCTTCTTTAGTGTTATTTTTATTTCTTTTCTTTCTCTTTATTTTTTTCTTTTATTTTTGCAAGGACAAGTTGACATTGGATGGATCAAATTTAAAAATTGTTACAATTAGGAAAGTACCAAACCACCCTCTCACTTACATATCTAATTGTATTATATACATTGAGGACAATGTCCAATTTTAACTGTGGGGATGGGTTTTATAAACATTTAACTGATTTCTTCAAGTTTATTATAATCCTGATTATAAATTTCATTAATTGATATTCTAAATTGGTTTAATATGTCCATTAATACTCTACTTTATTATTGATTATTGATTTGAATTGGTATGCAAAAAGATGATGGTTGGAATGAAATTAGTTTTCTAAGTCATATTTTTTTGTAATCATTGAAATTTTTAAGATGAATGAAAGTGCATACTATTTACAGACACATATACCCATTTTTGTGAACTTTTGAGCCTAAGAACAATTTTTCAAAATTTTTAAAACTCTTGTTATTCTTTCATATGTGATATCATGTATAATAGGATAATTCTAGAACTTGATTTATTATGCATGTTGAGACCATATTTATGAAAAGTAGAAGCATTAGCATGGTAAAGGCACCTAAATTAACTAACTTGTTTTAGCCTATTTTTTGAAAATTACCATACCTAAAAATTTACTTTTAGGAATAAACAAGTCGAGCCCTAGCTTGTTTCATTGATTAAATACACATATTAACCTATTCTTATTTTTCATTGATTATTTTGAACGTTGAAGGTTATTTACTTTATTTATTTGTTGAGACTTGAAATTTGTGAAAGGGCCAATATCTATTGAATTGTGGTACTAAATGCTCGAAATGTTCCAAAAAAACAAAGAGCATATGAAAGAAAAGAAGTAAAATAAGTGGTACTGACAAAATTATGATGAAAGGACCTATATGTTTATTAAACAAGTCTTGTAATTTTTCCTCGAGTAAATTTCCTTCACTTAAACTTTTTTATTATCCCATTAATATTGTACCTAAGCCCCATTACAACCTTTATAAAGCCCTTTGGATTTTTGTTTCTAGTTTGTACGTAAGTGGTGGAGATGTGATTTTACTGCAAGCATATGGCAAGGATTCTACTATACATGAATTGAGAGTCTTGACACTTTTCACCCTAAACATTTGAGCACATTGAGGGAAATCTTGGTGAGGGTGTAAAAATGTATGCTTCTGACTTCAATGCAATTTTTGATTTGATTATTATTAATATTACTTAGGAAGTTAATTTTAGGATAACTTGACTCTAATTGTATGTTAATTTGATTCAATAAGATATGATATTATGTGGTATAAATGAACAGGTTGAAATTAACGATGGATTGATGTTATAAAATTTATAATTTTGATTATATAATGCTTAAGGACAAGCAAAATCTTTATTATGCAGATATTTGATAGATGCATATTTGACTATACTTTTACGCCCATATGTGATGTATTTTGTTGGTACTTAATTCATCTCAAGTGTGTATATAGAAAAATTGCTTTCAAGATTTAAAGGAGAAGAATTCAGACGAAAACACGACATAAAATGAAGAATAAAAAATCTGGAAGAAATGTATGGTTGTGCACTTTCGCGATACTCAGAGAATTCTGATTATGCACATTCTGATACACGACTATGTAAGAGATCGTGCATAACCCAGAAACCTAGAATTCCATATAAAAGAGACATTTCAGAGGCAATTAAAAGGGAAGCGGCAGGCATTGTTCTGAAGAGTGTAGAGGCAATTTGGAGCTTGAGGAGTAAGAAACACGAAGTTTTTACTGACAAATCCTTCAAAACATAAGATTGGACATCTACATCATCAAATTACTCAATAGAGAACAATCAGGGAGATTTAGAATTATGATTATGCTGTTTTTGATTCAGTTTTTGTTTATATGTATCTAATTTCGTGTTAGCCAATGTGCAACTAATTTTTCCATTAATATTTAGGCTAGATGAATCTTATTTGATATCGAAACATGTGTTAATTATTTTATGATTGCAATTGAGTTGTTTGATTGTTGTGATCCAATTATTTGTCTTATTATTGTCTAGTAATTTGATTTATCATACCTTAATTTGATTTCATGCGTGGCGATTAAGAAATCCTAGGTTTAAATAGATCTAAGATAATTAGAAAGAGTTGATTGCAACCCTTAGGATATGATAACATAAATTTTCTAGATTATGTTCAAACCTAATAGAGGGATTCATAATACGATAACGAAATACTATAAAATTTACCTGAATAATTTAGTTAAAAATCTTAGGATTAGTTGTTAGTAGACTCAAGGTCAGCTACTAGCATACCTTAGGAGTGTTCACGGTCCAATTAATCAATAACACAATTGCATAACAAAAGATCAAATGGTGAAGGTTTAGGGGGATTCGAAGCCTACATGCTAATTATTTAATATCGGTAATTAATTGAGTGATTCACCAATTCTCTACTTTAATCAAGCTGCTTGTTTATTTTATTTGTTAATTTTAGGTTCTTTAATTTAAAACCACGATCAATTCTTAGGCTAGATAATAGAACAACAGTAACTACTAGTACTTACTGTCCTTATGGAATCGACTCGTACTTACCGGTACTAACTACAGCTACACCATTCACTTGTGGTTTATTACACAAAATAAGTCAATCAAGTATTCAACCTATATACCGAATAAATCACTTTGCACAAAACATAACAAGTATGGAACTATTCAATATAAAAACAATATAATAATGCAAGAGTGGAGGGAAGTAAAACATTTATGATTTTATATTGATTTAGACCTCTTTAACTAATGTTCACTCCTTAAGCGTGTTTGAGATTTTTAAATCTACTATGTCCCTTCTTTAATAAGTGAAAAGAAAGTTTCTACAAATTGTCTTTTCCAAAGTTGAAGACAAACTTTATACAAGTTTTTTAAGTGTTTAGAACTCTCTCTATCACAACTTTAAACCTTACAATTACAAAACAATCACAATGCTCTCTTACAATAAAGTTTTCTCACATTTGAAAACTCAAAACTTAAGATAACACAACTATATTTTAATTGTAACTATTTATAAACTTTGATATCTCTTGTTTATGTTGTTATTTATTACACCAACAGAGGCTATATATACTTGTTCTTGGTCTTCTAGTTGTTGTGAGGGTTAAATCTCTCTAGATTTGGCAAAATATGACTATTTTCACCTAAAATTGGAAACCATGTTTAGTTAATAAGAAAAGGTCAATTAATACATGAGCTTAACATACTAGATTTCAACTCCACTATTCGGTTAACAATCCAAGTTTGGTTAACTGCTCCCAGTTATCCAATCTAAGTTAGTTAACTAAACATAATGTCTTTTCCTAGGACTACTATATGAATCCTTTTCTTCTTATATGAATCCTTGCCTTGGCCTTGTTAACTTATTTCTAAGATTGCAATCTTCTTTTTGAATCCTTCAAGTACCTTCACAAATTTCTTGAAACTTCTTTAAAGAACTTTAAGTTGGACCTTAGTCTCTTTGAAAACTTCAAGCTTGCTCATCCTCTAAATGAACAATTCTATAGTTCAATATTTCCATGAGATTATTGCACCTATTTTAATCCACACGCCTTATCAAAATTTCAAGGGCATGCAATTCAAATGCATATGTGCTCACATAAGTACAAGATCTAGAGCTTGTGGTGCACACCCCTTGTATGACATAGGTTGCATACGCGCCCTAGCCCGTGATGGTATGTATGTTTCACACACTTGACACATAAACACATGTTTAACCCACATCGCGTGTCCATGTCACATGCTTGATGTTTGTTATGATGTCCTCTTTCAAAAGCCAGACAGTTGGTGTGTATCCCACCTTTCAAGCTTATGGGACGTGCCTTCGTTAATCTAGCCACTAGACTAATTATTTTCTATAGCTATTTTCGTTGAATTGTAGTGAATTCTTTGTTTTGATATGAATTATTAATTTGTCAAATAATTTACTTAAAATATATGATTTACTAGTTATATTGTGTACAATTAAAAAATTAGTTATATTTTTGAAAACAACGAGTGAAAAATTCACTCTTATTAGGAAGAATATACTTTAATTTTATATAATTTCCTTATACAAATTTAATTTTAAATTTCAGCTGAAATTTTTATATGAAGTTCATGTCAAAGAAAGAGCACCAGTACTATACGTCTTTTGTCGGTCAATGCAACATTATTTCATAATGTAGGTGAAAAAGTTTCCTTTAGAAGTGTTTTCGCAAACCTTATATAACGATTAATAAATATAAGGTTGATATGGAATTTCTTTTTTCCAAAAACGTTGATACGGAATATTTTACCGAATGCATAAATATATGTTTATTTAGTTGTGGGCTAGTAACTGTTTAACATAAGAGCTGTCACTAATTTGTTTAGGTTCTGTAAAATTATGATATTGGACCAGTGTCAAAGTCGCAAATAGATCAGTAAATCATTCCTAACAAAAGCTTACGATTATCGCTACTACATCATAACTTTTTTCATCAAATATTACTCAAAACCATGTATCACACTATAATAAAGACACTCTTTCCTGACGATTAATTTTGCGACAAAACAAAATTCGTTGCTAGAAGAGAACATATTGCCATGTTTAAAAGCATTCATCACTAAAACTTACCATTTAGTGACGAAACCAAAAATTGTCGCACAAGGGAAAACTTTTAGCAATGTATAGAGAAAATCGTTGCCAAACGTTGAATATTTAGTGACGATTAAGAAAATTCGTCACTAAATGATGCACAATGGGTGTTGATTTTGTGTATTCGTCGCTAAATAATGCAATGGCGACGATTTCTGAAAATGTCACCATAACTTGTCAAACATATAGCGACGAATCCCAAAAATCGTCACTAAAGGTTCTATATTTTGCGATGATATTCTAAAACGTCACCAAAAGGTCAATATTTGGTGACGAAAGCTTTGTTTGGTTTCAAAAGTTTTTACATTCAGCGACGATTTTTTGTCATCGTCACTAAATGTCAAACACATTCAGTGACAAATTCTAAAAAATCGTCACTGAATGTATACATTTGACAAATGATTGACATTTTCATAAATTATTAAACTAACATTTTTATAATCCATCATAGTTAAGTTATGTTTTATTGGATATTTATTTTGAATGTTTACAATGTATTATTAAAAAAAATTCACAACATAATTTTAAGTGTTAAATAGTAGTATTAATTAATCATTAGCATTTACTAATATTGCAAAAATTAGTTGTAAAAATTTTAAATAATTTTATCAATATAATAATATGATATATGGAGTTGTACAAACTTTGAATTAGAAGTTACACAATTCATACAGTTGTAGAATCAGAATAATAACAGTCTACAATCAATAGTATGCAACTTGACCTAAGAAGTAGATATATTGTTTGACAAATTATTACAGATACAACAATAAATAAACTTTAAAGCTGAGTTTAGTTGATTGACTCGCTAACTAACAATGATATAATTATTTATTTGGATTCCAATTAACATGAGAGTCAGTAAAGGTAAATGAGTCCCTGATGTCTGAATTCCCCAGAAGGATCCTTGCACGTTCGACCGCACTAATTAGAACAGTAACAGTTGTTCCCTCAAGTGTATGGTTTTTCACACCCTCTTGTAACAACTTTTCCACTATAGCTAAATTTATAAAGGATGCAATGAATAAGTCGCTAGATTTAGTACTTAAAACACAATCAGTATAGAGGTTAGATATTGGCAACTGAAATTGGAGTGACATGCATACGTGCATGAGTAGATGAAGTATTTGGAATTGACGATTTTTCCAAAACAATCGATTTCCCTAATACTTTATGGACTGTTGTGACATCACTCTCGCCTCCATGACCATATATGTCATCTTTGAATTATGGTCATTCGGAACTAGTCTCCATGTTGACATTCCTTCATTAATAATGTCAAGAGGTAAATTCTGTAAAAGTCGATTTAGAATAAAATGATGATATGTTTAACTCCAATTTCGTTGACAACTCAAACTAGTCTAGTTTACCACTTATACATCTTCAATGTGCCTAATGATATGAAAGTTACCCTTACTAAAATTTCAAAGTTTTATTGTGTAATTTGTATCTAATGCAAACTTTAGAATTTAAAGTAGAATAGACATGACTATGCTCTTCATGTACATAGATATATTATTATGTATATGTCTCTATATCATTATTAATGGGAATGAAAAAAGTAAAATACTCTTGAAATACTTTCTTCAATGCAGAAACAAAGCTTTCATGAGATTACGCATTAAATGTCAGTGGTAAGATAGAAATAAAGAAATAACAAAGACAGATAATAATTCATCTTCAAAACACAACCATAAACACAACTTATAAATCAAATGTATAATTAAGAACTCACAATAAACACCTAATGGGTTTTAGTGAATAATCACAATAGATAGAAAGAACAAAAGAATAATCACAATAACTCACAATAGAACAAAAAGAATAATACTGATTCAGTGAATAATTGTTTTTTGACGTGATGATCAGAACATAAAACTCAAACAAGTTATGTACAAGAGGATTTTGGATTTTCCAAAAGCTTTGCAAAACCCACATGCAAAGACCTTTGGTGTCGATAACTCTATCGTCAGGGACACGTTACTAAAATTGGCTTCACTTGATAAAAATCTCAACTTTAGTAAAACAACCAAATCATTAACTCACATGAGGTAGAAGTACTCAACAATACAACTTTTCCAACATCAAGCCCCCTGAATCTGGACAATAACACACGAAAGAGGCATAGTCTACCTATTTTGAGTTGTCTAAGAAAATACCCGTGTGCTTCACAGGATTAGAGGAAAGCCCAATGTGACAAATGCCAAGCAAGATGCATTCAGATAAATTCCTCAGTAGGCAAAATCTAGAAACAACTTGAGAAGATTCAGTAACAGTGAGGTCAACTAAACCAATTTGACTTCAAAAACTAGCTGAGTAAAATCCAAACTCTCCAAAGACAATGTGCAAATATCATAACACAAAGAAATCAAACAAAAAATGCAAAACACAAAGAAATCTCGCAAAAAACACCCTATTTACAGTTTACACAAAGAACGTGCAGATCTACCCTAAAAGGATAAAAATCACAACTTTTCTATATAACAATGGTAAAATACTTGTTTTCTTTATCCCGTTGTCTCGAGAGCCAAATGCAAACATCATAGACAAACAGAAGAAAATCAATCGAAGAGATACTAAAACTTGTGACAAACCAAAATTTACAAACAAAAAGCTGATCTACTAAGTAAAAGATGTAGAAATGAATACCGCAACTGAAAATACAATAGATAGAAAAAAAGAAGTGATAAGATTATAGACCGTGTTTTGATCAAGTCAATGAATTTGATATGTGGGTAAGACATCGGAGATTGCTAGTTGTGGGAAGACTTGACTACACAGGAATAACTGAGTTTCAGATAAAGGTAAAGCTTTTTTAAGAACAATAAAGAACAGTAAAGAAGTAAAGAAAATGCTTGGGTTTTGGCAACGTTTTCTAATATTCGTAGCAAATTTATACTTTTAGGTGACGATTTAATAGATTGGTAGAAAAATGTTGGACATTTTGCAATGCTATAGGTGTTTCGTAACCAAAGAGTAGCATTTTGCGATGAATATTTGATTCGCTGTAAAATATGGGAGATTAGAATAATATAACTGTCATTTTTTGCATAGTTCCAAACATATTGGCGACGATTATTAGTTATCATAGCTAAATGTTTTGCATTTTATGATGAAATTGGGTTTCATCGCTGAATGTTGCAACGGTAAAAAAAATTTAAGGTGGGATGATGTCGTTTGTCGAGTAAAATCAAACCCGCAGCCTTCCTCCCCCTCCCTCTCGTTTCTACATTTTCTCTCAACTGAATATTCTCCCTTGTTTCTTCAATCCTCCTTCTGCTATTATTCTTGATTTTCTATTCTTATCTTGCCCCTATCTATCATCTCGTGGTGTTGAGCTAAATTTGGTAAGTTTTCTTTCATTTTTTGTGGGTTTGTTTTTTAATGTCTTGAAGAAACTGAATCTAAATTTGTTGTGGTTTCTTCGATTTCTTTAGTTCTTTACATGGATTGAACATCTACATTGTTGGGTTTCTGTTGAATTGTGTGAATGATGGTGAAGAAAGGGAACAGAATGAATGAACGGTTGAAGAAACGTGTGTCTTATGTTCTACTTACAAGGTGTTCGTTGAAAGTCCTGTTCCAACGAACACCTTTGATTTTTTGTTCGAAATTTGATTTGTTTTAACATTTTATCTGTTTATGTTGAGGGAAGATTATCAACAATATTAAGGATAGACAAGATCAGACATAGGTACTTATTTAGATAGAAATTGCAAGATGTACGATAATGTCACTGGCAATTCATTTGGTAATGGAGAAACACCAATGTGCTTAAACTGGAGGCATATTCTTTTTTCCTTCACTGTTTTATCTTCCATATAGCCTATGCTTTCTATTGTTACTATTAAACTTTAGGATTCATTTGCTAATTAAGATTGTGAACATACACTAAAATATGTATAAAAGGAAGTGTCTACGTTATTTAATGTAGTCATGAGATTTATAAGTGATTTTCACTTGTAAGACGCTTTGTTTCCCAAAATTGATGGGAAGTATGTTCAAAAAAGGAAATCCAATACATAGGCTCATTATAAGGGATAGGTTTATTGTTTTACATTAACATGATGTAACTATGGGGATTAAAAGCATCATCCCACCAAAATTAAAGGAAAAAATCAAAAACTCCTATACATTCTTGTTGTTGTCCTTTTTATTTTGTAGTGGGTGTGTAGTTTAAAAAATGGGTATGATTTAGGGAAGATATGTGTAATTGTCTAAATGTACTATAAACACACATGCTTTTAGGACTATAAACACACATGCTTATTTATGTTTTTGATTCATGCCTTTGTACTAATTACTATAACCCCACATAATTTCCTTTTTAGATTTGAGGTTAGGATAACGAATTGGATATGTTTATGGGTATACAATCCTTCTTCCTTAAAATTAAAACCTCGAGAAAGTTAGAGGTATATCCTAACTTAATTTAGTTATTTTCTCCTATGATGCCTTTAAAGTTCAATTATTCTATAGAAATAGAGTATTATGCCCCTTATAGCCAAATTTAAGGTGTAGTGTTCAAGTGAATCAATTAGTTTTCTTTAATCTTATCTCAAAGCTTTCTTTCATTGTACACAAATTTTACAAACAAGGGTAATTTCTTTCACACTTAATACACAAATTGGATTATGTTTAAAAGTTGTTTCTATTTAATTTTTATTTCTTTTCTATTTGGATTATGGGATTATGGTTTTAATTTTACCTTCAAATTTAAGATTGAGTTTATAAACTTTAATATTCAAATTTAAGATTGAGTTTAGAAACTTTAATATTCATAGTTAAGCTAATAAGAACCTTAGAAAGCTTCATTGTGGCCACTAATACAAGTCTTTATTTTACAAAAAATTATCAATTTTATTATAAAAAACACTACCACCTTATCAAAACAACACAACTCCTTTGTACAAAAAGTACCACTATCCATATTAATTAGGTAACATAAAAGAGACAACTTTTGTGTTATATAAATGCTTAAGGTGGGTCGACATTGAAATTCTTTAACCTTCTTTCTTTTATGTCTTAATTATTGGCATATCCTAATCTTCGTTCTTTTTGCATAATTTAGATATTTATAAATTGTCATTATAATGTCTATGCATATTAAATATGATTTTAGGCCGTTTAACCTTTAATTCATAGTTTTCAATTTATTTATAATAGAATTTGTTGTTCACCAATTTCATGGCCATACTATTTTGCAAATTTTATGCTCCTCATTTTGCTTGGAGCCAATAATCGCATAATTTGTGTGACATCTTCAAGTACATTTTTCCCTGCCCACCATATTTAGTCCAAAACCAAAAAAATTGTTTCAATTTTAACCCCTTTTCTTAGCTATCTTTGTAAATTTGTATCAGAGTGTCCTATTCTATTCCAACAACATAAATAACTCAAGTCAACTATATATAACTATACATCTTTAGGTATGCGAATTAGTAGTAACCTTTATTATTTTATATATCATTTGTTGTTTCATTTTATTGTATATTGTTTACTTAATTGGTGCGTATGAACTGATATACCATTGTTGACTGCATGCAATATTAAACATAGATTTTTTTAACATAATATAAAATGGAAAATGCATGTTATAACTCTGTTATCTTTTTGTATTGTATAGATAAATGGATAAGAGTTGGATGTCTCATCGAAAATGGTCAACTGAATACATAGAAGGAGGTAAGAGTTTCATGCAATTTGTAAAAGATCAAATGGATGATGACTGTAGTATTCGTTGTCCATACATTGATTGCTTAAATGTGGACTTCCAAAGTCAAGATGTTGTATATAGTCACTTGCTCATCCGAGGCATAGACAAATTTTATAGTCCATGGCTTTATCATGGTAAACGTAAGGAAGTAAGTTGAAGTAGAAGTGTCGGTACATCTTTTGATGAGAGTTACAATAATGATGTTGATGATTGTGATGTGAATGATGATGGTGATGGTGGGATTGATGAGATGTTAGACGATTGTCAAAATTATATGGAGACTGTGAATGAAATAGGAATGCCTAACATAATTGGTAGTATGACAGAAGATAATTTTGGGAAGTTATTGAAATTTGCTCAAGAAGAATTATATCCGAGGTACTCTAATTTTTCTCAACTCTCATTTTGTGTGAAGTTGTTGCATTTGAAGGTTTATAATAAATGGAGTAACAAGTCATTTGACATGTTAATTGACTTGCTAAACGATGTATTACCTATAGGACGTAAGTTACCAAAATCTTACTATAATGTGAAGAAACTGTTAAGGGACCTTGGATTGGGATATATTTCAATTCATGCTTGTAACTATGACTGTGTTCTTTATTGGAAGGAAGGTAAAGAACTTCAGGAGTGTCCTATTTGTGGTACATCAAGGTGGCAGGTAGATGATAGGAGAGGGAAAAGATACCAATGAAAATCCTTCGATACTTTCTTATTAAACCACGATTACAAAGGCTATTTATGTCAACAAAAATAGCTATAGATATGAGGTGGCATAAAAAGAAACGCGTTGATAATAACATTCTACATTGAAATGTTAAGAAGATAATTGTCTGATGTTGTTAATGTTTTACACAGGTTCATTATAATGGCACCTGGTCGAAATAAAGTAAAGAGGGTGGTAATGGGCAATGGAGTCTCTCCCATAGAACAACCAGCAACTGTATCATCGAATGAGGAAATTCATCAACAATAACTTTTACCAACATTGTCTGGTAGTCATGAGGGATCTTCAGGTCTGTTATTGATAACCAAACATATTTACATTTATGCTCTCATTACATGTTTAGTGTG
>JAOTAY010000004.1:14655743-14671190 GCA_025629805.1 Erythroxylum baracoense
TAGCTATATTCATACTTTTATAATCAAGTTCTATAGTAAGATTTTTCTAACTTTTTCCTTTAATGTTAGATAAATTTACTTAAAAAGCAAATTAGAGATTCTATGTAAATGTTTTAAATATAATTAATTTTTGATCAAAAAATTAAGAATAAAAATAATTTAATCTAAAATGTTTTTGTCATCAATTCTGCATAAGTATTATTATGTTTAAAAATTATGTTATTATCCTTTCAGTAACAACTCGTTACTATATTAATCGACTTTAATACTGTTGAAACATTTTGTCATTACTTATGGCTTTTAGCAATAAGCTGAAATAAAATATAAATTATATGACTTTTTTTTACGGGTTGTCATATTAGATGTAACTATTACCTATTTTGCTATAGAATATCACTAAAACTAGCATGGATTATAGTGACAGATGGTTACTAGAAATATTAGCACAAACTTTTTTTGCAATGTGGTGTCACAACAAAATATCATCACAAGTCGTTTAGTAATAGAGTGTCAATAAATTGTAACTAAAAATAAATATATCACTTTTTTATGATGGGTCGTCACAATAGTTAACATTATAACTTATTTTGCTACAGATTATCAATAAAGGTAACTTAGAATATAGTGATAAATAGTCACGAAAAATGCCAACATGGCATTTTTTGCAACATGCTGTCATAATAAATGTCACATAAAAACTTCTAGTAACAGAGTGTCACCAAACATCTATTATTTTGGTGCCAAAATTGTCCCCGTATAATGGCGCCAAATTATCCATTCTTGATGCAACACTAACTAGTGACAGAATGTAGCTACATATCCGTTATAGTGACAGTTCATTATAACATCTTAATAAGCCATGTGGTCGAAATACAAATTTATTCTCCTCGCAATAAGCTGTTACAAAAGCTTAATATTTAATAACGATGCATTACAAAAAAATGTTAATAGCAACGCACATCAAAGGTGTTGCTAAGATTTTCGTTGCAATAGCCATGTTGTTTTGTAGTGTAAGCTTTGAGAATCCTGAAACACTTAGATGAGATTGTTGTGGTGAGTTTTAAATTTTTGGCTATCTATAGGGAATGAGATTCTCTGGTGAATACCTTCACAACAAAATTCATAAGAGTATGGATTTATGTTATAATGACTTACCTTTAATGTTTCAAGTTGAATCAATTAGAAAAATTTCATATTAGATATGAAATGCTAAGCCTTTGAAAGAGTCAAAGTTAATGATTCAAGGATATAATGCTTGGTTGAATCATACATTATCCATTAAGTTTAGACCTAAGTTAGATAATAAAAATTTATGAGATATCTAAAAGGTTGGCTATAATCTTATAAACCTCTTCAACAAATTGTTTGTTTCAATGTATACTTATAGAAGAATAGTTATCAAGATAATTGTTGGGAGTAAAATGAAATTTGAAATGTTCAAATATCATAAGAATACATCCAATTGGAACTAGTGCCTTTAATGATCTATTTGATGTAAATTTGAAAGGCTACAAGACGTTGAAAGATTCATTTATATGATGAATTTAAAGATTTTATTTTAGAGATGATTGTGAATTTATCGTATCTACAAGAAGGTTAGTGGAGTATAATTGTCCTCTTTTGTGGGAGTATGTAAAAACATATTACTCGTAGAGAATAATAGTTCTAATTTTCAATTGTTGAAAATATAATTATCCAAGAATAACTCTTGTTGGATGTGGAAAGATAACAACTTAATTCTTGGAATTAGATCTATGGAGATAGATTGGAAGTTGTTCAACTATTATAAGTCCAAGTACATGGATAATGTACTAAAGATGTTTAGTATTTAAGATATCTAATACTTATGAAGTATATATATAATAAACCTTAATTAGAATTTACTTTTAAAGTTATTATCCATATATATATATATATATATATATATATATATATGGATAATAACTTTAGAAGTAAATTCTAATTAAGGTTCACTTTACTTAGAACAATATCATTTTAAGATTGGAAAGGTTCCAATGTAGCAATAGTAGCTAATTAAGCCATAATATATTTTTCATTTAATGACTAATAGGATCAATAAGTTCTTTAGTGAACTTGATATAGTTCGTTGCATTGTTCAAGATAGTAATATATTATGCAACATTAGAGTCATTAGGCATGTCAAAAAAGCTAAGGTCTCATTAACGATCTAAGGATGTGCTTAGGCAAGTTTTCTTAATTATAATGATAATTAAGATAGAAGTTGTAAGATTTAAGGAAGTGCTCACTATAGAGAATCTTGTAGAACTCTCTCATTAAGCCACTGTCCTATCAATAGGTATATGATACTTAAACAATTGTTTTAGTGCAAGTAGGAGAATGTTAGTTTATGCCCTACAGTCAATCAGTTTAATTATTGTTTAGTGACAATTATTTAAAGGCATTATTTATCTTGTACATGTTTAGATATATATGATAAAGTCTATGAAATAATTATATGTTGAAAATGAAATTATAATGAGATTATAATTATGAGATTTATTTGCATTTATGTAATATCCCTAAATTATTCCTAGTCATTGTTCTATTAAGATTGTACATTAATATAACATAAAAGATTAGCACACGTTATAATTTTCCTTATGAAGGAAGTAGTCGATCTCATAGACTAAAGTATGAAGATACTTAAACAAATGTATGGGTGCTTATTAGAGAAAAAGTTCATTGAAATGACCTAATATGAGAAATCCATTTGGAACATTAGTTGTATGTCTGTGAAAATTCTTATTGTGATGATTATATAAGTGATCATTTGACTTGATATCTCTATAGTTATCTTGTATATGAATTGCTATATTTTGATAATATTTATGACTTATTCTAATCATAGTTTGTTCAGTCAGTAGTCATTGGATAGAGCATGAATTATATAGAGGTAGTTGTGTGATTAAGATAGGATTCATCACCCTAAAGCAATTAAGGACAATGTTCTGTTGTTCTCGACTAGTATTGATTCAAAAAATTCTTGACCAAGGTGGAATGATACTTTGTAAATAGTTTATAAATTTCATTAATTGAATCAATAACTAATTGCAGTGAACTAATATAATTGTACTTAAAATGTAACAGACATTAATTTCATGCTCTATGTCTGATCGGAATATTGTATGATGAAACGATTGAATTGCAAAGAAAAATCATACACAAAAAAGTTAGTCAAAACTACTTTGACGTTCCTAAATATTTGAGTGGTTATGATGCATTGCTAAACGCCAATCTTGATATGTGATCATAAATTATTTAGCTGAAGAATTAAAGATAAATTAAAACGAATTTTAATTTATCTAAT
Organism: Erythroxylum baracoense; assembly: GCA_025629805.1. Lineage (NCBI taxonomy): Eukaryota > Viridiplantae > Streptophyta > Magnoliopsida > Malpighiales > Erythroxylaceae > Erythroxylum > Erythroxylum baracoense. Next base: position 14,659,072 of record JAOTAY010000004.1, read on the forward strand.
TCTAATTCTGGATTAGAATTTAAAATTTATAATCATTGTCAATATATATGGGAACCTAATAGGTCTTACATAAAGAACAGATTGAAGAAAATAAAGATATTTTAATCAAGTTTGACTTGATTGTAAAGTTTGAGAAATTTTATGATTAAATATGAAATATTTAATAAATAAGGATCAATATGAGATATTGATCTTATTTGTGCATAGTTGATATTTAGCTAGAATTATTTGCCATTCTAATTAAAATTTAATTTCAATTAAATTACTAAAATATCCAATACTTATTATAAATAGACTTAAGCTCTATTGGAGCTAACACTTCTTGCTTAAGTCTCTTTATAAAAATTACAGAATTCTCTCAACCTATTCTGTGGATACCATTAGAGGTCCGACACTTTTGTGGCTATGGTGGTTGAGATAAGTCAGTGTAAGAAACGGTTTGAAGGATATAACAAGAAAATGATCAAGCTTCGGAATAAGGTACAAATAGGTTCATGCTTTATTATGATTTATGTGTTAATCATTTTATAGAATTAAAGTGATCTTAGTTTTTGAGAAATCAAAACACAAAAAAGTTTCTTAATTATTATGCTACGATCAGGATCTGATCTCGTTCTGATTTCCAAACAGACACTGCATGTGATTGGTTAAATTCATAATCTTTAAGAAAAAATGTTATAAATCTAAATACTAAGACCTTAACCATCTAAAATATGCAATGCAATTTCATTATATTTATTTGAAATATTTGCAAATAGATATAAAAATTAAAATCATTACGCATCTTTTGGAAGAAATTAATCAATTCACCCACATTTTGATTTTGGAACTAAAAAGCAAAACTCTAAAATAATTACATGTGGATAGTTTAATACTTTTACTATCCACTTAGGTGAGAATGTAAAGAAATTAAAATATTTTAATATTTGAGATGTAGAAAAAAGACTAAACCTTTTTAAATTATGAAATAGGTAGGACTAGTTTTTAAGAGTTGGATATAGAAAAATTAGAGGATATAAAATTTAAGATTTAATTTCTATATTCAATAACCGAAAGCTTGAATGTAATTAAAATCTTCCCAATACTATAAATCTGATATACATAAAAGCTTACTTCTTATCACAATTGATCACATACATGCGGACATGCGCTGTTTACACAATTTATCACATACACGAGTGACACTAGTACTGTTTCATCTTTCTGTTTACATTTTAAATAATGTGACCTAAAATTTTCATATACTCTAAATGTGCTAGTAGTGTGTTATCCTCGATGGATTATTCACACTCCACCAAGCATGAATAATTAAATACATAGTTTTGGTAACATAAATTATTATTTTGATCATTATTACCAAGGTAAAACTTGCCACTGAAGCTATTGGTTCAATGGGAAAAAAGTTTACAATTTTGTCTTTTTGTGTCATATATATTTTAATAAAGTCTTTTTTTAACATATAGATGTGATGATTGAGTTAAAAATTTACTAGTCAAATTACATTTTTGAATAATGATCTATATCGACTTGACTTATTAACTTAATTAACAATCAAGCTCTCGCCAAGTCACCATTGTAATTATCTCTGCAACTTGCAAAATTTTATAACTTTAGTCAATTGCCCCGAACTTCGAGAGGTAACTTGCCGGAAACATTTGGTTACGAAAACGCAGTATATATTCTTTTCCACCGACTCTCGACCTGTCATAGATATATATTTGAAGCCTTAAACAGATGCAGAAATAATGTTAGGTGAAATGGATAGAAGTTCAAGGGTGTCCAAATAACTGATTACTTCCATTATTTCCTTTCCCTAATACAGCTATATGCAAAAACTTTTTAGTACATTGGAAAATTCAGAACATCCTAAACTTGTCTTATTTTCCTGTAACTGCAACAACGTACCTATATAAGGTAGCTATATATGTATTAACTTTGAGTTAGTTGTAGGTTTCTTAGGTGGTCCATTTTCTTCTAAGTCGTCACGAACTAGCTACCTGCCACGATCAAGGCACACATGGTGCTATACTTTATCGAATGGTTCTAGATGGTTATAGAGGTATTTTTGCACATGCCTCTCTTTATGAAAATGCTTTTTAGATCGATCTATAGTTCAGGTGCTGATGAGAAGAGCGGTGGTTTGATGGGATGAAAATGCACAATAAACTCTTAGTTTAATTAGTCGATTCATGCATAGAATATAATAACAAACTTGTGCGAATGGTCCCATCCAATTATATAGATCAAATTCTCACATTATACGCTCAACTTGGCGTCTTGGACAAGTTCGTTCTGGCTAGCTCGATCCATCGTTGTTCATTGTTGGGTCCACGTGTCTCTTTCCGATTTTAAGTAAACAATTCATAAACAAATCTTAGGGGTTCAGCAGATGTATCTCCGGATTGTCCAAGAACCAATTGAATCACGCAAATTCTACAAATTAACAAAGTATTATGATAACAATTAAAAAAATATCTCATACTAATTATTGAAGTATTTTTTTTCAAAAATCACAAGCTAAGACCCCATTCACAATATTAAATGTGGCTTCTCAAAATCCTGAACATTTTCTTTCGTTTTGTTTTGTTTTTATTTTTAAACAAATTTCATTTGCAACTTAATGGTAGAAGGTCGAGTAAATAGACTTCTAGAGAATTACAAGCGCTAACCATCACGGAAAAGGACATATGCAAATGCTCACTATTTGCTCGAGCTGTCATGTGATCCGTAATGTTGTCCTAAAAGTCAAAGATTAAGATTGTAAAATAAATGCCCAAAATGAGATACCTCATTGTGGCTGCCTGTTTCTATGTTTGTTACTCTTTGTAAACAAGAAATCCATATCCAACATAGTCTCTGTTAGCGCCTATATAGTCTTTGCTAGCATCTTTCCTGTTACCATATAGTCTTTGCTATCATCTTTTCTGTTACCAGTTCTGCTTGAATTTATGGCCACTAATACAAATTTCTCAGTCCTAGAAAATGGTTTTTCGCGGCCACCAATTACCATGACCTCAACTTCTAAGAAAATGGAAGAGATTCAACTGAAAGAAGTGAAAATTTCTGTTGCTGAAAATGCTTCCAACTATGACAAAGCCAAGGAAGTGAAGGCATTCGATGACACCAAAGCTGGAGTTAAAGGGCTAGTCGACTCTGGTGTGACAAAGATCCCCAGGTTTTTCATTCACCCACATGGAACAGTAGAAAGCTCACAACCGGAGAAAGGTGACGTCAAGGCACAGCTTCCGCTGATAGACTTTAAAGGCTTTGAAAGTTGTAGACGAGCAACGATAGTTGCAGAGATTCTGAAAGCATTGGAAGAATGGGGTATCTTTCAGGTGGTCAATCATGGAATTCCAGGAAGTGTTATGGAGGAGATGATAGCAGGAATTAGGGGATTCCATGAGCAACCACAGGAGTTGAAGAGAGAATGGTACTCACGAGATACCGATAAAAAAGTAAGGTATGTTTCTAACGGAAATCTCTTGTCGAGCAAAGCACCAGCAGATTGGAGGGATTCGATAGCCTTCGATTTTCAGGATGGTGAAATCGACTCCCAACTTTTTCCTCCAGTATGCAGGTAAGTTATTTATCTTGAAATCGTAAGTAGAAAGGAAGGAACTTCAAGCAACCTTAATCATTCGGGTGATACAAAAGAGCGATTGATATGGCTACACACAAGAATAATTCATGTATCAAGTATATATAATATTAGTGTGAAGAAGTCGTAAATTTATCATACCAAGAAACTAGTCGGTTCGAAAGTTTTAAGAATAGTTCTTGAATAAATAATTAGTTACAAGTAATTAAAACCCTCTTTGGAAAATATGATCTCCTATGTTTTTGTTGTTAAATTTGCAGGGACGCAGTGAGTGAATACAGAAGACACACAGTCAAGATGGGTAAGTTATTAGCTGAGCTAGTAACTGAGGCTTTGGGGCTTCCAACTGACTACCTTTCAAGCATAGGGTGCATGGAAGCACAAGTAGTGGCTTGCCATTATTACCCAGTTTGTCCACAGCCAGAGTTAACTTTTGGAACCAGCAGGCATAGAGACCCGTCCTTTTTGACCTTATTACTTCAAGACACAGTTGGTGGCCTCCAAGTTCGTCATCGAAATCAATGGCTTGATGTAACCCCTCTCCAAGGCGCTCTTATAGTAAACACAGGAGATTTCATGCAGGTAAACTTCTGTGTCTTTTTCTTTTAATCTTCAACTTTTTACTGCTTCTAATAAAATCAGAAGTTGCTTATTAATTCTAGGTAGCGATCTTTGTTCTTACTTGATATTACCAAACAGATAGAAAAAGATATGATCATATCTTAAATATTAATTACACTTTTCTATTTCGAGAAATTAGCACAATAAAATCATCCAAAAAAATTCGGATCCTGCCACTTTACAAATTTCACTTTCCGAGATATAATCCATTCTTAATATTATAAATAATCATTCATTATTGATACTATAACATCAACAGTATATTATTCATTTATTAAAAAAAAAAACAGTATATTATTCATTTTTACGCTTCTTAATTAACAAAAGTCATTAGTTTGCACCTTTCCATATAATAAAAAAACTATTTAACTCCTTCCACGATTTTGATGCAAGTTATTAAGTTGTACGATGGTGGTTATAAGTTTGAAGTCAACAATTATGCAAACTTCTATTCACTTTTCATCCCACCAACTGGTGGTTTCTTTCTTTTTGTTTTTTCTTCATTTATATGCGCAAACAGTTCATCACAAACAAGAAGTTCGAAAGTGTGGAGCATAGAGTAGTTGTAGGAGGGGATAAAGGGAGGGCATCTATTGCATGCTTTTTCCAACCAAGTACAGTCAATCGGTTGAAGCCGTACGCAGCCATAAAGGAGCTTCTGTCTGACCACAACCCTCCCATTTACAGGGAAATCAGTTTTAGTGAGTTTATAACCTACTTTAGGTCCAAAGATTTAGATGGTGACTCAGTCCTTTCACATTTCGAGCTACAGTAATGCTCAGTTAAACGCCTGTCCCCATAATTTAGCTAGCTTAATTACGCAGATTCTTTGCCTTTGTACTAGATAACTTTTTCTAATCGTAGCGGCATTTTAAGCTATTCTTCTTCCTTAACTTTTCTCGTTGTGAGGAACATGTCAATACAAAAAATTAAGTGACTACAAAATTCTGAAAGTGACTACAGCAACCAAGGAGAAAAATATGATGAAAAGATAAGTCACGTTACAAATTTGTTTGTTTGAACTGGATACAATATTCTTCAATTTAGTAATTTATATTCAGCGTTGAGATAGTACCACAACATCACTAATTTTTCACTATTGTTTGCTTGATTAATGAGATGCAATTATTGCTGCGGAATGGTAAAAGGTGAAGTGCTTTTTTAGCTACCAACATTACAATTGACCTGTAGAAAGATCTATAAGAATAGAATTTTGGTGGAATTCTTTCCAAAATAGCTACAAATTCAATGAGGTTGTTCAGATGATAGGGATTTCACGAAAGTTAAAAACCTTTCAGTGACATGAAATTTTATTTATCACATAAAGATATCAATCGTCTAAATCTAAAAATAGATATCAATCATGAAACGTATTTTCATTTTTTTTAATTGAAAGTGTTATTAAAATGTGACGAAGAAAAAAAAACTAATATTATTACACAAAAGAAAGTTATATTCTTTGGCAGTCTTGAGCTCACTTTGTAAGGCTTCAGCTGATGATCTACGTCTTCTGCCCGCAACTTATGATTTTGGGATGCTTATAATAATTGCACTATTATCAAGCTTTTGTAAGATTTTTTGATTTCTATCCATAGCTAATTACTAGTCATAAACGGCCACTTAGATTTCATTAATTACTAAGGTGGACTTATAATGATCCTCTCCCTAATAGCATAACAACAATGAAAAACATTTACTACGCATAAGTTGTTTCTCGCCCGTAAATCCCCACTTCTATCATATTGTTTTGTTATCCTACACGAAAGTTGTGTATGTTATATTAAAAAGCAAGTCATTTAAGGCAGCTCAAAATAATTAGAGATTGGCAGGTTTTCTCATTTACAACAGTCGCGGAAGAAAGAAATAGTATTGTAGACGCCCAAGGTAAAAAATCTTTAGTTAATTTTAAAAATGAAGAAAAATGGTTAATTTGTACGAAATAACCAAATTAAAGAAAAAATCAGGACTTGTTGGAATCTTGGTTCTATTGTGAAACTGAAAAATGAGGCGTTAGAATTCTTTTATATAATAAACAACAAAATAGGAGGAAAAAAAAGAGATTACCAGACAATAAGATAAGCTAACGTGACAACTGATAAAGAACGGCACGGAATAGCGACTGCATGCAAGTTTCAAAGGGTTAAATTTCGAATGCTCCAAATCTACGTTTAAAGAAGAAGATTATTTAGAATTGCCCTCCTTTTACCCATTGGATGGAAAAAGGTAATAGATCAAGGATAGAAATGTCTTGTATTAATAATGAAGATCGAACTGTAAATTCAAAATTAAAAGAAGACTAGATTTATTTAAACATGTTATGAAAATTGCTAAGACTAGAGCAAGTTTGTAGTTAAATAAGAATGAAGAAATAATCACACAGATTTTTATGTGAAAAATCTCTAAACAAATTAGGGCAAAAATTATGGGCAAAAAAAAGAAACTTCACAGTTAAATATTTAGGAGTTACAACTTCTCTCTATTTTACAAGAAAACACACAAAAAATAGAAAAAAAATACTCTCCAATTTGTGGAGATTAAACTGAAGAGGAGAGACTTCTGGAATCAATGAAAACTGATATAGGAAGGCCTATTTATAGGCCTCCTAGATGCATTTAGCCAGCTGTCTGCCCACAGTTGACTGACCTTCATTTTTCTTCTTCTTTCTTCCTACATTTTCTAACTTTGTGCAGCTGGCAATAACTCTTCTTGACTTTGGTGCAGTCGGCAACAATAATCTCCAACTTAAAGATTTGATTGAAAGTCAATCAGGTCTTCACACCATTCTTTCTTCCTTGCCATTTACATGTTGCTCATGTTTCCATCAGGCTACAAGAGGATCGACACTTTATAAATTTTTCAATGTTGACAACTTGTTGTGAAGTTGCTTGCTTGTCTTACTTGTTCTTGTGCTAGTTTTCTTGTTAAGAATAGCAGTTGCAAAGTCATCAAAGACTAGGTGGTCTGCACAAACGTTATTTGTTAAAGTGATGATGAGTTGATCATACGAATCTGGTAGATTTTGAAGTAAAAGTTCATGACGCTCTTGAGACTTTATTTTATGATCCAATGATATGAGTTGGGAAAATAGAGTATTCAAGGTGTTGATGTGCCCTATCACTGAAGTAGGTTCTGACATCTAAAGAGTGTACAATTTTCTCTTAAAAAAATCTTGTTATGGAATGATTTGGCCTCGTATAGCTTACTGAGATGATCCTAGATCTCCTTTATTGTCTTCTTCTCCTTTATGCTTGACAACACCGCATCTGCTAATGTCAAATGAAGATTTGTGATTACATTTCCGTCCATCTCAGTCTACTTATTTTTGTTTGTGAATGTTGTTAGCATTTCGCTGATGACAACTAAGCAGTTATCTTTTCTTAATATAGCTTTCATCTTAAACTTCCACAATGAGAAATTACTTCTATTGAACTTCTCAATCTCAAATTTTGCTACCATTGTTTCTATCACGAATAGAACTCAGCTTCCACTATTTCACATGAATAGTACCCATATGTATAAATAGTACTCAAACATATGAATAGTATCGTATACATGAATAGTACTCCAGTTACTATAGCTCAGCTATAGTAACTGCTACAGTGTTAATTCAAAACTAAATGCAAGAACGTTGCCACCATTCTTAGTTATTGTTTTACTATTCATCAACTTTCATCGTCTTCACTTGAAAACCAACGGATTGCATCAAAAAAATCATCGTAATTTTCTAACTTGTTTCTAATACTACTTGTAAAAATTGACTGGATTAGAGCAGGTCCGTAGCTAAATAGGATTGAAAGAGTAGTATTGAAGAAATAAACACACAAATTTTTATATGAAAAACTCCCAAACAAATTAGGGTAAAAATCACAGGCAAGAATAAGAAACTTCACTATAAAAGATTTAGGAGTTACAACCTCTCTCTATTTTACAAGGAGAAACACTTTCTTAAGAAATAGGAGAAACACTTTCTAAACCGTGGAAATTAAACGGAAGAATAGAGACTTCTGGGATCAATAAAAACTGATATGGGAAGGCCTATTTATAGGCCTCCCTAACGCATTTTGCCAGCTATAGCTGACTTGCCTTCATTTTTCTTCTTCTTTCTTTCTGCATTTTTTAACTTTGTACAGTTAGCAACAACCCTTCTTAACTTTGGTGCAGCCAGCAGCAACAAAATATGTAAAGGACCATCTAAAAGACAACTCAAAACTTTAATACGAGGAGAAATGTGAACATGTTTATTAATAAAGAGGCTTTTGATATAAATATATATAGACAGAAAAACATTTATCTTTATTATCAATAAAAAGATGGGGAATATACTAACGTGTTTTAGTTATTTGCAATAATGTAGTGTAGTAAATTTCTAGGTTGACTTGTGTAGTATTTTAAAGGCACTAGCTTATGTTATGAATATTGGGAATTCATTTAGTTTTAGAGAGGTGAATTAAGTAGAGAGCTTCTTAACATTTATTGTTAATTAAATGCTTCCACAGCCTGTCAATTTAATTCATGGTTTCCAAAGTGCTATTAGTAGGGTCGGTCTTACAGATTTCAAACTGTAAGGATATCAATTCACATGGGATAATGGGCGAATTGGTGAGAATCATGTGGAAGCTAAATTAGACCGTGTGCTTGTATCTGAGGGGTGGAGGAATATGTTTCGGTTGTCTAAAGGGTTAGTTCTTAATTTAACTACATCTGATCATCTTCCCATTTTTGTTCAGCTATAAGTTTATGTTCCAAGGTCAATGGTGCATTTATTTCGGTATGAAAATCACTGGTCTATGGAGCCAAAGTGTCGTCAAGTAATTGAGGATTATTGAAGGCTTCATAGTGGAGCTAGTTTCTTGGATAAGATTGCAGTTTGTAGTAGAGCTCTCAATGAGTGGGGGGAGGGATACTGAAATAAATTTAAAATGGAGATGGTTGAATGTAGGTAGAAGCTGAGACTTTTGAGAGGCCAAAGATCTCATTCTGATCGATGTAATTACCTGCAGATAAAAGAAAGACTAGCAGAAATCTATGTGCAACGGGAACTATTTTGGAAACAAAGGGCAAAGGAGGCTTGGTTGCAGGGTAGTAATCGCAACACTCGTTACTTTCATTCTAAAGCTTTAGCAAGACAAAGGATGAACCGTATTGAGCAATTGAAAGATGAGAATGGTGATTGGAAGACTTGGGATACGGGTTTGAGTGAAGTCATTTCAAATTATTTTCGCAATCTTTATTCGGCACAGGCATGCTCTCTAGACAGCATCCTTAATTCTTTAATTTAGTTCCTCGTCGTATTTCTGATGAGGATAACCAAACTCTTGAGGAACCTTTTTCGGCAGAGGATGTGAGGCAGGCTGTGTTTGCAATGGGGAGTGACAAGTCTCCTGGGAGTGATGGTTTAAATCCAGGATTCTATCAACAATTTTGGAACTTGATTGGACCTGATGTCACGACATTTTGTCTTGAATGTGCTAACTTAGGTACTTTTCCTTCTGAGTTAAATGAAACATTGCTAGTTTTAACTCCAAAAAAACAAGTTCCGGAATGTATGGCAGATCTTCGCCCGATTGCTTTGTGTCAAGTGCTTTATAAGATAATCTATAAGATGTATGCGAATAGATTGAAAATTGTCCTTTCTAAGATTATATCTCCCACCCAAAGTGCTTTTGTGTCTGGAAGGCATATTCAGGATAATTCGATTGTTGCCTTCGAAACTCTTCATTATTTGAGGGCTAGGAGGTACGGTCGAGTTGGTTTTGCTAAATTAAAGATTGACATTAGTAAGGCTTATGATAGGCTCGAATGGGGTTTTCTGAAAGCTATCATGGGGAAAAAGGGGTTTGGTGCAAAATGGATTAATTTGATTTATTCCTGTGTTTCATCGGTATCCTATAATGTATTGCAGCAAGGAAGACTTATTGGGCTAATTATTCTAGGGATAGGTTTAGTCAAGGAGGCCCTTTGAGCCCGTACTTATTCATAATTTGTGCTGAAGCATTATCTCAGCTTATTCAGGAAAGAGAGAATTCTGGTGCTATTCATGGGATTAAAGTGACTGGGGGAGTGCCAACTGTGTCCCATTTATTTTTTGCCGATGATAGTGTGTTGTTCTTTAAAGCTACTTTGGGTGAAGCTCAGATTATCCGATCCTTGCTACAGGAGTGAATTTGCATCAGGGCAAGAAATTAATTTTACCAAATCTTTGATTTATTTTAGTCCGAATATGGGGGCATTTATTCTGAGGGATATATGTTCTTTGTTGAATGTTGAGGAACATGATGATCTTGGTACGTATTTGGGTCTTCCGATGGCTATTGGCAGAAATCAAAAAGAAGTTTTTGGGTACATTAAAGATTGTGTCTAGAAGAAACTTAATTTCTGGAAGGTAAAGAAGTTGTCTAAGGCCGGAAAGGAAATTCTCTTGAAAACAGTGCTCCAAGCAATACTGAATTATATTATGATGTTTTTCTTATTTCCGAAGTCTCTATGTGAGGGGTTGGAGAAAACTATGTGTCATTTTTGGTAGGGTATTTCGGAGAACAATCATGATATTCATTGGATGAGTTGGAAGCGTCTTTGTCGGGATAAGAATGCGGGGGGTTTAGCTTTAAAGCAATTACGGGAATTTAATATTTCTCTTCTTGGGAAAATTGGATGGAAATTGGTGAAGGAACCTGACTCTTTGGTGGCACGATTGTTGAAAGCTAGATATTACGCTAATTTTGATTTTTTTGTGGCTCCTTTGGGTAGTAATCCAAGTTATCTTTGGAGGAGCATTAGGGAAAGTCAGGAGGTTATTAGAAGAGGGTTCTATTGGAAGGTTGGAAGAGGTGACCGGATTGCTTTATGGACAGAACCTTGGTTGAGAGATGTGCACAATCCTTTCATTACAACACCTTTTGATCCAGACTTTGGTGTTCATTATGTTCAGGATTTGATTATTAATGGAAGGTGGAACTTGCAGCTCATTAAAGGTATTTTTAATGCTTGTGATTCTGATTTAATCTTGAGAATTCCATTGATTGCTGGGGCTATTGATGAGGTTATATAGAGATTTGAGGATAAAGGACATTATACAGTGAAATCTGCCTATAAGGTTCTTATAGAGAGATTTGCAGCTGCAGTGCATTCGAATGTGGCTAGGGTGTGGTCTCGGTTATGGAAGATTAAAGTGCCTCCACAAGTTTTAAATTTCCCTTGGAGAGCAAGCAATGATATCCTACTAACCCGTGACTAGTTGAAAAGGAAACGAGTCAAAGTGCCTTTGTTATGACCGTTATGTAGTCAATCTGAAGATAATATCTTACACTTGCTGGTTAATTTCCCCATTGCTAAGCAAACTTGGCAAGCGTCTCTTCTTGGTTGGTACTCACCTGTGGTATCTTCTTTCCAAGAATGATTGGGGAAAGTTTTTGCCATCTTTAATGATAAAGATGCTACTGTGGCACTAACTATTTGTTGGCAGATATGGAGCTCTAGGAATGACGTGATATGGAAGCAGACATTCTCGTCGCCGCTTGGAATTTGGCTGAAGGCTTCCAGATTTCTGAAGGAGTTGCTAAAGGCTAATACTGTTCAGGATAGAGGTTCTGCTATAGCAGTAAAATGGCAGCAACCAGATATTGGCTGGGTTAAATTAAACGTTGATGCTGCAGGTTTTGTTGGTGGTTCGGGTGCACGGTATGGGGCAGTAGTGAGGGATAGTGATGCAAGGGTTTTCGGTGTTAAGGTGGGCAAACTGGAGGCTCATTTAAGGCTAGTGGAAGCCGAAGCTATGGCCATGAAAGAGGCCTTGAGTTGGGTGGAGGGAAAAGGTTGGAGTCGGATTATTGTTGAGAGTGATAGTTTAATATTGATTAATGCGTTACAAGACAAGGATCCTATGTGTGTTTCGGTGTTT
>JAOTAY010000004.1:14680266-14699001 GCA_025629805.1 Erythroxylum baracoense
TCTCTTTTCTTCTTCTTTCACGATACTTCCTATCTTCCTCTCTCAATTTTCGTTTTTCCTTCTTCCTAAAGCAAGACAACCTTATTCCTTTCCCCATTATGCCCTTAATGACTAGAAAAGTCATTCCTACCCTTCATTTAATACTTCTTGACTTTCTTAACATAGTGACATACCAAAATTGCCCTTATTCCTTCTTAAGACATAAATTTCACTTCCTAATGAAATAAAATCATCTTTGAAATAAATAATTAAATCCTTATAATTCAAGCTAAGGAAAAAATTCAAATTAACTATAATGCTTAATTCGACAAAATATTTCGGGGGCCAACAATATTAGCGACCAAACATACTTCGTCACAAAATATTTTTACCTACGTTTAAAAAACATCTCTAAAAACATTTACCTACAGGATGAATTAGTAGCTAAAAGTTTTTTGCTAGTAAAACAAAATCGTCACTAAAAGTAAATAACGACGCACAAGTTTTCGTGGGAAAAAACTTTTATCTACTAAACGTAAACCTTGCACAAAACTATTACCGACGTTTCTTTTAATCGTCGATAATACATTTTTTCAACGAAATTTGTTTCTCGCAAAAATGTTTTCGCGACGACTTCTGTTAAACGTCGTTGCGACAATTTTTCTTCTTTAGTGACGATTAAAATCGCCGCTAAAAATGCTATTTGTTGTAGTGATACGAAGGTGTCATTCCTTTTAGACTTTTCACCTTTTGTCTGAAATAATACGAAGGCACCAATCCTTTGGGACTTTTCACCTTCCCTCTACTCTTCATGCGACGCTATGGATACTAGAAAGAGTTGTTGTTGGTTTAGTGTTCAGGTGTACGTAGTGTCCGCGTTCAAGTGTTGTTGGTGATCCCTTCGTTTACGTCAGGTGCTGTTGGTTTCACGCCGTTCACGTACAGGTTGCACTGGTGCTTGGTTCATGTCATTCACGTCAGGTACCTTGGTGCTTGGTTTCACGTCGTTCACGTATAGGTGTTGCGTTGGTGCTTGGTTAATATCCTTCACATACAGGTGCATTATCTACTTCTCCGAAGCTCATGCACTAACACTATTTGGAAAGCATTAAAGTCAATGTTTATTCCAGAAAATTCATTTACGTGTAGTCGTGCAGGTGTAAAGATAAACTAGTAAATTAAGTTATGTTTTAAACCATTATTTGCTTAAGAGATATAAATGTATATATGAGGATTTTAGTTGAGATCTTAGGGGAAACTAAATCAGCATAAATAAATTAAGTTGCATAAAGAGTTAGGACTTGTTAGTAATGTATGGTTGCTTTTATCTTTGGGTTTATCTTACTAGTAGATACGACTTGTCATCAATATCCTAAGGCCTTGAATGGTCTACACCTGTAAAACTTTTGATCAATATCAATATCAATTTTCTTTTATAGGCTCACATTGAAAAAGTGCAAAAGGAAAATAATAGTGAAAAACTTGATAAAGTTGTGGCTGATTTGGGGGTGATAAAGCCTGGCCGTAATAAACTTTTTGGAAGAGATGTGAAAGCATCTACCATGAAAGAAAAAAAATATGGTGAGTGAAGCCTTGTACAAAGTTCCTAATGAGTATTTGCAATCCATCAAGAATGCATTAGAAGAAGAAACGAACCAAAAAGTAGAAGTTGAAAAGTAGAGAATGAGAAAGGAATTAGAACAAAAGAAAGTTGAATGATTGGAAATGAAAAGGTAATTTGAACAAGATAAAGCTGATAGAGAAGAAATTTGAAACAAATGTTCTCCGTCATTTAATCTCAGCTTGGGCAAGTTAACACCATTGGCATAGACATGCTTTGTAAATTGATTACACCTAGTCAATCAAAAAAGGAATTTTCTATTCCTCTAAACTATACATATCAATATGACGAATATCAAGTAATAAATTTCCTTAATTTAGTATTTTTGTACATTATCTTATTATCTTTTTTGTTGAGATTTGTTGCTTATGTTCATGTTTTATGAATTTGTTCATAAAAAGAAGTGAATCATTGTGTTGTTAGTTGTTGAACTACATTATTTGTCTTGACTAAATTGACGTCACAATAAAGTAGTTAGTATTTTATTTTTTAGATATATCAACCTATTTATGAGCATAGTAGTTTTATAATTCTAATATACTTCTTGTTTCTTTCCTTCTTTTTTTGTAAGATGGTGATGATTTAGAGTGGACAAGGAGGTAGTTGGTGAAAGATTTTGAATAGCCCATACATATTGATTTTGTTTAGCATTTAGATTAATTCAATTATATTCGATGTGGAATGGTAGATGATATTGTAGATGAATATTTTAGCTAATGATTTTTTGCTTTCGTATTTTAAATATATTAAAAAATTGAATTTTATAAGTTCTTATAGACTATATATTATATATAAATGTTGTTTTTTATCGTTAATTTATCTTTGATGGTAGGTAGGTAATTAAGACGTACATTAATTTCTATGTATTTCTTTTAATGTCTATATAAATGTTGCCTACATAATAACAAGAGCTTAATTTTACATTAAATAATATTAGTAACGAATGAATAAATTGTTTCTTTTATTATTACAAATTGTTGCCTAAAAAAATTTATTTTGTTACCTTATAGAGACTGAAAAGTATTGTAATACTTATTTAATATTGTTGCTATAGTTTGAAGGTAATCTGTTGCCTGAGTCAAAAACTTAAATCCATGACTCAGAATAAAAAACATCAAATTGCTGCTTGTAACGGGCGATTTGATCGCACCATGTACCGTCGAGCAATATGCAAAGTGGACCTGTGTGATTAGCGTGAACGCACTCTTTCGGCGTACTGTTCAAGACTTCAAGGAATGGGCTCTTCTCATTGAGGTCAACTTGTAATTTCACCGGCCATTCATAAGTTAAATCTTAGGTTGAAACTTGTAAAAGAAGACTGCAGAAAACGAATCTTCTTGGATGGAAAAAGCATGTCTAATTTCCATGTATCGTCGTCATCTTCACGCAACTAGTTATATATATGACCAACAGCCAATCAAAATAAGTGAAAAGATGAGACTTTTCCTTAAATTTGTTTCTTCTGTGTCGAGAAGTATAATTTAGAACTAGTCAGACCAAAAAGATATAGATTTGGTTAGGTAAACTCTCAGAATCCGGCAGGTTTTGGCGATTGTAGGTGAGAATGAAGAAATGTAAGAGAGTTTAATATTCCACCAAAGCTTAACAAAAGTTCTAGAAAGTCAAATGTAATGTAGTACTAGTATATCCACGCATGATGAGGAAGGAGACCCATCTCATTTTATGGGAAGAGACAGGAGTTACCAGACTTTTTAAAAGAATAAACATAACCAAATTCATTTGAATACCGTAGATATGTTTTGTCCGTTTCCGTCACCAAGTCCAACCTTGCATGCAGTATACCGTAACTTACCGGCCCCAAAATCCGACCATCAATGCCAATTGTAGTTACATTGTTTATTAATTATTTTAGTATTTATTAACATATAATAATTTGTATTAAAAATTTGACAAGAATTTAGTAAAATATTTTTTTATATTTCTAATATCACTACATATTTTTAGTAATTTTAAAATATAATTTTATATTTCAAAAAGGTGTACTTACAGTCAAACTCGACCCTAGGCGAGGACAAGCAGGTCACCTAATGACTCTGTCATAGCAAAGGTTCAAGTCATTAACCAAAAAAATGAATCAAAAATAAAGGAAACTTTCAGCTGGAAAAATAGTTCTCTGTAAAATTGAGAAGAAAAACGATGTTTGTACGATACAATCATACTCTCGTTAAAGCCATACCAAGCATGCGAATAAAGAGGATACATGAAAGCCTATTATTTCTCGTTAAAGCCGGTTCAGTTCTGGTCAACTTGGAAAAAAAAAATAATTTTAAATTAATTTAAGGTCATAAAATTTTTACGATTATTGGAATTGTCCGAAATCAGTTTAATTTGAAACCGATTTTTTTCCGCAGCCTACTCTCGTTAAAGCCATACTAAGCATGCGAATAAAGAGGATACATGAAAGACTGTTATTTTCTGGACTTTTTCTGTCAAAGAAAACTTTTCTCCGTTACATTTTTCTTTCACTTTAATTTATTTTCTATTTTTATTTTCCGAGCATTACACTGTAAAAGTAAGCATATGCAGCCAAGAAGGTGTAATTGTACAGCCTGGTTCGAATTCCACGTCTATGGACGCTACTATAAGTAGGGGAGGCTATTTGGATAGTTCTACACTCTTAAGGCAACCAACAAATATGAATACCCTAATTCATTCAACACTATTGCCATTTCTTTGTGTTCTTGTATTTACATTCTCTTATGTAGCTTTAGCTGGCAGGAGTCATGAGGATTTTCTTCAATGTCTATCTCTTTATTCTCGTAACACTCTCTCCATTTCTAAGCTCGTGTACGCCCCTAGCACCCCCTCGTATTCTTCTGTTTTGGAGTTCACTATCCAGAATCTTAGGTTCAATACAAGTTCCACTCCGAAGCCTCTAGTCATTGTAACACCTAAAAAGGTAACTGAGGCGCAGGCAACCGTTTCTTGTTCGAGGAAACACAAAATGCGACCAAGAATTCGTAGCGGTGGACATGACTATGAGGGTCTTTCCTATGTTTCGCCTCTTCCTTTTGTGGTCCTTGATCTTATCAACCTTCGAACAATCACAATCGATGTTGGCAGCAACACTGCTTGGGTCCAATCTGGTGCCACTCTAGGTGAACTATACTACCAAATTTCTCAGAAAAGTAGGACCCTTGCATTCCCTGCCGGTGTTTGTCCTACTGTTGGTGTTGGTGGGCACTTCAGCGGAGGAGGGTACGGCTTATTGTTCCGAAAATATGGCCTGGCCGCAGATAACGTAATAGATGCTCTGATAATTGATGCCAAGGGTAATGTCCGTGACAGAGCTTCAATGGGAGAAGATCATTTCTGGGCAATTAGAGGCGGTGGAGGAAATACCTTTGGAGTTGTTATTGCATGGAAATTGCGTCTGGTTCAAGTTCCACCAACCGTGACTCTGTTCTCAGTCCCAAGAACAGTAGAACAAAATGCAACCAATCTTATCTATCAGTGGCAATTTGTAGGAAATAAGCTTCCCCAAGATCTAATGCTACAAGTTATCTTAAGCAAAGGCAATACAACTGGTTTAGCGAGTTTCAATGCCTTGTTTCTTGGTGGGGTCGATAGGCTTCTCCCATTGATGCAAGAGAGATTCCCTGAGCTTGGTTTGGTAAAGGAAGATTGCAGAGAAATGAGTTGGATCCAAGCTCAAGTCACCTTTGCATCCAGTTTCGCTAGCAACGTATCATTGAATGTTTTGATTAACAGGAATTCTCCATTTAGAGGGAATTTCAAAGGTAAGTCCGACTATGTGATGACACCAATAACCGAGAAGGCACTTGAAGGCATATGGGAAAATTTTCGTCAACTTGAATCGGTAAACATGGTTATGACACCATATGGTGGGAAAATGAGTGAGATTTCACCCTATAGCATACCATTTCCACACAGAGCTGGGGTTTTATACAAGATTGGTTATGTGGTGGCTTGGATTGAGGGAACCTCTAACGCATCGCAAAGGCACTTAGGTTTGACGAGAAATCTTTACAACTACATGACTCCATACGTATCCAAAAATCCTCGAGCAGCATATGTCAACTACAGGGATCTTGACATAGGAATGAATAATGAAGATTATACAAGTTACTGGCAAGCTAGAGTTTGGGGTATCAAATACTTCGGTAATAACTTCGACAGGTTGGTGCATGTGAAAACAAAGGTTGATCCTACCAATTTTTTCAGAAATGAACAAAGTGTCCCAGCTGTCTGAACCTGCTGATTAAAGATATTTAGAGCTTGATCTTGTTCCTAATAAGATGTCTTTCTTTATTACAATTCATAGAAAGTTGCTGGCTGTGAAACAAGTCACTTGACATACCACACATTGTGTTACCGCTATTCAGCTGAGATCGGAATAAAATATTGACGATGGAAGAAATCATCAATTTCTCGTGGGTTCTTTTTATTTTTTTTGCAGGCATAGTATGCAGATTAAGACTTATCTCCTAATCCCCTCCAATTTATGCAAAGAGTTAAGTAATGGGTCAATTGTATAGATATTATAATTTTAAATATAGAATATAATTAAACTAGAGGTGTATTTGTTTGAACCAGCCAGACTTATGTATTAAGTATAAATTATAATTATAATTTAAGGAAATTAAAACACTAAAACATTGATTTTTTTATAAAAATTAATTTGTATTAAAATTTTATACAATCAAAAGTTTTATTCAACCCGACTTTTTAGTTATCAAGATTTAAAACAAAAGGCAACCTACACCACGCAATAGTCAACAATTCTATTTTTAAAGACTTTTTTGTTCTCATTTACATTATAATATTAGCAGCAGAGGAACATGCCCATTGTCGTTCTGCTTATTCCAATCAATAATTGATCATATACTATATAAAATTCAATGGTGATAATGTACAGGCCAATATATTTTGATGATTATGCGTTGATAGTTCGACGATAACTGTAACGCAACCAAAGTCCAACCCACCGAATCAATTGTTTGTTTTCAAGATAACTAAAGATAGGTAAGTTCAAAACCTTTCTTGAAGACCATGATGACTTGTCTGAAACAGTTTTCGTTATTAAAACTCCGTTTGGTTAATGTCAGCATCACGAATGTTCTGTTCACGAAAGGGCAAACTTCATTTTCAGAATTGGAATGACCATACGGTTGCCAAAATTGAATTTGTTATCCAAACCTTAGATATATGAATTTATTCTTGCTCTAAATTATTAAACCTATTCTAAGTTTTGAAACACTCCTCCGTCGGTAAATTTATAGATGGATTTCTCAAATTTATGACTAATTTTATCGATGAATCTTAGTGGTCTGTCGGTAGATTCACTACATATTACCAACAAATTTTGGTGGTCCATCAATAAATTCACATTTTACTGACGAGTTTTGCCTTTCCGTCGGTAAATTTATTGATTTTTTTAAAAATTTTCCCTATATTTAATTTTATTTGATAATCTTATGATTGATGTATAATTTATACAGTTATCAATTGATAATATTTTGATTTATTTCTACATTTAATTTGTTAAAACAGAAAGCTGATTGATGATATAAAGCAAAAATTATGTTAATTGATAATAAAAATTATTATCTACAACAATAAGTATTTAATTCATGCAAAATGACTACAACTACGCTCTTCATTTGGTGAATGCGGATGCTTTGAATGTTGCGATGAGATGCTGCCTTTCTCCTTCAACCCATCCATCTCATTACGAAGTTTTTTGGGCTATGTACTCTATCTACTATTGCAACTGAGTTGCCAGTACCTATACTGTGCTCTTCATAGACTTCATTGGATGCGAACCGCCTATTAGATGTGTTGTACTAGATGTGAAGGATTGCGAATAACATTTGCAAGCAAATGAACCTAAGCCGAAGATCCTTCCATGACGGTCCCTATCACCTACTGCATGAAGATATATTTGACTCTCATCAACATCTTCAGATTGCTAAGACTGTCATTGAATGCTTTCTTATCTTTGGTCCTATCAAAAGGCAATGTTTATGTTAATAAGTGATAACTATTAAGGATTAATATTAAAGCATAAATTTCATATATATTTAGTTCTCTACATTTGGTGTTAATGAAGGTTACACCGTCATGCTTCTTAGTGTGAATGTGCAAAATGAGCTAACAGAGTGTAAGCTTCCTGCCGACAGACTTTTCCTGCATCAAAATAAAATGTTATAAGTGAACTACAATTTACAAAATTTCAGCATATTTTTCTCTTTTTTAATGATATTTATCCCTGTTGAACAAAGAAAGTAACTTAAACAAGATAATCATATATGGCACTAGAAATTTTTAACTTTATCATTCTTCATAATACACATATTTTTATTCCAAAATTTACACATTAAATTAAATTGAAATACATCAAAGTAAAAAAATCAAAATATAAGTATAAAGTGTAGATACTTACAAGACTCTCTAAATGCTCGTTGTAGGTAATAGATCTTCCAGTGTATATGGGAAGACTCTCCTCACCCCCCTGTCCTCCACATCTGTTGGTCGAATTATGCTCTGAAATAGACATTGCCTAGGGTGATGTCCAATACTGCTGCCAGCGACTCCATATTTCTTCAGAAATATAAGGAGATTGTACACTAATCTTGTGTTTTGCACCAACAAAGTCTCTATAACGTGTACGAGTTCATCTCTCCCATACTATAAATAATCGTATCAAATTCAAAATCCAAAAAAAATCTTTCTAAAAAAGAAAAAGCATACGATAAATACTTATAACCTATAATATTTATCTAATTAATGTATACAAATTAATTAAAAAATACAAAATATATTTTGTGTACCTCAAACTGCTAATAATAAAAGTCCTTTGTTACTTGAGAGATATTCTTCTATATATAACCCTCAAGATCAATCTTCTCCTTAAACTTGAATGTCATATTTCTTGAGCACGGTCTAGACAGAATCAACCTAATTAAAAACAATTTTATATTATTTTTAAATTTAAACCTATAGCTTAATTATAAATATATGGTGTTTCATGTATTTTCACTTACAAATTGTCGATAATTGTGATGTAAATTCTTCCAGCAACTCCCTCAACTCCAGGCTAGAGGTCGCCTCCTTCATCCGCATCGTTTATCTATGATATCTCTGTCAGCATAGGGGTGGTGGATGGTGTAGTAGCAGCTATGGAAGGATATGCCTCATTTGAATGTGTAATAGCTGGAGGTATAACATCTGATTCTGGTGCAGCTACAAAATGTAATGCTTCACTTGGAAAGTAACTGGCTCCAAATTGTGGTCTGAACCTGGGTTGCATTATTTCTTGTTTTCTCTTTGGTGACAATTTTAACCTAAAATTCATATTTTATTGAATATTCCATAAATATAACAATTCCAATTCAATATATAACAATATATTGTTGATTTAATAATTGATTTATTGAATATACTATTATATTACAAACACAAATTAATCACTATCAGTACTTAATTGTAAATCAAAATCATCACCATCTTCTTTGTCTGAGGAATTAGAATTAAACTTAGTCTCCTCTTCAGATCTCTCGCCCTCTTCATCCTCTCCAGGTGAAATTTCAACATATTTATTATTTGGATCGTTCAAAGGTTCATTCTCGTCATATGTAACAGATGCATTTATTTCATAAACATCTTCCTGAAACGTTTCACTTTTAATTCTCTGTTCTCCTTTTCCATGTAATTTAAAAACACCTTTAGGTTTAACTTTGCAAATGGCTAACTAATCTGACTTATCTCATCGTAAGTTAGGAAAAGGGACATAATACACCTGGATCGCTTGCATTGCTAACAAGAAAGATTCAAATTGTCTAAATCTTTTTCGCTAGTTGATTTCTACTAGATTGTCTTTTGTGCCAACAGTAGGAGTTTGCTCAAACCAGTCACAGTTAAATATCACACTCAGCTTTGTTGGTAATGTAGGGTACTTAATTTCAAGTATCTCAATAATTTTACCATAGTAAGCCATCAATTCTCCCTATACGCAAACCCCATTATTTACTGTTGCCATGCTATGACCATGATATTCTGTATGATATTTGTATCTATTAACGAAATACACCGAATATGATTTAACAATTCGCAAAGGTCCTTTCACAAGATCATGTATGAACTTGTTCTCTATTGGATTTTCTAAGGCCTACATAAAAGCAATTATCATATTAAATAGTATAATGTCATTTGAACACTTTAACCTTACACTTCAATCATTTTAATAATTGTAAGTGAAAACTTACATATTTCTCGAACCATCGAGGAAAGTGTTTTCTAACTTCTTTATTAATATTATCCTGCGTTTTCTCAAGCATTAGCTCACGTAACCATTCCTTGTATAATCTAAAAATATTATTATGTATTTCAATTGTGAATAACACTAAATTTCAAAGCTCAAATAATCAATTTCAAAATCAACTTCAACTTACTGCATGAAAGGTTGAACCTATTGATAGTTCAATAAATGTAACCATAGGCAGCCTCTATTTCTTCCTCTATTAATATTCTTCTTGTTGAACGTCCATATGTTCATCAAAGATATGTGAAAATGGATAAGTTACCATCAGCGTCACCTGTTCCTCCCCCATCATCATTACGAGGAACTTTTCTTTCTCTTGTATGAATATGCGACTCAAAATAATGTGAACAAAATGCACTTGCTTCCTCCACTAAATAAGCATTACATATCAAACCTTCAACTCTAGCCTTGTTTTTGAAATTTTTCTTCAAGTAATGCAAATACCTATATTAGCGAGTAGGGTTATTAAAATTCTGTTGTTAAAACATGTCATTACTTTAATATAAATATTTATTATAATTACCTCTCAAATGGATACATCCATCGATATTGAACTGGACGAGTAAGTTTAGCCTCATGTGTAAGATGCACAGGTAGATGCTCCATACAGTCAAAGAAGCTTGGAGGGAAAATCCCATCTAATTTGCACAAAATTACAAGAATTTTCCTTTTTAGTTTTTCCATTTCAGTCAACTTTATTTCAAATGATGTTAGTTTTTGAAAAACAAACTCAATTATATTATAACTTCCTAAACCTTATTCGGTAGCAACTCCCAAAATTAAATTAGAATTAGCCTTTGCATAAATACATGACAATCTTTTCATCCCAAATAATTTGTACTTCCTCATGTCCGCTCACCTTACTAAGTTTGAAACATAATAGTAAAAAAACTTTAGACTTTTCAACCATTCACACAATATTTCCTTTTGTTTTTTGTCTAAAGTGTAACATACTTTTGGATATTTACCGATGCGAAAATCTTTATCTAACTCATTCCTTCTACAAAAAAGTTTCAAATTAGCTCATGATTTTGCATTGTCTTTTGTTCTCCCTTCAATGTTCATTATGGTATTGGACAAATTGTCCAAAATATTTTTTCAATATGCATCACATCTAGATTATGATGTATCGAATTAGTTTTCCAATATGGCAAATCCTGAAAGATGCTTCATTTTCTCTAACCAAAGTTTTTACTAATGCTTATATTAACTTCATCAGGTTCAAGTTCTGCAACTTTTAGTAACCTTAATTCATTAATCTCCTGCAATATCTCTTCACCAGCTTTGTGAGGGGGAGGAGGTGTTTGTATTATCCTATTCTTAATGAATTTTTTATTGCGTTTAAATGGATGATTTGGAGGAAGAAATTTCCTTTGGTTGTCAAACCAATATGTTTTGCCCTCATTTGGAAGATAAACGCATTAGAATCATTGCCACTATAAGGATGTCCCTGCTGTGCTCCATCTAAACAACATAACATATGCTAGAAAATCACTAATACTCCACATCAAAGCTGCTCTTAACATAAAATTTTGTTTTAGAGACACATCATATGTCTCTATACTATATTCCCAAAGATGCTGCATTTCAGACACCAATAGTCGTAAGAATATATTAATTTTATGCTTTGCATTTGTAGGCACTGGCACAATCACTGTCAAGAACATATATGCCTAATTCATACACATCTATGGAGGCAAATTTTAAGGAGTAATTATGATTAGCCATGATGAATATTGTTGGTCAGGTTAACCAAAAGGTTGGAATCTATTTGTCGACAATCCCAACCTAACATTTCGAATTTTCTTATAATAGGTGTTATTAAAATGTTTCCATACTAGTGCATCCGATGGATGGCTCATTATTCTATCTTCCTATTCGTGTTCATTATGCCATCTGATGTGAGATGCAGTAACATCACAAGCATATAGTCTTTGAAGTCTTGGAGTTAATGGGAAATAATAAATTTGCTTCCAGGGTACTAATTTCTGTTTCATAAAATGCTTTCTAGGCTTGAACCTAGATTTGCCACAAAAATTGCACTTTTGTAATTCCATATCATTTTCCCAATACAACATACATCATAATTTGCAATAATAAATTTTTTCAACAGGCAAACCAAGACCCCTAATAAGTTTTTTCATATTGTAAAAACTATCAACCATTGTATGATTAGGAGGCAATGATTCATTATACCATCCAAGAATTTTATCAAAACTACGATCAGAAATATGCCCTTCAGAATTTGTGTTTAATATTCTAGCAATTGAGTCATTGTCTCACATTTTGGCTATAATCCTTGGTTAGCTGAGTGTAGTAAGTCAAAAAATTGTTTTGCATATGGGTTTGGTTCTTCTTCAAGATTTTCTATATTTTCCTAAAAGGTGTAACTCGCTGCATCATGTACCATTTTCATGTAAGGATTTTTAGTTACACCTATATTATTTGTTCTAAATCCAATCCCCCCTTCAAACTCATCCACATTTACTGACGAGTTTACTTCATTACTCCTTAAAATGCTATAAATCAATGGCTCCCTATGTCTTGTCCACTCAAAACAATTTGGAACAAACCCTTTTCTCCGCAAGTGGCCATTCACTTCATCAATAGGAAGGAAACGAATATGTTTACACTTTTTACATGGACATATGATTTTTGGGCCATCCACATATGCAAGTTGAGAACATGCATAATGAATAAAAGCTTCAACTCCCTAAACAAACTCAGGATTAATGAAACCATCAGGTTTTAATCATTTATACATCTAAGATCTATCAACATTACTCATATATGCAAAACTGTTAATTTAAAAAAGCGATTTCATAGTTAGTATCCTTCATGTCTCCTAAGTTTATGGAACATTTAACCTTTACTTTACACAACATCCCCTAAGTATTAATCAAATGAATTAATCACCTACAATTGATTTTAATACTATAGTACATGGCATTGTTTATACCTGTGAATTAAGAAAGCAAGTTCTCGCTGTGACTCCTAGACTTGTTGAATTTTTCATCGATAAGCCTTATGGGAGCTGCATCATAGGTTTCCAACCTATATACTATCCTAGGGATTTATTATCCATCAAATCATCCATATGATCTCAAACTCAATCCACATATAGTAAATACTTATGTAATCATGCATCTAATCATCAATGATTCAAACAAAACGAAAAACATAAATACTTAGGCTATTAAAGAAGAACATAAAAACTCATAAATGATTATAAGAATATTCTAATCAACAACACAAAATCAAGACCTACTTTGCATTCACACAAAACCCAAACGTATCATAATCGTATTATTAAAGCAACACATATGGTAGACATTAGTTGGACGACTTACCTGGATGGACGGACAACTATAGACTACAAAGAAGAAGGATAAATGATGCTCTTCAACACAAAATAGGGCCCGCAAAAAAGAATATTTCATATTTAATATAATGAACTTGTTCAATAGTTTTGTTATATTTTAATATATTAAAGCAAGCAAATCAAAAAATAAGGCAATTGAGTATAATGAAATAAGTACCACCTTTACTTTAATATATTAATACCATAATTGAGTACAAAGAATACGATCATAACTTATAAAGAATACTATGACTATAGAAATTATATTACAAATCTATATAAGAAATATCATCATAATATAAATGAGTAATATCTTTACTTTAATTTTTCATTACACTATACAAATAAGTATCAACTTTACTTTAATATGTTTATACCATAATTAAGTATAAATAGTATCAACATAATATCTAGAGAATATCATGACTACAAAATTAGGTGTAAGATATGTGGTATTTTGGAAGTCATCTTATCAATAAGATAATGAGAAACTTGCTCCTCTAATTGGTCCAGATGATTTGCAATGATATCAAAGCACTTTTTTTAGTTACCTCAATATCACATTGATCTTAATTTGTACCTTGATCTTATCCTATATAAGTTTGATTAGTTTTTGGTGTGTAGGACCATCTATAGTCTCAATTTGGTATTATATACTCCAAGTTAACATATATTCCTCATTGACTTTTCTCACCATGTCCACTTTTATCACCTCAAAGTCTATGTTAAGTGTAAAAGAACCAAATGTCAAATTCGTGATGTTAACATATACAATCAAACTTCTATGATAACTCGGTTAGCAGATGTCCTAGAAATAGCTTATATTCATTATTTTTCCATATTCTTTAAGTATATTGTAAAGAAAAATCTAAGGTTTCATGTTGCTTTCACCATAATATGCTTTAGATATAATAAATCACAAGGTATAACCATGTCATTTTTCTAAAAATCTCTTTATAATGGAATATGTGATGACATAGTGCAAGTAACGAATAATAACATATATGATTTCCCTATTTAAGGACCTAGTGAAAGAATAGATGGATTTATCCTACAATATATTCCTATTATATTTTAGTATTTACCTTGGGGAGATCATTTGATCATAGTTTATCCTTAGATGGAACAACTTTGGTTTGGTATAAGGATCAAAACCCATACTTCACTACAAAATCATTAAATGACATGTTCTAGTTTTTATTTCATAGCAAAAAGCTAACGACACCTTTATCGTTCAAACCTAAATTTTTATGGATTTAATTAATAAAACTTCTAAAGCTATTTTATTATCGCATAACTCTTTCAGTCAAAATAATTTAGTCCATACTTTTGCTTGACCATCATAGTAAAATAGCATGTATTTTAAGGAAAAATGGATGGGGAAAATTTAAAGGAAAAACATTGAACATTTAATAGAAAATGGTGGGTATTTGAAAATACATAGGATAAGAAAGCTAGAACATAAGAGATCACTAATATTAAGCACTACGAGGGGCAAAGGTGGGTGAGTTTCTATCACTCTAAAGAGAAAAAAATTCATTAAATATTTTGTATAAAAATAAATGAAAAAAGATAACTCATCAAAATACCATATATGTATAAAAATGTGTATCACCTTTACTTTAATATGTAAATACCACAATTAAGTACAAACAATACTATGACTGGATAAAAACAAAAAACCCCTTGATAGTTGTTTTTAAGTAATACAAAATAATAGCTATTATCCCAACTTTTTAAGTAATAGTTAAAGTTGTCAATTATTTTAACCATGAATTGACTTCCTTGACAATTATTTAACCAAGTCTCACCAATATCCCTAAGAGACATTTCTCATTTTTAGAAAAACAAGATATGATATCCCTAAGAGACATTTCATCAAACAATTCATAGTCAACCTGAATTCATCTCTACCTAACAACAAAACCACTGTATTGTTCCATTATTCACCAACATAAACACGTTCAAACAAATAATGAATCAACTACAGTTCAAAAAATAGAGAATACTCATGGAAAAATGAACCAACTGACGTTCATATAACATTTAACAACAAAATTTCTCATAGAAAAAAAAACCTGAGAGCTACTAAATGGACGACTAACCTCGACTTAACTGAATATGATGGAAGATGGATGAGAGTAAAGCAAAGACGACGGATGTTGGACGATGGAAGAGAGAAGACCAATGGTGACAAAGAAGAAAATAAGAAAAAAACGACGCAAGGGAGAGGGAAGGGGGTTCTTCGAGTGGGTTTAAAATAAAGTGAAAATGACATCGTTTGGTGTTAAACAAATGATATCATTTTCTTTTTATTAAAAACATTGAGGCCAAAGACCCAACTAAAACGTTTAACTTTAATTTTTACCGACAAACATTTATTCTGTCTGTTCACACTAATGGTTATTTTACTGCCAACCATTGCCGTCTATTTTTATGACGACCTTCACAATTTTGTAGCTATATTCCGTTGAAAAAATTACAGTGATAATTTTCCTCCACCTTACCAATGGATATTTTTTCTGTTGCAAAATGCCATTTTTTTGACAATTTTACCGATGGATAATCAAATTCCATTGCTAATTTACTACGGTAATTTTTCCATCGGTAATGTTTCATCGGTAAGTTATAATTTTCTTTAGTGATCTTCTTTTGTTGGTTTGATCTTCATTTTGGCAGTTGTAAACTTTAACGTCTTTTTATCAGCTTCATAAGTTATTTTTAAAGTTTATACTTTATTTTGTTGTTATATTGCTATAAACCCATTAGTAGTAGTTATGTTTCTTTTATCTTCAATACATTGATTAAAACCTCCCTTGGTTCAACACATATGGTGTCCAATATTCTTTTAGAAGTGTTATTGTTGGCCCACGAAAATTTTTCGTTGAATTAAGCATGATAGTTTATGGAATAAGCACGGAATTTGAATTTTTGCCTTAGAATGAATTATTAGGTCATAATAGAATTATTATTAGAGTTAATTATTTTAGTGTTAGTAGGGTTTTGTTACATTGGTTAATTAGATTAAAGTAGTAAGAATGTATAAGGGCAAGTTTGGCATGCCATTTAAGGTTAAAAGGCAAGAAGCATTAAAGGAAGGGAAAAGATGACTTTTAGCACTCATTAAGGGTAAAATGGGAAGAGGAAAAATGTTGTCTTGCTTTTAAGAAGGAGAAAAACGTGAATAAGGGAGAGAAAGAAGAAAACAACAAAAAAAAGAGAGAAAGGAGAGAGAGAGTCGTTTTTTTAGAAGAAGGAAGAAGACATGTTAGGTTTCATCTTTTCTTAGTCTTCAAGAGAGATTTTGAGATTGTTCAAGAAGAGAAAAAGAAAGAGGAAGATAAGAGCTTTCATTTGAGCTAAAAATCTCATTATTTGGTGAGAGCAATTTTAATCCTTTGGATTTTTGGAAGGATGTTGGTTTATGAAGCTTAGAAAATGCATGGGTTTTAGTATTCTAGAATCAATTTTAGTGAATATGTTGTTGGGTTCTCAATTTGGATTCCTATTGAATTGGGATTTTTGCCAATATTGAAGGAAATCAAGAGGAGAGGTAAGAGGAGCAAGAAAAGAGGCATTTAAAAGAAAGTTTCTAAGCAAGGAATTCAAGGTGGGTAATTTATTTATAGTTATTGTGTAATGAGCAAATTTGCCTTGTGTATGTGTTCTGTGTTAAAATGATTTGCTTTGAAATATTGTGATGTAGAGATTTTGCATTATAATGTATGACATATGATAAAAATTGAATGGTGAGTATAATTATGCTATGCCTTGGAATTGTATCAAGACATTTTGTTTTAAATGGAAAGAAGAAAAAGCATGTGATTATGAACTTGTGATTGATTGACTTGAGCATGAGATTTGATTGTGTTTGGGCGAGAGAGGAACTGTTTCGTAGTCACGTGCACGTCGACACAAAGCCTTCTCCCGACTGCCTGCTTGTGGCACACGAGATCCGAAAACTGGCATACAGCGTACAGTGATGCCTCGAGGAAGGGATTAGGTTGTGTATTGATACAAGGAGATAAGGTGATTGCTTATGCTTCTAGACAATTGAAACCTTATGAGGTGAATTATCCTACGCATAACTTGGAGTTAGCAGCCATAATTTTTGCATTGAAAATATGGAAACACTATTTGTATGGAGTCATTACTAGGGTATTTACAGACCACAAGAGTCTTAAGTATCTGATGAGCCAGAAAGAGTTGAATTTGAGACAGAGAAGATGGTTAGAATTGTTAAAGGATTATGACTTACTGATTGATTATCACCCAGGGAAGGCTAATGTAGTAGCGGATGCACTTAGGAAAAAATTGACTATGGCATATGTGGACAGTGTATATTCCTTTGTTGAAGGAATTAGCCTAACTCAGAGTGACATTGAGACAAACTGAAGCTGGTTGTATATTGGCAAACTTTAGAGTAAGGCCAGTATTGAATGAAAAGATTAAGAAATTGTAGGAACAGGATGAGTTCTTGAGCAGGCTCAGAGAACAGATTAAAAATGGTAAACCTTCTGAAATAGAGGTAAGGGAAGATGGATTGATGGTGGTAGGGAGAAGACTATGTATTCTTGATATGCAAGAGCTGAAAGATGAAATTCTTAATGAGGCACACAATGTGCCTTACGCAATGCACCCTTGAAGTACGAGAATGTATAGAGATTTGAAGGAACATTTCTGGTAGAAACGAATGAAGAAAGAAGTTACAAAATACACTAAAAGATGCTTAGTGTGCCAGTAAGTCAAGGCTGAGCTCCAAGCACCTTCAGGTAAGCTTAAACTTTTGTTGATTCCTGAATGAAAATGGGAGAAGATTACGATGGATTTCTTGATGGGATTACCAAGAACTAGCAGGAAGCATGATGCAATATGGGTGATTGTTGATAGGTTAACTAAGTCAGTACATTTCTTGTCAATTAAGCAGACGAATTGTTTGAATGTGTTAGCTAAGAAATAGATAGATGAGGTAGTCAGACTTCATGGGATTCCAAGATCGATAGTCTCAGATAGAGATCCCAGGTTCACCTCCAGATTCTGGGAAAGCTTACAAGAGGCCTTAGGAACTAAGTTACGCTTTAGTATAGCTTTCCATCCACAAACTGATGGACAATCGGAGAGAACAATACGGACTCTGAAGGCAATGTTGAGAGATTGTGTTATGGATTTTAAAGGCTCATGGGATGACCATTGACCTTAATTGAATTTGCTTACAATAATTCGTATCACTCAGGAATTCAGATGGAACCTTATGAAGATTTGTATGGTAGGAGGTGCAAAACTCCTATTTTTTGGGATGAGGAAGGTGAGAGGAGACTTGTAGGACCTGAGTTAGTACAAGGTACAGTCAACAAGATTAAATTGGGGAAATAGAGACTTAAAGCAGCTCAAGATAGGATGAAGAGCTACACGGATGCACATAAAAAAGAGATGGACTTTGAAGTTGGGGACAAAGTGTTTCTTAGAGCT
>JAOTAY010000004.1:14702210-14728328 GCA_025629805.1 Erythroxylum baracoense
TTTTGTTTCAGAGAGACATCATATGTCTCAACACCATATTCCCAAAGATGCTGCAATTCAGATATCAATGGTTGTAAAAAAATATCAATTTTATGTTTCGGATTCGAAGGCCCTGGCACAATCACTGTCAAGAACATATATGCCTTTTTCATACACATCCATGGAGGCAAATTATAAGGAGTAATTATGATTGGCCATGATGAATATTGCTGGCCGGATTAACCAAACGGTTGGAATCTATCCGTCGACAATCCCAGCCTAACATTTCGACTTTCAGTTGCAAACTTATAATAGGTGTCATTGAAATATTTCCATGCCAGTGCATCTGATTGATGACTCATTATTCCATCTTCTTATTGGTGTTCATTATGCCATCTCATATAAGATACAGTAACATCAGAAGCATATAGTCTTTGAAGTCTCGGAGTTAGCGGGAAATAATACATCCACTTCCAGGGTACTAATTTAAGTTTCATTGAACGCTTTCTAGGTTTGAACCTAGATTGACCATAAAATTTGTACTCTT
Organism: Erythroxylum baracoense; assembly: GCA_025629805.1. NCBI lineage: Eukaryota > Viridiplantae > Streptophyta > Magnoliopsida > Malpighiales > Erythroxylaceae > Erythroxylum > Erythroxylum baracoense. Next base: position 14,702,737 of record JAOTAY010000004.1, read on the forward strand.
GTAATTCCACATCATCTCCCCAATACAACATACATCTCAATTTGCAACAATCAATATTTTTAACAGGGAAACTAAGATCCCTAATAAGTTTCTTCATATTGTAAAAAATATCAACCATTGTATGATCAAGAGGTAATGATTCTTTATACCATCCAAGAATTTTATCAAAATTACGATCAGAAATATGCCCTTCGGACTTTAATATTCGAGAAATTGAAGATAATTGAGTCATTGTCTGACAATTTGGCCATAGTTCTTGGTCAGTTGAGTGAAGTAAGTCAAAAAACTTTTTTGCATGTGGGTTTAGTTCTTCTTCAAGATTTTTTATATTTTCCTTAAAGGTATAACCGGCTGCATCGTAAACCATTTACACATAAGGATTTTTATTTGCGTCCACATTATTTGTTCTAAATCCAATCCCCCCTTCAAACCCATTTAAGGTCACTGACGATTGTACTTCATTACCCTTTGGGTGCTACAAATTAATGGTCCCCATGTCATGTCCACTCAAAATAATTTGGAACAAACTCTTTTCTCAATAAATGCCTATTTAATTTCGTCAATATGAAGGAAACGAATGTGTTTGCACTTTTTATATGGACATCTGATCTTTGGGTCATCCATATATGTAGGTTGAGAATGTGCATAATGAATAAAAGTTTCAACTCCCTCAATAAACTCAAGATTAATGAAACCATCAGGTGTTAATCGTCTATACATTCAAGATCTATCAACATTACTCATTTCTTCAAAACTGTTAATTTCAAACAATGGTTCCATAGTTAGTATCCTTCATGTTCCCTAAAGTTTACAGAACATCTAAACTTTACACAATATCCCCTAAGTATTAACCAATTGAATTAATCACCTATAATTGATTTCAAAATTATGGTACGTGGCATTGTTTACACCTATAAATCAAGAAAACAAGTTCTCGCTGTAACTCCTAGGCTCGTGAAATTTTTCACCGAGGCCTCACGGGAGCTACATCACGGGTTTCCAGCCAATATATAACATCTCAAACTCATTCCACATACAGTAAATACTTAGACTATTAAAGAAGAACATAAAAACTCATCAATGATTATAAGAATATTCTAAACAACAAAACAAAATCAAGACCTCCTTTGCATTCACCTGCAATATTTATCTAAAATTATAAGATTATAATAAAAAATAAGTAATTTAAACTTCAATTTTCTTTGAAATAATGATTGATTTAATATTATCTTCAAAAAGTTTTAAGTAAATGAGAATCTTATAGATAAATATCTTGTTTTATTAAAGAGAAAGAACACTTAAAAATTAGTTAAAAATAAAGAAAATGAGTGAGTTAATTATGAGATTATTCTCATCATCAATATTTGAATAATAAAATAAGTATTGACAGCAAAAATTAACATAAGGTAACTTAATGATATTTGTTTGGTTTGGATTAGATTTAAACTAAAAATCGAACGAAATTTTCTATTTTAAAGAAATCAATAATAGTCTAATTTTATTTGATTGGAATGTGGCCTTTATTCTCACCTTTAAGTATAATTCATCTGTAAATTTTAATATTTTCTTTATTTTACGTGTAAGTGCGTCCATCAACATATCTACATTAGCTAATTTGCTCTGCATATATTTGAATAACCGTGTACCTTAGCTATCAGAAATAAAATTAAAAGTAAACGTTCGCTCGAGAGGGAAGTTTAAGGTAAATAACTTATTTAGTGATCTTGAATATGTCCTCCATTGTTTATATATTTTCAACTTACTTTTGGGTTTTCATGCTAAGCAACATGTCCTACTTCGTAGCCAAGATAAGAAATACAACGTAGGCGACAAACAAAGTTGTTAACTTTGTACCCAAAAAATCATATTTTTGTCTGTCACCTCTCCTGACAAGAACTTCAGATGATAAAATTACAAAACGTGAGAACCATGCAAAACAAGGAAACAGTTCATCATCATGTAAATTCCTTTTGATAAATTAACGCACCCATTTCATAAGAACTCAGTGTGTAAAAGTATTTCTACTTTTTGTGCATCAAATAAAAAAAAAAGAAAATACTTATGGTCCCTCTGGAAAGTGCTAAAAGAAAAGGTCAGTCCTTTGATAATTGTTCATGTTGAAGCCAAGATGTAGAACGAAGCCAAGATGTATAATCATATTTAGGTAAGATCAAAAGCAAATACTATTAATTATATTGAAATTTTGGAGTATGAATTTAAACCAAATTGACTTTATCGTAGTTTTCTTTTATAATTCTATTGAATCTTCTTTGATTATTTTTTTCTTTCTTATTTTACTTCAATTAAGAATTAACATTTATTATATTTTATTATTTAATTAATTTATTATACCATCATTGTCGTTTATAACTTCAAAATAGCACCACATTAAAGTTTAAAAATTTTAATATTATATTATTTAAAATATGACATAAAAATAATAAAGTGCAATATAATAAGAATTTTTAATATATTTAATTCTTTTTAAAATTATCCATAAAATGTGAAGTGTTTATTTTAATGTTTTTAATAAATAAAAAAGGCAATGAGAAAAATACTGAAATCCATAATTTCCATATTATTATCCCCTCTCTGCCCATAAAAAAGAGTAATGACATCTCATTCAAGAACTCACCAAGTCATCATTAGTCTCTGTGGCTCAAAAATACCATCTTTTATGCTAATTATCAAGCTTTTCACTAATCACCATTACAAAGTTCCTCATAAATATTCAATTTATTTTCATCTTTTGGTAGATCTTGAGTATATATGAACTTATGTAACTGATACTGTGATAGCATAGAATAAAAAAGTAAAATGCAGTCTCAAATTCTATATAAACAACCACAAAACTAGTCAGGAAGATAACTTACCCTATTTTATGTTCATATCTATCTCAACTTAGAATGTCTTTTCCTTTTAGAAAAAAAATGGTTTTTGTTGTCCCTTACATATAAAATGGAACCAATTTAGGAGATCATTGTCCTTTATTATGGATAATAAAAGAATATATGTTAAGCAAATTTTAATTGGCTGAGGAAACCTTTTCCAGAGAAAATGCTTAGAATGTTGACAATGTGCAATAATCAAAACAATGAATGATATCCCCAAGTGAGGTCACAAAGCACATGTAAGGACACACCTTAGTCAAGAAAAGTGGGAACCAGTTGCCATGAGAGATGAAGGAGGGGGGCTTCAATAGCGACAGAGATGAGGATGCTGGGATGTCAAGGATGGTGAACGCCGAGGATGTGCAGTGGGACGACGAGGATAATGTGGCTTCAGTAGGCACAAAGAGGAGGGCAAGGATGCCGATGACAGAAAAGAGAAAAAAATTAGCCAAATGCAATGGAGGAGGGGGAAGGGTGGCTATAGTAGTTTTAGGTTAAATGAAAATGAAGTCGTTTGATTTTTGTTTTATTAAAAACATTGAAGCCGAAGCAAACAATGACATTTACCGTTAAAATTTACCGATGGAATTTACTGATGGAAATGTCTTCCGTTAATAAACCTAAGACTTATTTATTGCACCAAGCATTCCCGTCTTCTTTACCGACAAGAATTTTCTACCGTTGCTATATTCCATTGGAAAATTTGCCGGGATAATTTCCCTCTATATTTACCGATAGATATTTTTTTATCGTAAAATGAAAATTTTCTTAACAATATTACCATCGGAACATGATTTTTTGTCAATAATTTGCTACGGTTTCATTTTTGTCGATAATTTTTCATCTCTAATTACTGATTTTCTTGTGGATTTAACAAGAAGTGAATGGAAATTGAAGTTGGACACCACTCATAGAATGGGAAGAAAATGAAAAGTGAAATATATTGTATGTTTAGGCAATAAACATTAACTTTAAATTGATAACATTAATATCTCAATCAACTAAAACAAAATATGATAATTTTGAAACTTTTATAAATAATAAGTTAGACTCTTATCTTCTAAAAATGATGGAAATTCATTAGAGTTATGGTTCCACAATAGATAACTCAACACGAGAACAAACTACAATAGAAAAGTCTTAAAGTTCATGGAATCCTATTACCAATCTATCCCACGCCACCACAAAATTACTTAATTGACAATAGAGAATAATACTTTAAGAATATATCAATTAAGTTAAAATATAGGTTAAATCACAAGTCCAATAAGTTGGTGTGGAAAAGATTAGTGAAATAGAACCAAGGATCCATAATACAGTTAGTAATATCACATTTATTCCATAAATCGCCTAAATGTCATATGTAGATGATTAAGATATTAATTATAATAAAATTATGCTAGTCCTTTAATTAATTCAATATAATATGCTAAGTTTGAGAAAATATCATCTTTATTTCTATTTTGTGCTTACTATTGTTAAGGTGGTAAGTAAAATGTAAAACTTGCTCTTAGAAATTTATTCTTAATAGGCTTTCCTTCTTAAAAGAAACTGAATATCCAAAATACTATATATGTGAGACATTACTAAAGAACTGGCCTCACATCAATCCTTAACCTAACATTGTCTAATTCACTTAGAGCAAACCAAAAAGTCTCCCTATCTTGCTTCACAATGAGAAGGTAAGCTTGAAGATATTTATATTTTCTTATATCAACTATTTTAAGGGTAATTAGTCCTTAAGTTAGGATTTCTTTCTATGTATATGTGAATTTTTAGGACAAGAATAAAAGAAGTTAGAAAAGAAGAAAAAATTGGAAGAGAAAAGAATTTAAAACTTAAATAATGTAAAAAGTCAAATTAAAAAATTTGAATTAATATAACACTATTTAATTATCTCCAAAATTTATTTTATAAAACAATTATGGAATAATTTAAATTAATATCTAAACTAACTATATTAAGAATAATAATTAACTTGTTACATATATCATATGTAATCCATTTAGTTTAACATATAATTGGTTAAATTCAAAATATATCTAATCATGCATATCAACTAATGAGCACTTAAATGTAAATCCTTTATTGCAAAAATGCTAATAGCAAAATATACTAATACTAAGGTTCTAGTGAGAGAAGCTATGAAATCTATCTAAAAATCTCGTCATACCTACCTTATTGGTTGTCTCTGTAATGGTTTTCAAGTTCTCCTCTAACTAGTTTTCTGTATACTCGTTATCATTCACCTCTAAGCTTGCCACTAATTTCTTGTCCTTCTACTCAAAGCAAGCCACTAATCTCTTCTGCTTATGTTTATCTTACTTTGTCCTTCTCCTAAGATTGTTCAGACTCCATCTTTGACCTACTAGGTGAGTTTCTACCTCCTGAGGCAAGAAGGTCCTTTCACATTTAAGTTGTCCCATGCCTTCAAATTCTTACTAGTTTTGGTAATATCTTTTTAAACATTTTCTTTTAGGACTTGTAACATAACGAGGAATAGAATTATCTATTAGTAATAGCCTTAATATGGTATTAGAAAATTCCATCTCAACCCTCCTAACCTGTCACTCTATAGTGCAACATTCACCCACTCTACCTTTTCCTTTAGATATCTGATGCGCATCGAACAAACCAGAAAATAAAACCTAACTCTGCACAAATAAATTTGTAGTAGCAGTGAGTATGGATCAAATCCACATAGTGTGGTGTGTAGCTTGTTTAATGAATGAATTGGTGTTTAGGATTTTTTTTTTTGGGGGGGGGGGTGGAGGATTTATTGAATTGGATTAAGAAAATAAGGTAAAACTAAACTAATGAAAGGAAGTAAAATCAAATAGTAGAAAAGTAGTAAGATTTACAAATGAGTTTCAAATCCATTTCTCAGTTCAATCTCAGTCTTCATACAAGTGAGAACAATTAATCGTCATGTTATTCTCATACCTCTCTTTCAAACTATTAAACGTAGATTAACAATAAGCTTTGTTAACTCTAATTTTTCCTTAGGCCATATCTAGTCAAAATAAGCTTTTTAATTAAGTTTAGCTATCAAAAAATCTAGAATAAGCTCTCTAAATTTAGTGTGACAACTGTATTATGTACTAGGAAAATAGGTTAATCTAGGAAACAACCATACAAACTCAGGTCATTTAACCTATGCTATATTATCCCTAATGATGCACAACCATTAGTTTACCACAAATAAATCAGAGTTATAACCATTATGTATTGTAAGTTAGATTCTGGCAATGGGTTGATACATAAATAATATATTGGAAATGTTTAAATAATTTATACATGAATCCTAAAACATTACAAAAAAGAATAACATAATTAATTACCAAAGAGAGAGAACAACACTATAAGATTAAAAGATGCCCAAACGTGTTCTTTAGATTTAATATCCCCTTGGAACCAGAAGGAAGAAGGTTAGTTCGTTATAAATCTTAAAGAAGTAAGAAATTTGGCCTCTTTTGTGTTTTCAAAACTTTTCTCCACTTATTTGGCCGCTTAAATGTCCTTTTGTAGAAAAAATTAAGGTTTTGGTCATGTGTATCATTTTTTCCCCAATTTGTAAATATACACGATCCTAATGAGCTGCATGGCCATATACATAACCATGTAGCTCACTTACACAATTGTGTAAGTACATAGACGACTATGTAGGTTGTAGGAGAGGCTAAAAGTTTGTCTTCATGATCCTACACACTTTCAAAGAGTTACACGGACCTATACACAACCATGTAGGTTACAAAAACTTCATTTCTTTCTTTTTTTTGTCCTATCTTCACCCTAATTCATCTCCTTCTTATTCCACAAATGCAAATAAGATTGAACATCAAGAGGATGGCTCTAAGGATATGTTTTTAGTTTATTTTGGTTCTTGTTCTTCCAACTTGTACCTAAAATAAAATATGAACCAAAATAAGTATCTTACGCATATCATAACATTAATCACCAAGTATTAGGGAGTAAATATATAGTCAATCGATCACTAATCAATATCAAACACTACCATAGATAATATTCTGGTTATTAATGATCATGATAAAGCAGTACATATCAACTCCCCATCCTCCTAACATATCACTCCCTAATTTAGCCACCAAACACTCAACCTAACTCTTACCTTATTAATATCTACCTCCAATACTAGACAGACATGGAAATAAGTTATGGGAGAAACCAACGTCTATAAGCTAAAACTTTCCCCCTAAGCTCAATTGATGGTAGAAGAATAGTTTCTCCAGATTTAAAAGTCTTGAAGGAAGGGTATAGGAGTTAGAATGCTACTTTGATGGGGTTCTTTATGGGGAGATGCCCTCCTTTTCCAATCACAGACAATTGGGTTCTAGGTTAGTGGAGAAGGAAAGGGCTATTAACAGTCCTCTTATTTAATGATAACCTTATGTTGTTTAAGTTCTCAATTGAAAGTAAAGAAAAAGGTGTGGTTAAGGTTGGTCCTTAGCATATTGCAAACTAACCTATTTCTTAATAGATATAGAAACCAGGTTTGAAGCATAAGAATGTGAGATAAGATAGTGTTCCTTTATAAGTTACCTTTCATAATGTGCCCCTAGAATATTGGTCTACTAAAGGATTAAGCATGCTTGTAAGCTTTATAAGTAAGCCTATTTACACGGATGAGACCACTATCAATAGTAAAAGGATATGTTACACTAGAATTTGTGTGAGTATAGAGATGGAGAAAGAATTACCAAAAGTCATCCCAATACTAAGGTTAGGGAAAATGAAACAATTGTGGAAGGTATAGTTTGGGTTGAAACCATCCTTAACGTAGGAAGGAAAAATATGAAGGCTAATATGGAGGAAGTTTATAAGAGATGATTATGAAGAACTAATGGAATTAAATGCTAGTCAAGAATAGAGAAAAGGAAAAAAGATATCAAGAGTTGCTAAAGGAAAATATAAAGGATCGAGAAGGTAAGAAGAGAGCAGAAGTTTTCAAAGGTAAGAATTTAAGGGCTACAATATAAATAAAAATTGAAGGAAATTATGTAGATGTTGAGGCTATCCTTAATGATGAAGTGGAGGCAAGATTAGTCTAACAATTCAATGCTAGGGACAATCCAAAGAAAATTAAACAAGTGGTTATGGAAAAGAAATGGTTGAGCTAAATTACCAATAAGGAGGGGTATATTAGTGACAATAGAGGGAAGTTAGGGAGGAAAAAGTGGGTTAAGGGTTCTATGAATAAAAGCACTATCATATATCAATAGTAGCTTAGAATCTAATAAGTATTAATTGCCCAAGAAAATACTTATATTAGTAGATTTTATGATTGAAATTAAATCAGCAATAATACAGTTTTTGGAAACAATGCTTAGTAAGGAGAATATGTTTAAGCTAAGATAGTTTGGAAGGTAGTGGTCTCTAATATCAAACCATTAACATCATCACATTAGATGAAGAATTATTTTTTTATTTTAGTAGGGTAAGAATTATAGAAAAAGCATCAAGTGATTAGATGATTCATATGGTCGTGGAATTTATCCAAAAGAAAATAATGGTCATATATATCTATGGTTCAAACTTTAAATTCCAGAGGAAATTATTATAGAATATGATTGCAAGAATCCAACCAATAATGAATAAACCTTGGGTCATACTAGAAGATATCAATTCCACTATCTACATGTTAGAGGCTAAGGGAAATATGAATGATATGAACTACTAAAATGAACTTTGGGAATGTATAGTGTAAATTGGAGCCACAAATTTGAGGCAGTAAGGAAGATTCTTCACATAAAGTAATAAACAAATCTCTAGGTGGTTAATGTTAAAGAAATTAGATAGAGATTTGGTTAATAATCACTAGATACTGAAGTTCCTAAATAGTAGGGTACAATTTATGTAGTTAAGATTCTCAGATCATTCACCAATTGTGACTCAAAAAATCCTCAATAGTTACAAGAAATTGAAGCTCTTTAAGTTCAACAATCACCTTGCGGATTTGGAAGAATATAATGCAACAATCATTAAGGGTATAAAGGTCCTTGTTTAAGTAGTGAAGAGCTTTAAATGTGTTAGGAAACTTCACTAGTGTAGCAGAGCTGAAGAAAATGAATGCCCATAGAAGATCCAATACTGAATAAGAAATGAGCAACTCCATATTAAAAATGATAATGATCCAAAAACTGCTATTTCAAAATCTTAAGAATGGTACCTTAAAGGAAGAGGAGAATAAAGTAGTTAAAGCCTACTCTGAGATAATGTCCTACCATAAATCACTATTGAGGTAGAAATCAAGGGCTCTATGAATAAAGGAAAGGGAAATGAACACAATTTTTTTAAAATAATTCTATAGTAGCAAGGAGAAATCAAAATATGATTCGTTCACTTACCAAGGTAGTTAGCTCTACAATCTTAGTGATGGGTGTGATTTACAATGTGTTTTGTAGGTTAAAGAGTATGTTTTCAAGTATTTTATTAGGTTTTAATCATATATTTGGGAATTAGATTTATGTATTTATTAGTGTTTTATTTGATTATTATTGATTAAGGCAAGAATTTGGTCTCCATTTATGTTTTAGGGGATATTTAATGTGTTTTGATGATGAGTGGAGCTAAGAAATTCCAAGAAAATATGAAGAAGAAGTTGGGCAATAGAAGTAGTCATGATTGTGCATGCGCATGACATGCACGATCACGACAGAGAATATTCAACTCTCTATCATTCATTCTTGCATGATCGGCACGATCATGATAGAGAGTCCATAGACTAACCAATGCACAATCGTGTAAGAGATAATTTTCCAAGTTGCAATTTAAAAAATATTTTTAATGATTTGGGGCTATTTTTAGAAAAAAAATTTGGAAACCCTATAAAGAACCCTAAAAGTATCAAGAAGTACAAAAGGAAAAGAGAAAAACAAAAAAGGCAGCTAGAAACATAAAAGAAGAGATAAAGGAGAGAAATTTGCTAAAGAACAAAAGTTGTAGATTTTTCCATTTCAAGGGCAAGGAAGAGAAAACATCTAGAATTCAAAATTCTATTCTTTTCTTTTCTTTCCTTATTATTTTTAAATTTTAATGATCAATCAACTGGAATATATAATTTCATTTATGGATTGCTAAACTTATATTAGGGATTTCTCTTGAACTCTTTGTTAAACTTTACAATTTTTATTTAATAGAGATATACTTTGTGGTGTTTATTGTTTTATATTTGATCTGAACTGAGAGGTAAGATTGAATTATTTTTGTTATGTTAAGCAACAATAGCTAGTATCATAATAGACCTATAAACATCAGATTAATATGCAATTGAAGAGAAATCTTAATTGTTTATTAGTTACCCTTAGGATTACTTCAAATCTAATTAGATAGTTAGGAAGAGTTTTGATAGATCGAGAGGCTGCAATTCAATTTTTATCTACTTTAATTAGGGTTGGTTAGTTAGATGTTGAGAGAAGGCAATAATAATTATTGGATATCTAAGGTTGAGTATTATTAAATTAAGAAGGTGAAGTAAGAGGAAATAAGGATTGAAGTAATTCTTAAGTTTTCATAATGGATTAATCAACAAATTTATTGCTACTTGTTTAATTATTAAATTATCAATTTTATTTAGTTTAGTTTATTATCTAATTATTTTAACACATTGTTGACCTTAAACAAAGTATACAAAAATTTTTAAGTTACTAATACAATCCTTATGGGAATGATACTTTTTTATACTATAAGATATGTTTTGTATAATTGTAGTATATGTAAGTTTAAATTAAACTTCATTGGAGTCATTGCTGGGGATTGATAAGTTAGCATCTAGTGTAGTTTGAGTTACTTTGATTTGAGGATTTTAATACTTTTATGAACATAAGATTAATTAGTAGTTTAAGCAAACTCTTCGATACACAAATTTTCGACATCAACAAGCAAGAGAGGGAGATTCAAAAAGCAAGATGCCAAGAAGTTATAAAGAGATCAATGATAGAAGAAGGGAACTATGGAGGTCAGCAAAGAACCCTCATAGACTTTATAAGGTCGGGGTTCAATGCTAATCAATAAGTGATCACAAGACCACCAATGTAGACATTTGAGATTAAACCAACTTTACTAAATATATTACAAAATAGTGTCCAATTTTATGGATTGGCCAATAAAGATCTTAATGCTCATTTAGTCAATTTCTCGGAGACATGTGACATGTTTAGGGACATTGGTTTATGAAAGGATGCAACCAAGATGAGGTTACTCCCATTCACCTATAAAGATTGAGTCAGGGAGTAATTAAATTTTATTTACCGAAAGAATGTGACGATATAAGAGTAATTAGTACAAGCCTTTTTAACTAAGTACTTCTCCTTAACAAAGACTACAAAGATCATAAATAAGATAAAAAATTTATAGCAAAGTGAAGGGGAATTACTGTATAAATTGTGGGAAAGATTCAAGGAGTTCTAAAAGAATTGCCCATACTATAACTTACTTGAGGAGTTCCTTTTATTAACCTTCAATAATGGAGTAAATCTACCTACTAGAGGTACCATGGATGCAATAATTGAAGGTTCATTAATGAGGAAGATGGTTGATGTTACACATGATTTATTGTAGGAGATGGCAAATAATAGTTGTCTATGGAAATCAGAGAGGAGCAAACAATAACCAACCTTCAAAGATCAGAAGGAGTATTTGCTATTAATTCAATGAAAATATTGCATACTAAAGTAACAAACCTAAATAAGCAAATAAATTACCTAAAAGCTACTTCTTCCAGTCCACTTAAAGAAATACATCATAGATGTGAATTGATTGCTTCCTAGTGGAGAGCAACAATACTGAGTATTTTAATTACATAGAAGTAAAACATGGTTAGGATGATAACAACCCTTATTCTAACATTTATAATCTTGGGTGGAAAACCACCCAATTTCTCCTTTTCTAATAATGCAGGAAACCAAATCAGAGCATAAGGCCTACCAGGATTTTAGTAAGATAGGCTTAAAGATGGACGAGCTAATGGATATATTGAATTCTATGTTCACAAGAAAAGATCAGAGTCAAAATAGGATGGAAGCTAAGTTTGATTAAATTACAAAAAAAAAATATGATTCTTTCATCCATAATTTGGAGGTTTAAATGGGCCAACTAGCTAAGGCATTTTCTACACAAAGTGTAGAGAGTCTCCCAATCAACATAGAGTCTAATATAAGGGAGCAACTGAAGGTCATCACACTTAAAAATGGGAAAGATTTGGAAGAACCAACTGAGAAGAAGGTTGAATCTAACTAAAAAGAAAGCCAAGAGAAAAAAGATAAAGAGGGAAATAAGAAGAAGGAGCCACCATATGTTCTAGAGATTCCATTCCTACAAAGGTTGAAGAAGAATCAAATGGATGTGCGATTTCTAAAGTTTTTAGGGAAATTGAAGAAATTTCAAATTAATTTGTCCTTTATGAAAGACTTGGAGAACATGCCCAAATACCCGAAGTTTCTCAAAGTTATCTTATCAAACATTTAGGAGGACAACCAAACAATCTCTTTTTTTGAAAAAGTAAATTTAATAAATGAAGAAATTAGTTATAAGAAGTCACCCATAATGATACATCTTCAAATACACCTTAAAAACTGTAATCACTACATTTTAGTTAAAAATACTAGGAGTAAGCATTATAACACAAGTTTGAAATGAATTAAGTTACAAAAGTTTTTAAAGTATTAGAATCTTCAAGAAATCTCTAGTCTTTTACTACATTTCTTTGCAATCTGATTAATGATTAGCCACTTCCTTATGCTTGCTTTTGTTAGCTCTATAAGGGTTGATAAGCTTCTAACCTTCCCTACAAATATTTTGGAGTTTCTTTCCTCCTAAGTCTCTTTAAAAAATGTTGTTATTGCCATGATGTATACTTTATTATTGTCCTGCTTAGAATTTGACATATGTTGTATCCTTTAGATAATGTCTACTAGTATGCTTTGGATGAAACTATACTAATATAGTGCTGAGATCCTCTAATATTAAAGGTGTTGCAATTAAAAACAATAATCCTTATTTTCATCCTCTAGATTGCAAAGAACACAAACTTTAGGGATGGATAGGAACTTTAATCTACCCATGGTGCTAAGCATATTCATCATTTCTAACTAAAGGAAGAAGTTGGCATTAGGCTCTAGGCTTTTGCTCCAAACTAGTCTGCTCCACTTCACTATTATATCAGTCCTATAAATTCAATCCTTATTTTTCTTATTTGTTAATTATGCAATAGGTAGTTCATGCTAGATGTAAATGTCTTCATCATCAGTATTTGGATATTGTGAAATTGACAAGGTCCTCATCAACTTTGGTGTTAGAAACCAATTTCCATTCTCTATTAGGTCCTAGACTTTAGCTTTCTTTAGGAACTTGGAGAGTGAAGTCTTTGTCTATTGATTAAGGAACACAGTTATCAAACCATAGAGTAAAAGTATATGTCCCTATTTTACAAGTTACATACTGTTGTACCATTTCCCTTAATTTTAATATCTGATTAACGAATCAAAAGTAGGTATCTTTAGGATTCAGAGCCCAAAGACTATTCCCTTTTAGAATGTAGCTATAAATCCATTTGATCCACAATGATTCCTTCTCAACTAATATTCTCCAAATTCTTTTCAGCATTAAAATTTTGTTGCTACTGCTTATTGTCTCCAATTATATCCCTCCTACTTTTTTTGGCTGAAAAATATCTTTCTATCTCTCTTTTTCAACTCCTTCTTTACCTCCCCTTTCCCCAAGGGAATTGCTTCTATCATCATTTCCATATTTTAAATAAGAACTTTTGATAAGAAAATATAGGAGCATCAATATGTTTACATTGAAGAGATGACAAATTTCAGGAATTGGAGCTTCCTACCGTATGAAAGAGTCATATTCATCCATGATCCCAATTTTTTATGAAAATTTCTATCAAACGAAAGCATTATCTATATATAAGCCTTCTTAATGAGATTGGTAATTTGAGATATAACAGAGGAGGGATTTTTTTAGCCATTCTAGGAATTTGAGACATTACATCTGAGAGGTGTACAACACCTGTTGACAAGATTAAGAAGCTCATTTGAAGATTAATTCCAAGGTTAAAAAGCTCCTTTAATCTTTACAAGCTACTCATCAATATGGATATTGAGTTGGCATCATCTTTTCTTATTAAAATAAGATTATCTATAAAACATAAGTTTGTTAGAGAAACAAACCTACATTTAGAGTGATACTTGAAATTTGAGGGAAACTGAAACATTATGCTTCAAAAATAGTGTGAGAACCTCCACATAGATTATGAAAAGGTAGAGGGAAAGGGGATCCCCTTGCCAAATTCCTTTGGGTCCCTTTTTAGGTTTCAATAGGATTCCTATTAAACAAAATGCCAAAGGAAGTAAAGTTGATGCAAGCTCTGATTTAGTTTATAACCATTTAAGGAAAATTTAATACTTCAATTGTCTATAATATAAAATTATAGTAGACACTATCAAATGCTTTATGAAAATGCACCTTGATATCATAGTTCTATAGAGAATTTCTCCTTTTATAAACTTTCATAAGTTCTTGCATGATTAGAATATTGTCTCCAATATGTTTATTGTTCAAAAAAGCTCCTTGGTTCTCACCAATTATAAATTTCAAGACTATTTTAAACCTATTTGCTAAAACTTTAGCAATGATGGTGTAAATAAAGCTAGTGTAAGAAATAGGTCTATATTCACTTAAGGAAACAAGATTTGGGAGTTTGGCAATTAGGCATAAAAATGTTTTATTAATCTTTTTCAGTAAAACCCCTTTTTTAAAGAATTCATGCATAACTTGCTTAATAATATTTCAAAAGTTATTCCAAATTTTATGGTAGAAGTTCCTATTAAGGCCATATATTCTAGGAGCCTTAGACTCATTCATGTTGAAAACCATATCCTTTATTTCATTGTTAGTGACTGGTCTGAATAGGTTATTAAATTCTTCCTCGGGTATCCTAGAGGAGATAAAAAATTTTTAGATCCTCCATAGATGTTCTTGAGTTCCCCTCAGTTCCAATTTTTTAAAAAACTCCACATCTTCCTTTATGATTTCTTATTTTTTACATATTATTTTGCTAGATTCAGATTTTATATAACAAATTCTATTTATGTTTCTTCTTGATGAGTTAACATTGAAGAAAAATTTTGTACATCTATCCCCATCCTTTATCCTGTTGATTGTAGTTTTTTTGATAAAGGGGTTGTGATCGTCTATCACTTATAGGTAGTGCTTAACAACATTTCTCTCCTAATTTTCCAGATTCCAATCACTACGATTGATTGCTAGTGAGTTTTGGATGGTGGAAAGTCAAATCCTGGCCTGCTCAATCTTCTTTTTTTATGTTCTGACTTCTACTATCATTCAAAAACTTTAATTTTTGTTTGATAGCTTTAAGTTTTTCATACAGACATACTATTTTGTTACACTAACAAATGCTTCCAATCCTTTATCTATTGCTTCTTGAAATCCTTCCATATTAACTAGAAAATTGTTAAAACTGAAAGGATGTTTAGTATTGAACTTTTTGGAAGGATTGTCAATCTTGACAGGGGAATGATCAAAGAAACCAAGATATAAGAAAATAGCTTTGCTTTCAGAGAAATTGGTTATCCATTCCACATTCCCTAATGCTCTATCTAGCTTCTTGGGGATGAACCATCTGGATGTTTGTTTTTTTCTCCAAGTGAACCTGTGCCCTTCATATTTAAGATCAGTAGGCTCTGCATCTTTGATGTATTAAAAAAGATCCATATTATGATTGAGTAAGTTTTCCATCTGCCTCTGGCTTATAGAGAGTAGTGTTAAAATCACCATATATAACCCAAACGCATAATGCATGAGGATTTTATCCTTCTTAGAGAGCTCTAAATCGTAATCCTTTAAAAATCAATATTGAAACTATAGAAAAAAGTAGCTAAAGTAGCAGTATTTTCCATTTTAAAGACCAATCTTAAGTGAATGAGTTATTTATTGATTTCCAAGGATTACACATCTACTATTTCCCCATTATAGACAATAATAATTCTTCCATACTTATGGAAATGATGATTTGAGAGAAGCTTCTAGTGATTTCCTAAGAATCTCAACTTTTTCAGGTTTTCTTTTTTGATTTTAGTTACTAAAAGACAAAACATAAAGGGCTTTTCCTTTAGAAATCCTTTAAAGCATTAAGTTTTGATGGTTTTTTAAGACCTCTCACATTCCACTCTATAATAATCATTTAATAATGCCTTAACTTTGGAGCTTTTCTTATTGCTCCTGTTGCTTCTTTTAGACTGCACTTTCTCAAATTTTTCATCTTAGTTGTCTACTTAATAATGATCTACCTCCAGCTGTATAAGTTTTGGGGTTAAGGTAGGATTTGGGTCCTTTTACTCTCTGTCAAGTTCTTGGATATGAGGATCGGTTTGCTCCTCAACTAAATCAGTTTCTATAAAATCAACTGTTTGATTTTCTACTTCTATGTTCTCATTGGCTTTTTATGAAATGGATTCCTCCAATCCCATTAGCTCCACATAATCTCCCCTTTTAAACATCTTTCCACTCCTTTCCTTGTGTTCTTAAGGAGGGTCCCCATTAATAAGTTACTAGGACTTTGTCCTCCTTAAGAGAATTTCCATTTGCTGGTCTCATTAGAGGGATACTCTCTTTCATTTCTTTTGAAATGTCTATGGAAAAACATAATTTAGCAAATCCAATTCTTTTTCTTATGGAAATGTTTTCATCCTTGCATAAAGGCTTCCCCAAATTGCCAACTAGTAAGCTTAGGCCCTTAGTGGTCCAATTCACCTATAATGGAATGTTTTTCATTTTGATTTTCGCCAGCTTCATTCATAGTTACCGGCTTTGAAGAAATAAAAGGAGCTAAAAAATGTGTCATAGTCCTTCCTTAATAACTTTTAACTAAAAGTGAACATTAGATTGTCATCCTTCGTCAGTATAACTTCCAGCAATCCCCTACCCCTCCAATTTAGCAGGCATTTTCCCAAACATACCGATGGTATTCGAGAACATACTCTACGAGGGTGGCACGCTAGGACAATTAGTCAAACTCATTGCAAAATTTTCAAACGTCACATGTATTTTAGAAAATCAATAATCATTTTTGGCCCATTTCATTATAAACATCACCAATCATAACTGTTATTACACTCATTGATCCATCTCATTTACAAACATTTCCAATCAAAAGAGTCATTACATTTTATAATTCATTTATACAAATATAATAGTTGCGGAATACAAATCTTAATACAAAAAGACTGAAGATATATGTAGATGTGAACTGATCCTGACCTCTACCTCTTATTCTATAGCAGTGACTATACTCTAATTTATCTAACTGGGTATCCCCTGAACCTGAAAGACAACATTGCAATTTTGGTTAGTTTTATGAACTTAATGAACGAACCATCCTCGATGGGCTCACTTATATCAACACATAACAATTCATATATTCACATTCACAGACAGATCACATATTCAGAATTTGCACATCATTTCACACTTTGGTTTTGGAATAGTACATATAATTCATTTCAACCCATCACTTACTTCACAACAATTTATAAATATGCAATGCATATCTGACTCACTTTCATTTGTTACTTTATTATGACCGAGTGTCTTTAACTGTCCTATATCTATTGAGGATATCGAGCTCATTGATAATGTCTCGTATCCATTGGAGATACCGAGCTCATTATATATAGTGAGCCTTTGGCTCTTAATCACATTATGAGCTTTAAGCTCTTTTTCAGTGGTTACTCCAGTCATAATTGCCTTTATCTAATCACGCATATCATGTAATGAAATACATGAATTCACATATATGTAATCAATCACATTCATTTAGTACGCATTCACTTTTTTTGCATTTTCATCAGATCTATATCTTACATTCAACGAAACGTTGAGAACACTTATTTCTTTCTCATTCACATTCAATGAACCATTTCCAATACATTCACATTTATCAAACTCCTCTGACTATTTATATCCAGAATTGTCTCATTCACATTCACATCAGTAATAATTCAATACAGAAATTTAAAACAGAACAATCAAATAATGTGAGATCATGGACACTAACGTTTAATCCTGTGTATGAACTTCATACAAAACATATATTGTACACACATTCAATCGTACACATATGTATCTGTGTAATGTATAATGCATGCTTATATTGACTATTCCGGACATATTTCTTTAATCACATATTTTAATCACTCAAACAATTTCACTTGTATATGTCTAACTTGCACTTAGGTTCATAGCTCTAAAAGCTTGGTTATTCTAATATCATAAGTCAATTATTCATCATTATTATTCTAGCATTATATGATCACATAATATCCAAACTCTCATTCATTTTTACTTAATACACATTACTCATCTTCTTTGAATCACATTAGCATTCATATTGTCACTTTCATTCTTATAACATCTCTTAATTTCCAGAATTTGCCTCATTGATATCAATCATCCATGTTTAAGTTATAACCTCAATTATCACCCTAAGCATATCATATATTTAGTCACTTAATCCATCATCAACTAGGTTCATTTCAAGCCTTATTCAAGCCTAAATGTATTGTAGGAAAGTACCTTAGCATTTTTGTTCCAACCATCAAACAAAAGAAGTGTAACTCATGTAAAAGCCATTCCCACAATCATGGATGACTTCCCACAATTGTGGGTTTCACTAACAAAAAGTTTCGGCTCCTTCATGCATTCTCACGATCGTGGGTTGTTCAAATTTGAAAATCCCAGTAAAATTTCTTCCCATTTTACAGTTTTTCCATCTCCTTCAGTACATCTAACATATCTTAAGCATAGTTCATCATTCTTAGCTTAATTCCACATCAATTTCATCTCCATTTTAACTTTAAAACACTTATCAAATAGATTATACATTTTTGTTCATCAATCATACAAAATAGAACATCATTGAATACATACATTCATAGATGTTTCAGCTTACATTCTATTCCATTATCACCTTCACCATGTTTCTAAACTTTCATCCTAGTTCTTCTTATTTCAAGATGCTACATTAGTCTTTTATTTCGCTTCAAAGCTCCATCTATTTTCTCACATGACAAATTATAACTCACATTACTCATATTCTCAAAATAGAACATATTTATACCATTCCTTCATTTACATTTCTTTACTCATCTTATACACAAGATTAGGTCATAAGCACATCTCTATATTCATCGAATTTCAATTCTCATTTAAACACTATTTTCATTATTAATTATCCATAAAACAATACATAATATGTTATTTATCATTATATGAAAACAGAACATCTATAATTTTCATGTCTTCATCAACATATCATCACTCTTTAACCACCATTTTTATGATCATTTCCTTTCTTAAACTATCATCAAAAACATTTCTATAACAATTCATAGATTATTACTCATCATAAACACAAAAGCAAGACATGAATAAGTCCATTTATTCATCCACAGTATACATAAAAATCAACTCCATTTTCATAATCATTTAATCTCAAACTATCATCAAAATCATATTTATCAAGCAACCATGAAGGATAAGATGCTACTTGATTAGCTCAAAACTTCTTCAATAACAATGAACCTAGCTTTCTAAACATCACACGAACATCTTTCATAGAGAAATGGGTTGTGTGTTTTAATAGCAAGATGAAGAAGAAAACAAAAATGGAAGTAGCAAGTGAAAGATGAGAGCAAAGCTCAAGAAGGTAAGAGTTGAAGATCTCGTAAATGGAGATGAAGAAATGAAGTAGATGAAGAACGAAGAGAGCATGAAACAATTGAAAAATAATGTAAAGTATGATCTTTTAGCATAAACATTGTGGTTTAAGGAATGTGGCAAGGCAAGTGACACTTGTCACTTGCCACATGTCACCACCTTATGGTCTCCACTTGGTCTTTTAAATAGCTAGTCCATTTGTCTCTAATTTTTAATCCAGTTGTCTCCCAATTTTTAATGACACTTGTCATTAAATCCTAATGTCATTTATCAAGAATTTCTACTATCCTTTGACACTTATTTCTACTACTATTTATTAATTGTCTTGCCATTTGGCATTTTTCGTAGTCCATAAATACCCATAATTTTAGAACTCTCCCAATTTTTCACCAAAATTCTAAATCAATATTTATACTCACCAAATCAATTTTCAAGACATTTCATTCACTATTCACATCATAATCACATTAAAATCATTTATACTGGAAAAATGTCAAATGAGTGTATGAACAATCATTGTAATGTGTACAAAACAATTAAATTCATGTGTGTGTATGCTGATATTATGCATGAGTATGAAATGCAATTTTCTAATCTCTCATTGCTATTTCTCATTTATAGAAATCTAAGATTTTGACCCTTAATATGGGAAAAAGGGATGCTACAATTCTCTCCCTCTTAAGAAATTTCGTCCTCAAAATTCTTATCTGATTAATCAAATTGATGGGGGGTATTGCTTCTCATATTCTCCTCCGTTTTTCCCACGTAACAATTTCACTCGAATGGTTCCTTCCAAGGGATTATAACCGATGGAATCACTCAGTTTTTCAGTTGCTTATTCAAATATCCCTCTTTCTTAACTGGTTCCTCAATATATCTCTGATTACTTGCAATTTTACTTCCTATGTCGATAACACATATATCAAATTATACCAATATCTTCTAAACATACTCATGTGTAACACATTCTAAATCTCAGACGTCTTTATTGGTAATACTGACTTATAAGTCAATGGTCCTATTCTCTTAATAATTTCATATGAACTAATAAATCTCGGGTTTAGTTTACCCTTTTTTCCAAACTTTAGCACACCTTGCCAAGGCAATACTCTCAGAAACATTTTATCTACCACTTGATATTCTATATCTCTTCGGTGTTGATCCACCTAATTCTTTTATTGATCTTGTGTCACTTAATTTCTACTATGGATCAATTTCACTTTATCAATAGTATTTTGAATCAATTATGGCCTTTAACCATCCTTAGGCCTTCTTCATTGCAATATAAAGGCACACTACTCTTTCTATCGTGTAACGCCTCATATGGTGTCATACTGATACTACTATGGTAATGATTGTTATAATCAAATTCAATCAAAGCTGTATATTGATCTCATACTCCTAAGAACTCCAAAATATAAGCTCTAAGTATATTTCCAACAATTAAGACTGTTGACAAATCAAACATTTAGCCACATATTTGGCCACTTGCTTCTTTATCCTTGGCCACTAAATGTTGTTCAGTATATTACTACCATGATGTATAGCATAGGCTGCTATGTGTGCTTCCTCCAAAAATCTCTTTTCTCAACTATCTATATCGGGTACACATACTCCTTACTTCAACCATAAAGTATCATTTTCTAATTAAAACTCAAAATTCGGATTCATTTTTAATTTCTCAATAAGATTCACTAATTCTGAATCCTCGCTTTGGGCTTTTCTAATCCTTTCATGTAGATTGATCTTAGATTCAATATCGCTAATAATACTTCATCTTGCCCCAATTCAACTCAACATTTTATACTCTTTATTGCACTAGATTTGGTAACCTCAATATCTGAATTTGTGTTACACTGTTATTGGATTTTCTGCTCAATGCATCAGATACAACATGGGCTTTACTAGATAATACTCATTTGTACAATCATAATCTTTAAATAATTCTATCCATTGTCTTTGTCTCATTTTCAACTCTTTCAAACTCAATAATTTCCTCAAACTTTAATGATCTGTATATATCCGAAATGTTTCACCTTATATATAATATCTCTAAAATTTTCAAAGAAATTACTATTACAGTAAGTTCTAAATCATGTACCAAATAATTAACTCATGAGACCTTAACTGTCTCGATTTACATAATCACTTTACCAAGCTGCATCAAAATACATCCTAATTCTTGATGTGAAACATCACTATATACTATATAACCTTCATATCCAGATGGAATAGCTAACATCGGTATTATAATTAGTCGGTGTTTTACTTCCTCAAAACTCTTTTTACATTCATCAGTCCATCTGAATGACATATTCTTCCTCAGAAGTTTTGTCAAGGGGCTAATATCAGTAAAAACCCCTTGACAACCGCTGGTAGTATCCAGCTCATCCTATAAAACTCTAGATCTCATATATATTCCTCAGAGTTTCTTACTTCATCAAATCCTCAATTTCTTTGGGTTTACCTATATGTCCTGTCTAGATACTATATGACCCAAAATACTACTCGATCAAGCCAAACTTCACACTTACTGAACTTGACATATATTTGCTTCTCCCTCATGATATGTAAGACTAACCTCAAATGTTCAAATTGTTCCTCTCTACTTTTTGAATACACTCAAAATATCATCTATGATCGTAGTCACTAATTGATCCAAATAAGGTTGGAACACTTTATTCATTAATTCCATAAATGTTGTTGGGGCATTTGTCAATGCAAAAAGATATTGCCAAAAACTCAATGTGCCCATATCTAGTCTTCGAAATTCTTAAGTAACTAATTCTTCAGATGAGGTAATGTTATCTCATGTTTTTCTTAGTCTCCTAATTGACTTCTTTTCTCGAATGTTTTTCTCCATTTATTTGATTTCCCCTGATTTCTTATCGACTTATTCTAATGTCTGTCCATTCGTATTAGTTTCTCCACATGTTTCATTTTATTTACAAGTCTCAATTTCCTAAACACAAACGTCAAATCTAACTTGTACATTCTGAATATGCTAGTATAGAGTATATTATGGATCTAAGTTCCTTTGGCAATAGCAATAGTATCATCTCAAATTCATGAATCTAATAACGTAGTTGGGCTACCTTATATCAACAAAATACATACACTCTATATAACATATTCAACTTCTTATGCCTGAGTCCCCTTTCTAACTAACTCCAATATTCACTTCTGATTTGTTCAACAGTCATTCATTTCTAGAAATGGAACATTTGATCTACATGATATAATTCGATCAAAGTGTTTATCAAAAGAAGGTTTCTCCCTTCAAACATCTGTACTGTTTACATAATCTTTATCAGTCAACTATATTCATCATCGCTTTTTAGCCATTCTTAATACCTCAACAAGATCAATTTCAGCTATTCATGATATCTCAATAAGATCAATTAGTATATCTTACATGTTCAGAACATTCTTTACAATAAAACTCAATGAAGTAGTAAGCACATTCATTTACTTTTATACTTTGGTATGTACCATCAAGATCATTACATCTTATTTAGAGCTGTATTTTCGATAAGTCACCAATTAATATCTTATGCTAATGATACCTTAATTTCAATTGATTTTAGGCAACGTTTCTCTCTTTGTGCCTGCCCATAATTGTGGTGAACCTTTCCATGATCGTGACAGAAGCTCATGGAACTGGCCATGATCGTGCCCTGCTTCTTTTTCCTTGAATTCATCACACATAGTAACATCATTTACACTTTCAATCTATCCCCAATTGATCATTATAAACGCTTTCATGCGTTACTCTGATTCATCTCATAAGTTTAACTATAGGGACTAAGACTTGAGAGTATTTAATAGGTCATAGATCACTTCCTATACCATCTCCAAGCATATAATACATAAGTATTTAATAATATCACTTGTCAAGGTGATCACATTATCAGATATGCACTCACAATAACAAATCAACTTAACCTTGAGAACTTCTACACATATCTCTATCATTTATCTCGTCTTCCAACTATTATTTATTTCATCTCACATACATATGTTCTTAATCAATTCAAAATTATAGAAGCATAACCATCATGAAGTTCTGATCTCAATTCAACTGTCATTCTTATGTTAAATCATAACTCTTATCACATTAATCAAATAACCATTTCAATTTCAAGTTCCACCTCTCAATATCATACTAAAATTTTGTTTTCTTTTAACTTGGCTTGTACACTTTAAATCTTATCATTTTTATCTACATCTCTGCTTTTCCTCAATAAATCCATGACAATGTATTCATATCTATGTCAATTTAAAGATATATATAACCACAATACAATATTGATATCATATTAGACGATACAACCATAAATATAAATGTATTGAATCTTTGTCCATCGTATTGAAGTATGTAGTATTTTTATTTCTAGATATACACAAACTTTCCTTTTCTTACACTCTGATAGATCATCATCCTTGTCATTGCTTCTAATGCTTAAACTCTTAACGAATGTTCATACGTATGACTCATGTAAATGTGACTCAGACTGGGGATCAGTTGCCATTGCATGCTATGACATGTCTAAAATACATATACCTTGACACATATTTTGAAAAATGCCTATGTAAGATACTAAGCCTGGGCTCTGATACTAATTCTATAGCACCCCACTCTTATAGGGCATATCTCTGAACGTACCGAAGATATTCAAGAACAGACTCTACGAGAGTGGCAGGCTACGACAGTCAATCCAACTCATTACAAATTTTGCAAGCATCACACACATGTTTAGAAAACCAATAATCAATTTCAGCCCATTTTATTCATAAAAATTTCCAGTCATAAGTGTCACAAACATTAAACACATCATCAGAATCCCAGTAATCATTTGGGCCCATTACGATTACAAAACGTATTTAGTCATAACTGTTATTACAAACTAAAATCACATATACATTGTACAGAATTCATATATACATATTCAACAGTTGCGGAAAACAAAAATTAATACAAAAGACTAAAGATATATGTAGGTACAAACTGATCCAGACCCCTAGCTCATGTCTGAATTCGATGGCTATACTCCAATTTGTTTAACTGGATATCTTCTATGATCCTAAAAGACAATGTTACAATTTTGGTGAGTTTTGTGAACTCAGTGAGCGAACCATCCTCGATGGGCTCACTCATAGTAACACAAAACAATTCACATATTCATATTCCCAGAAAATTCACATATTCAGAATTTGCGAATCATTTCACACTTCAGTTTTGGAATAGTACATCTATCTCAACTCAATTAGTCATTTAATGCACATCAATTTATTTATATGCAATGTACATGTGACTCACTTTCAGTTGTTACTTTATTGTGACCAAGTGCCTTTTAATTGTCCCGTATCTATTGTGGATACCGAGCTCATTAATAACTATCCCGCATCCGTTATGAATACTAGGCTCATTATACATAGTAAGCCTTTGGCTCTTAATCACATTCTAAGCTTTAAGCTTTTTTGGTGGCTACTCCGGTCATAACTATCTTTATCTGATCATGCATATCATGTAATGAAATACATAAATTCACGTATATATAGTCAAGCATATTTATTCAGTACACATTCACTTTTTCGCGCTTTCATCAGATCTATGTCCGCCATTCAACGAAACGTTGAGAACATGTATTTCTTTCTCATTCACATTCAATAGCGCACTTCCAATACATTCTTATTTATCAAACTCCTCAGACTATTAATGTCCGGAATTATTGCAATCACATCATAATCAGTTCAATACAAAAATTTAAACAGAAATAATCAATAAATATAAGACCATCTAGGTCGACTCACATTACGCTCTAGATTAGAATTTGCTTCCATAATTCAGAAATGTCTGGACTGTAACACCCCACTCCCGACTAGACCCGAACCGGATATCGATGGTGATACCCGAATCCGTGCCCCGCGAGGGTGGCG
>JAOTAY010000004.1:14728428-14739767 GCA_025629805.1 Erythroxylum baracoense
AGAGGTCTGGGGGTCATTTTCACACACATTCAAACCACAGGGACTATTCTGATTACAATTGAAACTATCATGCATATTTTGCTCAAAATCAAAATAACCAGGCTTAAAAAACCTAGGATTAACCAACGAGGGGTTTGGGGAAAAAAATCCCAAACCCTTTACCTCTTTCAGCTCTCAGATTAGGGTTTATGTTCGCGGCGGCACCTCCATAGCCGATCACTGCTCCCTACTGGCCCCCTATTGTCGAGTCGATTCTGGCTTCCTGCCTACTGCCGCTGTTGATGGCGACCTCCGGGATGCCCACAGCGGCGGCCCCTTTTCTATTGTTCGATCGATTATTTCCCGGCACCTTGTGATTATCTTCCCACCAATCCAGGTAGCCCATGATCTTGAAGCAGGTTTCTCTAGTGTGTTTCTTCATTCCACAGTGTGTGCAATGAAGTTTCGATTTTTCCTCTCGATTTGTTCGCTGTGATGAATCTGAGCGACCCCTCCCCTTGCCAACTTGATGTCCTGATTCTGGTTTGGTTCGTTCTCCGGGTGCTTTGGATGCCAAGCTAGCATCAATCCCCGATGATGTGTCACCTTCGCTAGAGGTTGCCTGTTTTAGTATTTGGAGCCTGGCGACCTCCCGCCTTACGCTGGCGTAGGCAGCTTCAACTGAGGGGAGAGGCTCCTGCTTCAAGATATCCCGTTTAATGGGCTCATATTTATCATCAATGGTCGTGAGGAACTGATACAACCTCCGTTCCTGAACAATTTTGTTAAATGTTACGATGTCCTCTGGATCCTTCATTGGATTCGGCTGCCTCCGATCAATAGTCATCCATATATTCTGCATCTTGTTCCAAAATTCCTCCAATGTGTCCTGTCCCTGTCTCTGTGTATTTGCCTTTTTGTGGAGATCAAACACCTGAAGTGAATCCGTTCCACTTCCATAAGTGATGGCTAATCCATCCCAGAGTGTTTTTGCAGTTGGGTATTGAGAAACATTGTTAACCAGGTTTGCCTCAATATTTTGGATTATCCATGTGAACACACATTGATCTGCTTGTTCCCATCGTTCAAACAATGGATCTGTGGCCACTGGGGATGGAGGTATTCCAGTGATATGAGAGCCTCTTCCCCTGCCGCCAATCGCCATTTTCATTAGTCTTGCCCATAGTGGATAATTATCTCCACTGAGTTTGAACCCAAGTGACAGATTGTCTGACCTGGGTTGTGCCGGTTGTGTTCCCAGACTATTGCGCAGCATACTGGCAATTTGCAGCGTCAACTCATCAGGGATGTTGGTTGAATTTTGATTTCCCGATCGACTACTGGAGCTTTCATCTGTTACTGTCATGGTTTCTGGTTGTTTGTAGGTTTGCTGTTTCGGCTGCTATAAAAAGAAGAACAGATCTGGCTATTTGGGTTGGGAAAGGTAATGGAACAATAACGAAATTATTCTGAGTTCCCAGAATCAAGCACTGCTCTGATACCATCTCACGATGGTAACAAAGAGGTTTTGACGGAAAAAGTTTTCATTTTCATTAAGTGTTTAGTTTCTGTGTATAGGAGTCTATCTATAGTATTACAATCTCCTAGTTATGGTAAATATTTTACATTGAATACATGGAATATTTTCCTCCTAATTCTTCTCCTGATTTGTGGCTTGATTGACTGTGGATCTTCTAACAAATTCCTTTTGATAAATTAACACACCCTTTTCATAAGAACTCAGTGTGTAAAAGTATTTCTACTTTTTATGGCATCAAATAAAAGAAAGAAAATCCTTATGGTCCCCTCAGGAAAGTGGAAAAAGAAAAGGTCAGTCCTCTGATCATTGTTCAGGTCGAAGCCAAGATGTATAGACATATGTAAGTAAGATCAGAAAGCAAATACTATTAATTATATTGAAATTTTGGAGTATGAATCTAAACCAATTTGACCTTATCCTACTTTTTTTCATAATTCTATTGAATCTTCTTTGGTTATTTTTTCTTTCTTAGTTTACTTCAATTAAGAATTAACATTTATTATATTTTATTATTTCATTAATTTATTATACCATCATTGTTGTTTATAACTTCAAAATAGCACCACATTAAAGTTTAAAAATTTTAGTATTATATTATTTAAAATAAGACATAAAAATTAATAAAGTATAATATAATAAGAATTTTAATATATTTAATATTTTTTAAATTATTAATAAAAGGTGAAGTAGTTATTTAATGTTTTTAATAAATAAAAATGCAATAAGAAAAATACTGAAATCCATAATTTCCATATTATTATCCCCTTTCTGCCTACAAAAAAGAGTAATGAATGACGTCTCATTTAGGAACACACAGAGTCATCATTAGCCTCTGTGACTCAAAAATACCATCTTTTATGCCAAATATCAAGCTTTTCACTAATCACCATTATGAATTTCCTCACAAATATTCAGTTTATTTTCATCTTTTGGGAGATCCTAAGTAAATATGAGCTTATGTAACTGATACTGTGATCACATAATAGCTGGTTGGAAGAAAAAAGGTAAAATACAATCTCAAATTCTGTATAAATAACCACAAAAACCAGTTAGGAAGATAACTTAGCCTATTTTATGTTCATATCTGTCTCAACTTAAAATGTCTTTCCCTTTTAAAAAAATGGTTTTTGTTTTTCCTTACATATAAAATGGGACCAATTTAGGAGATCATTGTCCTTTATTATGTATAATTAAAGAATTTATGATAAGCAATTTTTAATTTGCTCGGGAAACCTTCTCTGGAAAAAAATGCTTAGAATGTTGACAATGTGCAATAACCAAAAAAATGAATGATCTCTTTAAGTGAGGTTACAAAGCACGTGCAAGGACACACTTTAGTCAAGAAAAGTGGGAATCAGTTGGCCTATCAGTAGGTGGCATGAGAGACGGAGGAGGAGGGCTTCAGTAGTGACAAAGAAGAAGACGCTGGGACGATGAGGATGGTGGGATGATGAGGACGTGCTGTGAGACGACGAGGATAGTGGGGCTTCGGTAGCTATGGAGAGGAGGGCGAGGATAGTGACAATAGAAGAGAGAAAAAAAATAGCCAAATGCGATGGAGGAGGGGAAAGGGGGCTGTAGTAGTTTTAGGTTAAACGAAAAATGCGTGTCGTTTGCTTTGGCTTCAACATTTTTAATAAAATGAAAACGACGTCATTTTTGTTTTATTAAAAATGTTGAAACTGAAGCAAACGATGATGTTTACCTTTAAAATTTACCAACAAAAATGTAATCTGTCGATAAGCCCAAAACTTATTTATTCTACCAAGCATTCCCGCCTTCTTTACCTACGAGAATTTTCTACCGTTGCTATATTTCGTCGAAAACTTACCAGGATAATTCCCCTCCATATTTACCAATGGATAATTTTTTCATCGTAAAATGAAAATTTTCTCGACAATGTTACCGATTGAACATGATTTTCCATCGATAATTTGCTATAGTTTCATTTCCGTCGGTAATTTTCCATCGCTAATTACTAATTTTCTTGTAGTGGTAGATTGTAGAGCCTATTAACAAGAATTAGGCTTGGGTCAACCATTGCCAAAATGACTAGAACTAGTCATTTGGGTAGTTGGCCCTTACCAATTATAAACCCTTTAATATTTTCATGTTTGGTCAATATGGGATACTCTAACACTGCCCCTCAAGTGCAATTGAGACTGAACATCCAATTTTCACTTGAAATAAATTTAGTAGTAACCAGATCGGGCCCTTGGTACTGGACATTCAAATAGATAGTTGGGAAGTTAATAATCCATATCAAACCTACTCTGATACCATACAATAATATGAGAAGAAAAGGTTGAACAAAAAAGGAATGAATGAAATGGAAAGAAAATCTATCTTAGACTCCATACAGTAGTCGCAAATGAGAGGAAGAGAATTTTCTATTCCATCGTTCAAGAAGAAGAAGTTTTCACAATTACATCATTCTTTTATTTCCTACTTGGCAAAGACACTAAACCAAATGATTTGTCCACCCTACACTTGTCATCTTTTTAGCCTATTCTGTACAAAGGATTGATAATTACAAATCTTCCAAGAAAAAAGCTATCCATGGCTTTCATTTCGCTCCTCCAGCTTTTCTGTAATACTTCCTTGTGTGTTTCCTTTGATGATGTCTCCTTCTCTAGGATAATAGCCCCCCACAAAATGGATGTTGGTAACATTCATATTGAAAAGCAATGTCTTGAACTGTGTCGTCCCTAATGGC
The DNA here is from genome assembly GCA_025629805.1 of Erythroxylum baracoense. Classification (NCBI taxonomy): domain Eukaryota; kingdom Viridiplantae; phylum Streptophyta; class Magnoliopsida; order Malpighiales; family Erythroxylaceae; genus Erythroxylum; species Erythroxylum baracoense. Next base: position 14,732,664 of record JAOTAY010000004.1, read on the forward strand.
TTTGTTAGTAAGTCTCCTAACTATCCTGCAAAAAGTATATAGCGTTGAGAGATGATGCCTATAAGTATTTTTCCCTAACAAAGTGGCAATCAATCTCTATGTGCTTAATACGCTTATGAAATAGTATATTCAAGGCTATACTAAATGTTGATTTGTTGTCACAAATTAGTGGGATTGGTTGAATTTCATGGACTCCCAATTTTTCCAGTACTAATAACAAGTAGAAAACTTTTGATGTCGTGATTTCTAGTGCTTTATATTATGCTTCTGTTGAGGATTTACTAACCACCAGTTGCTTCTTTGCTCTAACTCACTAGGGAGTGACCAAAGAAAATACAAAAACCTATAAGAGATTTTCATATGTCAACGAAACCTACCCAGTCTGTATCATTGAAAGCTGTGAGGGAGAGTGATGAATTTGAAGGGAAGAACAAGCCTTGACTTAGAGATCCTGTAATGTACCTACGTACCCTGGTTTTAGCTTGTGTATAAACTATGGCTAGATAATTTGTAAACTGTGATAGCTGTTGTAAAGTATAAGTGATGTCTAGTTTGGTGCTAGTTAAGCACTGCAATTTTCCCACCAACCTTCTATATCAGCTTTCTTCTTCATCATTTAATAGCCCCACTTCTATTTTTTGCAACTTTATGTTTATCTCTGCTGGTGTGGATAGAGGTGTGCAACTTAACAATCCTATCTCCTCCAATAGTTCCAGTGTATATTTCTTTTGACAGAGAAAGATCCCTTTTTGGTTTCTGGTTAATTCAATTCCAAGAAAGAACTTCATAGGTCCAAGGTTTTTGATTGTGAACAGCTAATTTAGATGATGTTTAACTTATTGAATAATCTGTATATTGGATCCTATAATCAAAACATCCTCTACATATATTGCTAGAATGGTAAAGTCATCATTTGTTTTCATGGTGAACATAGAATGATCAGTTTGAGACTGTATGAAACCAAAGGAAGTGAAGGCAGCGGTTAGCTTGGGAAACCACTGTCTTGATGCTTGTTTCAAGCCATAAAGACTCTTCTTTAGTTTACAAACCATGTTGTTTGCTACAATGAAACCTACTAGTGGTACATATAAACCTCCTTGTTTAGTTCCAAATGCAAGAAGGCATTGTTCAAATCCATTTGATGTAAATGCCACTCTTTGATGGAGACCAATGCTAAGATGCACCTGATGGCAACCATTTTTTTCATAGGTGAATAAGTGTCAAAGTAATCTATTCCTTCTCATTGAGTATAACTTTTTGCTACCAGCCTTGTTTTATACCTCTCCAGACTTCCATCTGATATATACTTCAACTTATAGACCTATTGGCATCCTAAAGCTGACTTTTCTGATGGTAATGGCACTAATTCCCATGTTTGGTTTTCTTCTAGAGCTTAAATCTCTTTGCTTATTACCTCACACCATAAAGGGTCTTTGATGGATTGATTATAAGTGTTTGGTTTAATGTTGCTTGAGATGGATAGAATGAATGATTTATATGGCTCGGATAGTTTTTCAAAGGACAAAGTGCAAAGAATAGGGAAAGGTGAACCTGATACTACATTTACAGTGGCCATGGATGAGGCTATTGATTCATAAGGTTGCTTAAGTTTTGGATATTTGTGTGATATTGTGTTAGGTATGAGGGAGGTCTGCTAGGTTTTAAGGATCTTTTTGATAAAGGTTGTTGAATGGAGTTTGAAGTTTCATGTAAGTCTTTTGGTTCATTTAGACCTATTGCTTCATTATCAGAATGTTGTGAATCTGCGTTACCATATTGTGAATGATTATCTAACTCTGCATAGTCAATTTCATCACTATTACTAGTCGATGGCTATGAGCTATCATTAGTGATCATTAGCATAATGTTATTGGGAACTAGAGTTTAAGATTTGATGAAATAATAAGGGAAGACATATTCATAAAATTTGACATCCCTAGATATGAACACTTGTCTAGTCTCTCGATTCATGAGTTTATACCCTCGATTGTTGGAGGATATCCTAAGAAAATGCAAGGCTATACTCTAGAGTCAATTTTGTTTCTTTGTTTTGAGAGAGTGGTTGCAAAGCATAAGCACCTAAAAATTTTCAAATGCTTATAATTTGGTTTTCTAAAATACAATAATTGATATGGTATCTGGTTGTTGATGGTTAAAGATGGTAGGATGTTAATTAGATGACAAGTTATGAGCAAACAATCGCCCTATAAACGAATTCGTAAGTTTGCTTAGAATCTAAGAGCTCTAGCCACATCTACTAAGTGTTGGTGTTTTCTTTCACCTCTAGCATTTTGCTGAGGCCTCTCTACACAACTGAGCTAGTGTATTATTCCTAGGGATGAATAAAGGGTATATAGGGAAAATTCAGGTTCATTGTTAGCTCTTATGCATTTAATATGGGTGTGAAATTGATTTTAGACAAGGTTAATGAAAGCTTTGATGTGTTCTGAAGTTTCAGATTTATGATTCATGAGGTGTATCTAGGTAAATCTTATATGGTCATCTAATATTTTTAAGAAATAATGACGGCCATTTCTAAAGGCAGCACCAAAGGGACCCCATATATCAGCGTGAATAAGATCAAATTGAGTAAAGGCATAAGAATCACTGATGGAAAATTAAGGTCTTTTAAACTTAACAAGAGGACATATACTGCAAATAAAGTGAAAAGATGAATTACAATTGGTATCTTCTATGTTCGTAATCTTTTGATAAGATGGATGGCCTAGTCTTAAGTGCCAAGTCTGAAAATATGAGTATAAATAATTTATTAAAGAGACATAAGCTAAAGACTGAGGGACTTGATGATGATATGAAATGAAAAGACATGATTTGGAGATGTCTTGGTTGGCTTGATTCTTCATGACATCTAATCCATTATAGGCTCTAGCTGCTTCAATCATTCTCCAAGACTAGTTAAGAATATAGAAAAGATCCCCATGAAACAATAGAAAACAATGACTAGACTTCAAGAGCTTACTGACAGATAGCAAGTTGAAATTAAATGAGAGAACATAATGGATATGATCTAAAATGAGGGAGTTATGTTGAGTGATTCTTCCTACAAATGTAGCTTGTGTTCTACTTTGGTCAGGTAGGTGAATGGTCGTATCACTAATTATGCAAACATTTTCTAGAATGTCAAGGTTTCCTACTATATGGTTAGAATTTAGCATTAAGCAACGACATAGATAAAACAAAATGCTTACCATTAAAGTTAGAAATTGAGGGTGGGCTTTGTGATCTTGGTAGACTGGTGCTGATGAAGTTTGAGGTGGCATTTGTATTTGGTGCTTTTTATTATGAGGCATTAAGTTGCTAGAAGATGGATATAATTTGACCCAGTTGCTCTCGAGTGAAACCTCTATGATTTGAATTGCTACCATTCCCATTAGTAGTTTGCCTAACAGCTACTGAGTCTTATGTAGATTTGTTTTCAATTTCTCCTTGTTCCTCAATATTAACCATATTTGCAGTGGCATTCCTTCCTTTTGTGAATTTGAAGTCAAGGCAGCCTAAAGCATTGTTCCTTAGTGTGACCTTTAGTTTTGCAGTAGGTACAGTAAAAGCTGCCTTTGTTGGTTTGGTTGTTCTATTTTAGAGTCACATTGCTAGGAGGACCATTGAATCTAGGAGAGTATGTTTTTGTATGCTTACTAATTAGTGTAGTAGTATCCATTTCTAAAGTTTCCTGCCTTTCATGTTGCACAATGTATGAAAATACCATAGATATATCAAGCACAAGCTTCATCATTAATATCTAGTCCCTAGGAAGTTTGTAAACATCATTAAGTCCATTCAAGATAGCTAAACAGATATCCTAGTTCCTATCTACTTGGACAACTTGTGCCATATCACAATTGCGATCAGGGTTACAGCAAGCAAAGGTGGTTTTGTAAGCAATATACTCACTCCTAATGGTTTTGAAATTCAAAAAACAAGCACTGACATTAATTGTTCCTTGCTTCAAATTGTTTATATCCTTGTTCAGTTGAAAAATTCTACCATAGTTAATCTGAGCGTACCTGCTTTGTAGATCTTTCCAGATGTCTTTGGCTGATATGTGTCTAAGCAAGCTTCCTTTTATGTCCTTGCTGACTGAGTTCACAATCCATGATGAGGCAATGGAGTTAACCCTTTCCTAGTTTTCTCTGTTAGGATCATTCAAAGGTGGTTGTGGTATGGTTCCATGATTCGGTGGACTCGTTTGCCATAACATAGAAAGGACTCAAAATGGAGATTTCTTTAGCTTTCTTGTAATTGGTGAGTTGTGTTCCAGTATTGGTGGGTTCTGTCATGGTGGATGGTTAGATTGAAATCGAGAGGATGAGAGATGCAGCTAGATCCTTTGATACCATATTAGAATTTTTAATATAGGAAGAGTGTAGAGCCTATTAATAAGAATTGAGCTTGGGTCAACCATTGCCAAAATGACTAGAACTAGTCATTTGGATTGTTGACCTTTACTAATTTAAATCCTTTAATATTTTTATGTTTGGTCAATATGAGATACTCTAACATTATTTCCCATGTAATAAATTAATACAAGTATTAGCTCCACATTGTTAATTGGAAGCATAAAATATTCTACGCCCAACCACAAAAGTTGGAGATCTTGTTGGGTTGGAGTACGTAGAAACACCTATACGAGCATTGACAACAATTAGATCTTCAATTCGGCATTGGGGATAACGAAGCTACATACTTTTTTCTATAGTCTCACCTCTTACGAATATACATTTTATGTTTTCTAAGGTACCAAGGATAAAAAACGTAATTTAAAATTCATTATACCTTTCATTGCGTGCTATTGAACGTTATCTAAATTTCGTACCAGTAACGATTTATAAAGTTTAACCAACACTTTTTGGATCCTATGAGAAGAAGGGGGTAATGTTAAGCTTTGTCACGTAAATTTAAGGAGATTTTGTTACGCTTTAAAGGATTAACGCCATTTCTGGCGGCACCCATTTTGCCTTCTCTTTTGACAGTTTTCTTTTTGCATTCTAACAAATTATTTGGATACGGTTCGGATAGTAAACAATGTGGTACTTATCACAAGGCCCCATGTTAGTTTTACGTATATCCCATTCTCCAGTTCTCCATTGTCGTCTCAGAATTAAGTAGTTTTACGTATATCCCATTCTCAAGTTCTCCATAGTCGTTTCCGAATTAAGTATCTGCTCAATATTGGAATCATTTACTGAAAATAATTCAGTAAAAGAAATCATGGCTGCTTGCTTGATGGAATTACTGATGCTATGGTCCCATAATACTCAAGTTTGATGCACCTTCAAACAAAATTTCCCCACTTGAAGATAGCAAGAAGGAAATTAAAATATAGTCGTGTGATATGATTAATTTAATTACTGGGATTAACTTTGGTTGTCTTTTTCACATTTATTTTGTACGAGGTGTAACTGGCTAGCTTGACCCTGAATCCGTTTGTAGCTGCCAATGCTGAATACGTGTAAAGGTCAAGTTCATCAAAGGCCAAAAGAACATCCAGGAAAAAGACAATTTTCTTATTTGCCCATGCAACGTGTGCTTACATCCCCGGATTGAGTATAGTTAAAGAAAAGGACAAATTTTTGTTTATCCCATTACCTTGGAACCAAGATGTGTCGGTCCTTACCCTAATATTCTAAAATTTTAAGGGGTCCATACTCCATACTCCATACTCTTTAGTCTTTACCATCAAATTTGTGCAGATACAATTAATTTCCATTATAATTTTTTAAAACCTATTACACTAAAAGAAAATAATTTTTAAAATTTCCAAAACTTAAATATCACTTTCAATAAATAATATGATTAATTAGTAAATTAGAAATTGTACTTTATTATGAAATTCGTAGGTTATGTAAAAATTACTATAGTCATTCAAATTTCCAAATTCTAACAATATACATACAAATGAATTAAAAGAGCCAAGCAAACAATGTGAAGAGAGTAAGTCAAAAATGCTAACTCACGTAAAGTTTAAATCTATTTACAATAGAGTTTTGACCTTTAAATTTTTTAATTAAATCATTATTATTATTTCAATTAAAATTCTAATTAAATATTAATTAGGTCTAAATAAGATTATATATCTAATTTTGATCTTTATTTATCAAACATCAAATAATTGACTTTAAAATTACTCAAATAATTCACTATCAAATCCAACTTCATTAAATTGCTTTTTTCCTCTTCAACGTATCTTTATTTATGACCTAATAATTTTTTAAATATCTTGACAATTGTTATAAATATAATCTCAAATATCTTTAGAATTAAAATAAATAAAATCATTTAAAGTTTCCTTAATTGTCCAATTAAATAATTTATAGTCACAAATTATGATTGAGATTTAGTAACATATTATGACTACCTAAATATTAAAGTAATTTTGACCAACCTTTTTATTTCTAATTTAATCATTCCTTCAAAGAATATTATAATTAGACATAGAAGATGAAATTAATGTTTATTCTATACGAGTCTAATATTCATATTAATCTCTATTATTCTTTTGATGACATTTGAAAGCTATTTTCAAACTGTCAATCCACTTGGCTAAAGATTTCTTAAATCAAAGATAAATTTAAAATAATAAAATATTCATTCAAAGTATTTTAGGGTGACATATTCTATATTGATTACTTTTCCATACAATTCATGTCATAGCCAATGACTACCAATCAAATTATTGGTGGAATAGTCGTATGCACCCTAAATTTATTCTTAAATTCTTGCAATTAAGCAAATATAATAGTGGAAGATAAGAGTCAATCTGATGAAAAATTCTTGTTTTCCAATTGTTATGAAAGAAAATAATTAATAGAAGGCGGTTGATAAATTTTGTAATAAAAAAGATAAAGGAAGTAATAAAATGAGAGTTTTCAATAAAATGAACCCTGGTTTGCAACAACTTCTTCCTTTGGAACTACGATTGATCATTGGCACAAAGTAATTATTTCATGAATCATATATTCATTGTGATACCAAGTATCCATCTTTTCTTAGGATTAATTAATAAAAAATATGTAACATCCCCTCACTTATGGAAAAGGGTAAATTGGTCTTTTTGAATGGGTTAGCATAATTGGAAGTGTTTCT
>JAOTAY010000004.1:14742813-14757339 GCA_025629805.1 Erythroxylum baracoense
TTTTGAAAAACTGATGAAAAGTGAGTTTGAAATGAGTATGATGGGTGAATTAAAATTCTTTCTTGGTTTACAAGTTACGAAATCCAAAGAAAGATTTTTATTCATCATCAGAAGTATATTAAAGAACTTTTGATCAAGTATGGTATGGATAAAGTAAAACTAATGTCAACTCCTACGCATCCTTCAAACCCTTTATTTAAGGATGAAGCAGGAAAGAAGGTTTATTAATCTCTTTTTAAAGGAATTATTGGTTCTTTGCTTTACCTTACAACAAGCAGACCTGATATTTTGTTTAGTGTTTGTTTGTGTGAAAGATTTCAAGCAGATCCTAGAGAATCTCATTATATTGCTGTTAAAAGAAATTTGAGATATCTATCAGGTTCTGTTGATCTTTGCTTAATGTATGAGAAAGGTAAAGATTTCAGATTAATTGGCTACTGTGATGCTAATTATGCTGGAGATAGGATTGATAGGAAGAGTACAAGTGGAGGATGTCACTTTCTTGGCCATAATTTAGTTTCATGGTCTAGTAAGAGGCAAAGCTTAATTACTATATCTACTGCAGAAGCTGAATACATGTCAGCTGCAAGCTGTTGCTCAAAGACTTTATGGATCAAGTATCAGTTATAAGATTATTCAATACAAGAAGAACATATTCCAATCTTCTGTGACAACACAAGTGTTATCAATCTATCGAAGAATCCAATACAACACTCAAGGGTAAAGCATATAGAAGTAAGGCATCATTTTCTGCGAGACTATGTACAAAAGGGAATTGTCAGTTTACAGTTTGTTGAGATGAATCATCAGTGGGCAGATATATTCACTAAGCCCTTGAATGAAGAAAGATTCAAAGAAATCAGACGAAATTTGAATATGGTAGTATTGAGTGATAAATTATCTGACACGTCATGACTCAGAGGATGTTTACAGAAGGAAGATAAACAGTTGTAAGTTTTCAAGAGCACAGTAACTGTAAGTTACAGACGGTAACTTTTGAGACGGTAATATATAAGAGAAATCTTCTCAAAAGGTTCAGAACATCACCGACTTGAGAATACTCTTGAATACTTCTGAAACTGACGTTTGCGAAGCTCTCAAACAAAAAATGTTCATTACTTCTGATTTCAAGCCCTTTCGGTTACATTCTCATCTTCAGAGACTAATCTCATTACCTTGAGAAAGTTCCTGCTGTCTAAAAAGCATAATGGATCAAGCTATGATTTATGGAAGACTCGTTGATTTCGATTCCTTGAAGACGAATCAGATGGATATTGAAGCACAAGTCGAGACAGCTGGATGGAAAAACTTCTTTCAAGTTTGTGAAGCAGTTTATCTGAATGAAGTTTATAAGTTTTGGAAGAATATGAAAGTAGTAGACGATACTGTAGTATCAATGGTGGATAAATTATCGGTTATTGTGACATTGGAGCTAACCCAGAAGGTCAGTGGATGTCCTTGTGTTGAAGAAGAGGTGTCTCACAACACTAAATGGATGACTGAAAGTCTTGTAAAGAAGGCACATGTCAATCGACAACTATATAGATGTAGTGACCCAAAGGACAAGAAGGCAGCAAATCTTATTCCGAAGGCTAGAGTTCTACATACAATACTCTTTCACTGTATTCTACTAAGAACAGGATTAAAGAATGTTGTAACAAACATAGATGAACAATGTCTATTCTATATTCTCAACCATCAGCCAATCAATCTTCCACACCTAATTTTGGGCTATATGTTGAAGACAAAGAGGGATTCTAATGCCTTACCATATGGCATGATGTTAACAAAAATCTTTAAAGATTCTGGAATTCTTCTGGACAGAGGAAACGGGGTAAAAATGAATATTAAAAGCATTATAAATGCTTTTACTATAAGTAGAATGGGATTAAAAGCCCAAGAAAAGGAGGAGACAACTCTTATGGTGAAACTAAGGATTGAGGGGGAGTGCACAGTTAGACGTAGTGGAAATGTTACTCCTACAGAGAGGAAGCAACCTCAACCCTTAAGAAGAATGCTTTTAGAAGAAAAGAAAAATAAATCGTCTGAGGTAATGGTTAAAGATAAGACAAATTTAGAAAAAGAAGCAAGCCAAGTGCTTCTATCTGAAAAACAAGTGTCGTTGAAAAGAAAAGGAGAGACACTTATTGCTGAGCAAGTTAAGAAATCCAGAAGATCACCAAGATTACTAACTCTTCGACAAAAAGAGCAGAAGAGTGGAAAAGAATTGATTTCTGGTGAAGATTCTGAGAAGTTAAGAAAAGCACCTCAAGCAACTAGGTCGTTGGTCTCAATTTTGCAACAACAGCAACCAAAGTCAATAAAAGAGACCGATATTAAGAGGAAGTTGGAGTTTGAGAAGAAGAGACCCCAATAATAATAACCTTCCAGACTGGTAGGAGAATACAAGAAGTTAAAAACCAGTCAGAAAGAGACTACTTCAACTGGTAGGAATTAGAAGGAAAAATCAGTTGATTCTCTTGGTTCTATCAAAAAAGAGGACTTAACGATGAAGGTAATAGAAGAAATTGTACCTGCAAAAAGCAGAAGCTCAATCATTATAAGAGAACCTGTACAGAAGATAATTAAGGTACAAGTTGAACCTATCTTTTTCAACAATCGATCTATACATCTTCTGAATCATGAAGAGAGAAGATTATATGGGTTTCTGAAAGATGAAAAATCAAAACCATATCCCTTAAAGATGACAACAGATCGATATACCATCTACCTAGCTACAGGTAGAACACTAATCAAGATTGTACCTACTGTTCAACCTAGATCTATAAACATTGTACGCAATGTAGAAAAAGGGAAACAAAAGTTGTACCCTGAAGGAAGAACAGGTGATCTTACTGATGAGCATATACAAGAAGCAGTGAGAAGCATAGATGATGTATGCAATACAGAACAACCAAGAGGCATCTATATTTCACACCATATTTCAAAGGCATCAGGAAGTAATTGTGGACGCTTCTCCACAGTTGAAACTTCTCAGGTAGTTGGAAGGGTAACTAAAGGATGGTTCAGAACTATTATTGTCGGAGGTATTAGTTTCAACTTAGAATCTTTTGTGAACCTACTTATCCATTTTAGACCTTTAAGTCCTTCACCTTCTTAGCGAAACAATACCAAAACTACTAAAACCTAATGACCTTGATCTCCTAGAAGGAAAACAATGGTTCAAACCTCCTGTTTTGAAAATCATTGAATTGGATGTTTTGCCTTCAGAAACATATGTTGCACCAAACTTCTATACATCAAGTGAATTCCAACAAGTTCCCACAATCAAGATGGAAGAAGTTAGTCAGTCTTAGAAGTGTATTCTGGAAGCTTTAGTGAAGGAGATGGAAGAAATGCATAATAATATTGATGATTTGAGGGACTTCATTGGTGATATACATGAGGAAGTAGCTTATCTTCGGGTGACAATAGAATAAGACCTCAAGTTGATCAGAACTGACATGCAACGAATATTCTCTAAAATCCTGCAGCATTTGAAAAACAAACCTTTTTGATTAATAACAAATAGGGGAGAAATAGAAGATAGGAGGAGAAAAGAAGATTAAAGAAGAAAAGAAGAAAAATAAGGGGGAGAAGAACAGAAGGTGCAGAAGATGAAGCAAAAGAAGAAGATAGTATATGTGTATTTTTGTTTCAATTCTTTATTCTTTATCTAAATAAAAATAGTTCATACACTTTTATTTTTCTATATTGTTTGTTATCATCAAAAGGGGGGGATTGTTAAGTCAAGAAGACTTTACGATAATTAATTTTGATGACAAACAAATAATAATATTGTTATAAATAAATGAACTAATTTGATGAGTTTACTAAGTGTACAGAAGAAGTAAAACATAGAAGAAACAAAAGACAGAAGAAGAAAAACACAGAAAAAGTTGAAACACAGAGGAAACAAAAGACAGAAGAAATGAAACACAAAAGAAGAGAAACATAAAAGAGGTCGAAACATAGAGGAAACACAGAAGAAGAGAAACACAGAGGAAGTGAAACACAGAAAAAGCTGAAAGATAGAAGAAACAAAACACAGAAGAAAGCAGAACATAGAACAAACAAAAGACAGAAGAAGCAAAACACAGAGGAAGTAAAACACAGAAGAAGTCAAAAGATAGAAGAAACAAAACACAGAAGAAAGCGGAACACAGAAGAAACAAAAGACAGAAGAAGCAAAACACAGAGGAAGTGAAACACAAAAGAAGTCGAAAGACAAAAGAAACAAAACACAGAAGAAAGCAGAACACAGAAGAAGCAAAACACAGAGGAAGTGAAACATAGAAGAAAACACAGACGATACAAAGCAGAAGATACGCGAGTACGTCGAGCGGTTAGTTAGTTGGAGTTAGTTACAGAACTCAACTAAACAGCGGTTATCAAGATTCAAAGAAGTTGTTGGAGACTTAGACTATAAATACTGGTCGCAGTCGAAGACTAAATAACTTTTAGAGAGATCCTTGATTCTACAAATTTTAAGCGTTCAAGTGTATACTCTCTATCTCTTATCTTATTCTATTTTGTTCTTAAACAATCATATAAAAGTTATTTGCGATTTACCTTACAACAGTTTTCGTTAGTGATATTCTTTTAACAATTCAAAGAAGTTCTTATCAGAAATACAAAGAATTTGTATTCGCGAAAAGAATACACAATTCAACCCCCCTTCTTGTGTATTCCATCTATTATAAATAATTCCTATATTAACGTGTGATTTACTTCACATATGACTATATCATATAATTCATTAGTAAATTTAATGAGATATGAGTATTCATCCCTTATGAATTGTTATTAACGTCCCATACATCACATGTACAAGATTAAACACTTTAGTACTATAATGTTCCTTTCAACTAAAGGTTGGTTAGGTCATCCTTTAACCAAATAAGTTCTTTTATAAGTTTCATATGCTTCATAATCAAAAGGATACATATATCCTTTTATGTAACATTATGATTCTCATTTTGATGATTCAATGAACATGGCATAAAAAGATAGTCTTAGTTATCTAACTTTGTTCTCTTGCCACTTTTGTTAAATATAAGTCCTTATTGATCTAACATAATATGAACTATTTTTATAAACTTGGATCAACTACTTTTACTTAGCAATCTTTTCGCTATCATGACAGACATTACAGTAATGTTGAATCCAAATTCATATTATATACCTAAAAACACAAATTAGAAATATATATGATCTCTATTATATCTAGTGTTAACAAGAAAAGTTACGCAAGTATCTTCTTATAATGACAACTAATATTATATCTAATTAAAAACTGTAATTATTGTCCTTATTTATACTTTTAATAGGCTAAATTGATGAAATAATTATCTTAGTGTATTATAATTTTCAACTCTACTTTACACAACCATTTGAAATTTTCTATTATGGTGTTCGCATCTATATTACATATTGCCTTTAAAGTTCAAGAGACATTAGTCAATTATAAAATGTCACTACATTTTGTATCTATATGACATTAATGTAGGTCTTAATTTTTGTCCAAAAATCCTTAAAAAGGAGAAATGATTGCATAATAGGCATACAAATTTTCTTTATATCTTTTAGAACTCTTTTCAAAACTTATGTCCAAGATTAGATTCACTAATACTTAGTATTAGATCTACTAAATTAAGGTAATTTAACACTTATAATATTATAAATGTAAAGAAATCAACTAGTTGGTCAAATATTATGATAATTAAATAAGAATATGAATTTAATAATATATTTTATCACTCTCACTATTTTATTTATAATAATAATCCTTATTGCTATTTTAAAAACATTACTTTATTCTCTCAAGTGGGCTAGGATCCCATTTAAATATAGTCAATTTTAGAGTTTGTTGAATAAATCAACTAAACAAAAATTAGGTAGAAGACTTCTTTATCAATCATATGTCAAGTGATTCCTAGATTTGTTGGGTGACAACTTTCTAAAAGATATCTTATATGTTATTCCTAACTTTGTCTCTAAATTCAAGACTAATCATATTTAGGTTAAATTAGCCTTAAGTTTGCCTAGTAAGCCTAATATGAGAAAAACTCTAGTTTATTTGTATAACAATGGAAGACAACAATTATGTTTTAAATATATACTTAAATTTTTAAAAAGGGATTTAATTTTTAAATGATCTCATCAAACATAAATTATATGTATGATATCATGAATATAAACATGCAATTCAATATGCATATAAAATATATCAACATATGTAAAACATACAATTCAATATAAAAATATAATAAAATTATATCTATAAAAACATTGAGCCTTAATTGATCATTTTATTTATTAATATAACATTTATAATTTAAAAGAATACTTCTAAATATTTGGAAATATTAAATTAATAAACTTTTTATATAAAATAATAAACCTAATGTTTTAAAATCAAATTGAAACTTTAATTGAGAAATGAATGATTTATTTTACCATAAGCGCATATTATAGCTATAGTTAGCACTAACGAGTATAGGTGATCCCACGGGGATTGAAACTACTATTAATGACCACTTTCTATTATCTAGTCTAACAATAAAGTAATAGTGATTAACTAAGTTTCAAAGTTATAATAATAAAATAAGAACAAATTAACGTAATTGATTAATTAGAAGGAAGATTAAACTAGTATACAATCAATGAAGATAGCAGTACCTAGATTTTAAATCCCTCTAAGACTTCTTAGAAATTAAGACTTCACACATCAATTTAAACTAAAGTTCATTGGATTGTGGAACTTCCTTAATTGTGCTAATATCTTTCTTAAGATTATTAACAACTAATTATAGGTTGATTAATTGAAATCTCTTTTTAATTAAAAATCTTATAATTGTACTAATTTATTTATGAATTTTTCTTTTATGTTTGATCCTAATCTAGAAGATTTATGTCAATCTATCTTTATATTTGCATTAAAATTTTTTTTAGTTATGTTAGATTCATTACTACAAGGGACTTTTAATCTCAGTTGCATCAAATCAAACATGAATTAAAATACTAGGAATATTAATTTAAGAAATAAAAGACATATCATTGAATTTTAGTAAAACTAAAGAATAAATTAAATTAAAAAGAGATCACTTATCCATCTCGTGGTTCATCTTATCTACGTACTTTAAATGATTTAGCTCCTAATCATATAAAAATAACATCAAAACTCAAGGAAAAAAACTAAAAGAATCCATCCGGGGGTTCATCTTATCTAGGTACTATAAAGGGATTAGTTCCTAATCATATCAAAAATAACATAAAAACTTAAGTAAAAATAAAAACTAGAAGAAACATGATGAAATCCCTTTTAATCTTTATAAAATCAACTTTAGATTGATGGAAATTTGCTACAACTAAGTGTCCTAGCTTGCTTTTCATTCTTTCTACCATTCTAGGTCTTTTATTTGTATCTCCCTATCTTCTTCTTCATTTTTCCCTTTAATTTTGCCTTTCATAGTTCAAAAATTAGGTTTTTGGGTAGCATACAGGCATGTCCACAGGTTTGATGATGGTTGTGTATTTTGAAAAATCACAAGACCATCAAATTTGGAGTAAAAATGGGCTCAAAATTAAACATGGGTAAGTACATAAACATGTCCATCTCCATCATGGACTTTTCTGTGACCATATAACTCTTTGAAACTTTTAAAAAACTTGTCTTACGTGAAGTATTGTCATGTTGAAGTACACAGGTATGTACATATGCATGTCGATGCCCGTATGCTTTTCCTATAGCTTCATAAAATAACTGCAAATCACCCCGAACTTTTTTGAATTTGTTCCTTTTACTATAAGTTATTTACAACCTAAAAAATGAAATATAAATGAATTAAGTACTAGAAACATTAAAAATATTCAAATAAACAATCAAAATATAGTAAATATAAACCTAAAAATATTAACAATTAAGTACTTATCAACTCCCCCAAACTTAAGCATTTCCGTGTCCTTAAGTAAATCAATTGCCTTACTCTCAACTTAAAAAGAAATAACTCTAGGAAAGTATTAAACACATCGTAAATATCAATTAAGATTCTCCATTATTCATTCAAATGCAAAGTTTGTTGAATTATTAAGCACTTAATTACTTTCATCAAATTATAAATCAACCTAGTTCACTCTTTAGTTCTTCGAATTTCAACTTAAGTCCTACCATTTCATTTAATGCATAGACTGGACATACATGCGAAAAAAATTCTAATACTTTTAATCATTTTCGTTCCCTTAAAAATAAAACACTAATTTAAACAACATAGGATCGTTTATAAGCTTGTTTGAAAAGTAACATAGTCTTTTGATGCTAGAGCAAACACCTTGTCATAAATACCTCCGGTTACTCAATTAGGTTACTATCACAAATGGCTAATATCGTCACTCTTTAACTTTTACCTTTTATTGTTACAAAGCTTGCATAGTGAAAATATTTGTGCTTGTTTATTTATATAATACTATTTTTTCTTTTCTATTTTTATGATTGAGGTAATGAAAATGATCAAAATGATTTTAAAATGTATATATGAACTACACATATATAATCTAAATTAAGTATCCATTCTTAAAATTACTGAACTAAATTGAAATAAACTTAATCATGAAAACTATAACTATTTCCTAAATAAAATCAAATCATAATCACAATCACAATCAAACTTATAGTGAATCATCTTGATGAACAACCTTTCTTAAAAAATATTCCTAAATTATTCACTATATGACAAAATTGACAAGCTTGACTATTTAATCCCTCCCTCATTTTTAAGTTATACATATCCTCAATATACAAAATAAAAAAGAAAAATAAAGATATGAAAAATAATGGAAGGAGGTGAGGATAACTAATACTTCCCTGATAGTAAAATATTTTCACCTTTGTCTAATGTCATTAACGTCCATCTAATGCCAGTGAAATATTCTCTACTCTAATGTATCAGGGTGATGTAGCCTTCATAGCCTATATAACTCCATCAAATATTAAGTAAGAAAAAAATAGAAGTATGAGACTAAAACTATGAAAACAATTTATACTATTAATTAAAATCTTACAAATTGCTTAATCAAAACCAAAACACCTAATTATTAGGTTGCCTCTTAACTAGTGGTTCTTTATAAATCTTTTGGTTGGACTTATTATTAAGTCCTTCTTTTACCTATATCTATTATCAGTGGTTTGCTTCCACTCATCTTCCTAAATAAAGGTTCATTGGCCTATAAATAGACCATATCTTATAGAAAAATAAGGACACTTAGTATTAAATTAATAAGAACAAACAAATTTTGTTAATACCCTTTTTATTACTAAACTATCAATATAATAAGGAATAACAAAACTCTCTAGATCATTGATTAATTGAAAATTTTTTCTATGGGAAGTAAGAGCCCTCTGTACTTAAGATGACAGTCGATAATCCTTTGATAGCCTCCTTATTTGACTCCTCCTCTTCATCTTTCTCTTTCTTCTCTAGCTTCTTTGCTTAAACATGATCCTTCTTTTCTTTAATCTCTAGCTCCTTTTCACTCCTAAAAGTTAATGTATTCTCTTGTTTCCTTAAATTTGGTTTAATGTATTCAGATAAAACACATGGCCACTTTTTAGAAATAAGATCGACGAGCTATCCATTTAGAAGTTCTATTTTGAGGAAACGGCTAAAACCTCTTTAGTTTATTGGAGGGTAGCCTTGATGTTAGTAATTGCTTTCATAAAAAAGTTCTTTAAGATGTCAATCCTCCTCTTACTACTGTTATCAAGAAAATCTAGGTGAAACTTGATCATTCAATGTAAGGTTAGGATAGTTGCTCAATCCCAAATTGTAAGTATCACTATAAGGGTGTTTTAAGGCTAGTTTCCCATGCTAATTAGATGTTCCCATATGTAGTCCAGTGCCCAACATTTATCATTAAGGTGGTCAGTACCACTAATTTCATAACACATCCCAAATATGGATTGAGATTCCAAATACATATTACCGTGGCTCTCATTCCAAGCTTTCATTGTTGATATAAGCAATGGCATACTATGATCTCCTAGAAAATAATGTCTTGCTGATCCTTCCGTTGTGTTTGGTAGCTATACTCTTAAATACACAAAACTTGAAAATAAAATACAAACATAAGATCAAGAAAGAAATTTTTGAGAAAATAAATAAAAAGAAAAGAAAAGAAATATGAAAGAAAAATAATGGCTAGATTAATTAAAAAATAAGTGTTCCTAATATCCTAGTTCATGGAAATGACACTAAAAAATTTATTGATTTATATTATCGTAAGTGTACAATGTAGTTGTAGATAGGACTCGCGAGTATGGGTCGATCCTGTAAGGACTTGAATTACTAGTACTAATCATCTTTCTATTATCTAATCTAACAATTAAGGTGATAATGATTAACCATATTCAAAATTAGAATGATAAACTAAGAAAAATCAACATAATTGATTAATTTCAATAAAGATTAAACTATGACGCAATAAATGAAGATAATAGTACCCATATTTCAAATCTACCTAAGACTTTTTCTTGTAATTAATACCTCACACATTAATTTAGTCTAAATTTCATTGGAATGTGGAAATTCTTTAAATATGCTAATATCTTTCTCAAGATTATTAAGATCTAATAATTTGTTGAATAATCAAAATCTCTTTTGTTAACATCTAATAATTTGTTGAATAATCAAAATCTTTTTCTTTCTAATTGAAACCGTTCTAATTGCATTAATCAAGAAATTTGCTTTTAGGTTTGACCCTAATCCAAAAGATTTATATAAACTCATCTCTAGGTTTGCAAGCAACTCTTTTCAATTATAATAGATCCTTTTTTTTGCAAAGGATTTCTCAATCTCAATTACGTGAAATCAAACATAGATTAACATACTAATGATATTAATTCAAGAATAATAAAGAACACATATTGAATCTCAATAAAATTAAAAAATAAATTAAATTAAAATGAAATCACTACAAGATCCCATCCTGGGGTTCATCTTATCCAAATACTGTAAAGGATTTTGTTCCTAATCATATCAAACATATCATCGAATAAAGAAAAAGTATAAAAATAAAAGAAACATGATGGATCCCTTTTAATTAAGAAATCTAATTTAGATTGATGGAAATGCACTCCAAGTAAATATTTTTACTTGCTATTTATTTTCTCTAACATTCTAGGCCTTTTATTTATGTCTCCTGCACTTTTTCTTCACTTTCATTTTTCCTTTTATAGTTTAAAATTAGGTTTTTAGGTGGTACATGAGCATGTACATGAGCATTTTGATGGCTATGTTTCTTAAAAAATCATGAGATCCTTAAATTCAAAGTAAGCACCTTTTAAAATATGAATATGTGCAATTATATAAGTATATTCGTCTCCAATATGAGTGTATTTATAATCGTGTAACTCTGTTACACTCTAAGACAACTTGCCTTACATGAAACATAGCTATGTTGAAGTATATGAACAAGCATTTTGGCTTATTGATGTCCATATACTTTTCCTGCAGTTTCACAACTTGATTAGATAGCTCTAAATCGACCCAAACTTGTTCAAAGTCATTTGTTTTGCTCTAAATAAGTGAATTATGACCTGCAAATAAGTTATGAATGAATTGAATATCAAAAACCATAAAAATTCTCAAAATAACAAGCGAAATGCACTAAATATAAACTTACAAAATACAACTAAACATTTATCAAGAAACATCTTTCTTTATTTAAGAAATAAAATGTCTTATCTTTAAGATAGCCAGATTAATTATTAGTTCCAATTTAATTGAAATATAATTAATTTTATTTCAAAAAGTAAAATTTATCCTAAACTTTCAACTAAAAATCAATTTAATTATAAATATTTTTCTAATTAAAAATATTTAAATCAATTTTATAAATAATTTGGAATTTTAAAACTATCATTGTTCGACATTAGGTCTTGAAATATCCTAGTTTGGAATAGACTACTCTAGACCAAGGATAACTTTATCCATCACACATTGAGAAACAGTAACCATTAGTCTCCCACTCTATCTATGTTGTATAGTAACTTAGCCTCTCTAAGCTAATCAAAGTAAATTAGTAGCTACTTCCTTGATAAGTGTGAATTGAATCATGTTTTAGAGCTTAGTTTGTTATGTATTTAAATGTTGATTTAATCATTTAGTATGTGTTTAGGTTAGAATTGTGTTAGTTTGTTAATTAATTGTGTTTAAGTGTTTTTATAGGTTATTAAAGTCTTTAAGCTTAATTATTATGTCTTCAAGGTACCTGGATGTGTTTGTTAGTGTTTCAGGGTCAATATCGAAGAATGGAGAAGTTTCAGAGAAACTCGGGCCGAAACAACAACCTACGATCGTGGCACAACAGGCCACGATCGTGGCAGGAGCATTAGAGTCAACCCATGATCGTGGCCCATATGCCACGGTTGTGAAAGAAACGTGGGCCACAGCCCACAATTGCCACGATCGTGACAAATGTGGCCCATGATTATGGCTTATAGGGACATAATCATAGCCTGCATCAGGCAGACACACAGACACTTAGAAAGTCAAGTTTTGAGGGAGTTTTTGGACCTTTCAGACCTAAAAAAACACAAAAAGTATATAAAAAATGAGACAAAAAAGATGAAGGAGTTTTGGCATCAGCCACTATTGAGAAACCCTAGAGAGAGTTCATCGAGTGATTAAGAAAGAGAAGGAAGAGAGACGTGGACAAGAAGCCGACATAAAGTACTTCTTAAAATAGGAGGTTTTCTGATGTTGCTGTCTCCGTCATCCATACAGATCTTGTTTCTAGAGTATTTTCAATTTTATTAATGTATAGAATTAGGATAGTCATTGATGACAGGATTGTGTGAATGTTGAGCATATCTAAATTCACTTTTGAGATGTTTTATCTTTGATTTAAGGAAATTTCGTTGTTTGTGTTTTTACTAGATTTATTGTGATTTAATTTCTATAATAACATAATTCTACAATCACACCCAATTCCCACGATCATGGGATGTTTTATTCGAGAAACTATACAGGGTCCAATTAAACTCTAGGTTTTTTGGATTATATAAGATATTAAACTCTTATGGAAGAAAAAGGACGTGACACCTCTGTAGAGAAGAGTCTCCTTGAGTGAAAAATCCAAGTTTTAAGTCTTGAGGAAGGTGGAGATTAAAGGATCATCAACAATAATTAAGAAAATAAACATCAACACTAGATTTTTTGTAACACCCCACTACTATAAATTACATACCGGAACATCGAGTAAACATTCCAGTATAAAATCTATAATAATGGCATGTTAGAGCAAACACATATCCAACTTAACCATATATCCAACTTAATCATGGAATCAACTATTATACATAAAAGTCACCAAATTTTAAAATCAAATTGCATTCTTCATTTCATTTCATAAAACCAAACTGACATTGTAGCTTTACGAAACCATCCGAATATATACAGTATCAAACCCTATACATAACAAATTAAGACACTGCTTAAAAGAGAATTTGTACGAAAACTACTAACTACTCCTTCAGTCTTAGCTGATGGACCTTTGAGCCATTTCTTGACAAAAGTACAAGAATTAGTCTTCTTGTAGAGTCTGTTTGTCTCTAATGTCCTCTCTCGAACCTGAAATATCAACGTTGTAATTTTGGTGAGTTTTATGAACTCAATGATGTAACCATCCTCGATGGTTAACCCAATTCATTCCACATATCAAATCATATAAGCACATATTTCACAACTTTCCATTTAACAACTTGCATCACATAGCATATATTTCACATATCCCAATCTCGTTTAAAGATATAACCACATTCCAATTCAATCAGTCAGTCACACTTAGTAAGTGTATATTCAATGTTCATATGACCCACTTTCAATTATTACTTTGTTGTGACTGAGAGCTTAAATTGTCCCGTATCTATTGTGGATACCTGGTTCATTAATAATGTCCCTTACTTATTGCGGATATAGGGCTTATTGTACATATCGAGCCTTTGGCTCTATACTACATTTCGGAGCTTTAAGCTCATATTCGGTGGCTACTCATGTCACAACTATCTTTATCTGATCATGAGTATGAAATGCATCATAATAATATTCAATCATTCAAAGACCTTAGTGTGACTTTTAACAAACATGTTGCGTAAACATATAGTCAGTCCAAATTCACATTCAAGGAACACTTCAATATCACATTCATCAATCAATACCTTGGACCTTCATATCCAGAATCAGTACAATCACATTCACATTCAAATCACAAACACTCCTAATATGGTCAATTGTTCGGAATCATCAATGTCACAATTATATCAATATCGAATCAATATAGAATAATCAAGTTTAATCAAAATATTATGAATAGAACACATTTCTAAATTGAGGTCATACATTTAGGTTACATACAAATTGCTCCAGAAAGCTATTGCCTTTAAGTTTCGGCGATGTCTGGATGATGGCGCTCAATGTGCTCCTCTATAATATATAATACATACACATATCAAATTTTGCACAATTATGA
>JAOTAY010000004.1:14757439-14767908 GCA_025629805.1 Erythroxylum baracoense
CTAATACTTATTATTCATAATTAATACTTACTAATAATAATACTAATTATATTAATACTTATTATTAATAATAATTAATAATAATTAAAGACAATATTCATATATACAATAAATTCACAATTAAATGTTAAATTCGATAAATTAAAACTTCACTTTAAACATTTTATCAAAATTACATATTCAAATTCTCAAATTAACACAACAATTACAAAAAACATTTTAAACATCATAAAAGATATATTTTTGAACACTTCATATGCAATATGTATAATCTCAATCTAACCAAACATTCACGTTTAACATTAAAAACATGCTTTTTTGTAGAAATAATACACTCATAAGAGAGTTTACCTCAAATAACGCATGATGAGTAAGACAACAATCGAAAAACGACCGAAAAATACGAGAGGAGTCGGAAAACTTCAGACTGAATGGTTTGTGAGGAAAGAAGAGAAATGAAGGCGCGAGGGGAAGGGGGGCTCGGCGCCCGACTTATAGTCGCTGGATTACCAACGGAACATAACATTCCGTTAGTAATATAGGTTTTCAAACGACGCAATCGCTGATAATTACCGACGGACACACCCATTCCGTCGGTAAAAGAGCGGAAATTTAATATGGTGGAAACTCAAATACTGACGAAACAATAATTTTGTCGGTAATCTAGGTTTCCCTGCCAAAAGTTACCGACGGACACACAACATTCTGTCGGTAAAAGAGCACCAATTTAATACGGTGGAAACTTAAATACCGACGGAACAATAATTCCGTCAGTAATCTAGGTTTCTCTGCCGACAGTTACTGATAGACACATAACATTCTGTCAGTATTCTAGGGTTATCTCAACGAATCGTCGACCCAAGATGTCGACAGTTACCGACGGAAACTTCATTCTGTCGGTGATTAATGCTTACCGTCTCATCTTCATCGAAACGATGACGTTTGTTAACAATTTACTGACGGAAGGACCGATTGTCAGTACCTAAGCCACCAGATATTGCGACGGAATAATCTTCTGTCGGTAAATGAAAGCTTTGTACCGACGGTAAGTTGACCGTCTGTAAAGCGGCGAAGTAAACTAATTGTTCGTCGGTAAACGTCCGAAGCAATTAAATTGCAGAAACGGTTCCCGCATTTTTTCCCGATGCCGTAAGTTTTGGCATCGCTATATGCCGTCGGAGATTTTGCGCGAAATTTTTCCCTCCAGTATTGCCGACGGTTATATTTTCCGTCGCTAAATAAACCGTATTTGCCGACGGAATATGATATTCTGTCGGGAAGTAACAACGGAATGATTTCCGTCGGAAATATTCCGACTCTATTAAGTGATTTTCTTGTAGTTGTTGATGTTCTAAAAGTTGATTTCTTATATTTTGTTCTTCTTATTTATAAAGGTTATATAATTCAATAGCATTATCTAAACGTTCCTTTATAGGTAATAATCCGCTATTATTAATAAAAAATTGTAAATAATTATATCGGTTTTCGTAATAATCTTTCTCAGTTTTATAAATAATAACTAGACTTTGAAAATAAAGGATTTTGGCTAATAAATGACTACATATTACACACTGATTATTCATCTTGACTGAATATTTAAATGAATTTTATAATGTTCTTGGAATTGAAGAAAAAGTTGTCTAAGTTCTTTTTTTTCTTGTGTATAAAGAGTTGTATTATTTTGAATCATTTGCTGAAACGTTTGGAGTTTATTTTCAGAAGCGTTTATGGATAACATAAAATTATAATAATCAGTAAATGTTTTAATACAGTCTCTACTTAAGTTCTTTTTCTTTTCTGTATAAACAATAAGATCGTGATTAGATCTACACGTAGCACAAAGAGGCATGATTAACATAAATTTGCATAATCAATATCAGAAGAGAATATTTTATCAAGTAAATAAGTTTGAAGAATAGATCTAAAACTATGAGTTCAACATGCGTTAAGAAAATCAATAAAATTGCATTTTTATAAACATTGAAACTAATATATAACATGAATAAAAATGGTTCAATATACAAGATACTAAGTAATAACTGAATACTAATTGATGAAATAATAAACATAAAAATCATACTTGATTGCCTCGTTTCTTTTTGAACGCCAAAACATAGGTTTTAGGAAGAGAGAGGGCTAGGAAGAAGTTTACGAGTTTTATTTCATACCAATGGCCTAATGGGTTGTCACTACATACACTATCTATTAAAGTTTCTATTTCAGTTTGTAACCTAATGTTGTTCATTAAATCAAACTGTAAATGATTATGTTTTTGGTTATTAACTGTAAGGTCTTATAATAAGTGGTATGATAAATAGGAATTTGGAATATAATTGATTTTTGATTTATTGTTCTAATTATTGGTGTTTTTAATGCTATATAATGTAGATACTGACAAAACGGATTATATAATTTCAGAAAATTATTTCCTAAAATTAATGGTAAACCTGATTCTTGTTGATAAATAGAAAAGAATATTATTATAGTAACTTACATACCATATAGATTTTATACTTCCATCAGCTATGCGAATTTGTAAAGGTTTATTAAGCTTTTTCCAATTATTTAATAAGGACATAGATGTTGTACAAATAGTTGCTCCTGTATCGATATATGCATTAAGTTTTTTTATTCTGAATTTTTACTTGAATAAAAGTTGTATTCGGATTTAGTTGTTGAGTCGGATTCTAAATTTTGAAATTCATTTTCATATTGATAAATAGATGAAATTGTTGGATCGGTTTCATAATTTGATTCTATAGGTTCTAAGTTATATTTTATTGCAAAGTTTAAAATGTTAATTTTTTCTTTAAATTTTTGTTGATTTCTTTTTGGACAATTATTTGCATAATAACCTTCTTCTTTACATAACCAGCATTTACACTTTTCTTATTTTCTGGACAATATTTCTTTTATGGTTTGTATTTCCAATAAGCTTTTCTTCTAAAATATTTTTATAAGGTTAAAATTTTTTATATTTTGGGTATAGATATTTTCTCCATTTATATTTATGATGTTTCTTCCTAAAAGTTTGAATATTATCGCATCCATATTGTTGTGGTACTTCAGCATATTTTGAACAACATAATCGAAGATCTTTATGTCTTAATGTTTTATGTAATTTTGCTTCTAAGCATTTTTATGATATTACTTCTTTTGTAATTGTAATTGTAATTGTAATTGCTCCACCTAAATTATAGGCTATTATATTTTTATTTTGTTAGTCTAAAAATTGTTCTTCTACTGTTTTATTAATAGGATAAGGTAATTTTTGTATAAATTTTTGTATATACATTTCTTGTTCTCCTCTAGTTAATTTATAATAATATTTTTAAATTAAAAAATATATTCTTATATTATTTAAATGCCATAGAGCTTTTATTCTTTCTTCATTTTCAATTTCTTGTTTATATGAAATAATATCTTTACCTATAAATTCTTTGTTTTATATGTATTATTGTGATTAGTATTAACAATCTAAACTTAAAAAAGGAGAATCTGATTGAACTATCTAGATTTGAAAAAATTTCCTATTATTTTGTTTCAAGTATTACTCATGATTGCTCTTTTACTCTTTATACTAATTTTACCTCTCTTAAATTTATTTCATATAGAAAAATACTCTAAAACCTTAACTCATACAACCACTCAAATGATTCCCTTTATGTAATTTTCCTCATCTTATTATACATATATAAATGTATGGGTTGGTTTTGTTTCATGTTTTTGTTTGTGCATTTTTTTATTAATGAAATGTCTACTATAGTAAATGATAAAGATTAAGTTTTTATCTTTTAATAAAATTAGAGTGAATTCTTTTGTAATATGTAAAGATTTGAGTTTTTGTGCTTTTTATTTAGGTTTATTAGATTTTATAAATTAGTGTAAGAAATTGATGGTTTAATTGTGGGGTTATATGTATAATGTTAGCGAACAAAAATACATTGAGCATTTAGGCTAATGGCGAAGATCTGTCTTTGGTTTTAGCTACTACTAAAACCAAGAAACAAAACAAAACTTTTGTTTTACTTCACAAGTCTATCATGAACAAGGAGTTTTAGTGAATGGTTAAGTTTGTAGGAAACTAGGTGTTTTGTGGTTCTAATCTACTTATCTTAATGTGCTTCTTCTATTTTGATATTTTTCTTTTCACTCTCTATATACTTCTAGATTCATAAAGAATAAGGATAACATTAATGGAGAATACTGTTTAACAAATATTAACAATGGTTTATTGGTTGTCTCTCCATAAACTTTCAAGATCTACAGTTTGGCATAACTGATAAATAATCCATAATGTTTGAAGAAGATGTAAGAGAAATTTGCTCCAAAAGGGAAATACCTTGTTAGAATCACAATTACTATAAGTTACATAACTTTAAGTATCTCTAAAAGAAACATTATTACTACACCCACCATAAACATTTTTCCTTAGTTATAGAACCATTCACTCTTTCTAAGTAGTGAACAATGTCATCCCATAGGAATCACAAATGTTAGTAAATTTTTGGAAGAGGAACCAAGAATTAGAAAGAACTAACAATCTTTGATTTAAATAGATTCCTTTATTCTATGATGTATTTTAAAGGGAAATGGCTTTGAGTTTTTACCATTTGGCCTTATAATGAGAATTTGCTCTAGTTTGCCTATTATTACAGAGCAAGTTCCTTATGTAGTTGCTTTCTTGATTCATTTCTTTGATTGGTTTCTTCCCTATAAGAAAATCCTACTAAAATATAACTGAGAAATATGGTTTAATATTGAGAAGTAAATAACGTCTAGTTCTTATACCAAAGTGTAGGAAATAAGTGAAAGATTGCTTCAAGTTTCTAAAACTTTATGTTACATTTTTGTGGTCAGTAATAAAAAGAGCTTGTTCATATATTTTCTTTATTAATAATACTGCAATCTTTTTTTATTATTTTTTAATGGAACTACTCTAAAATCCCAAAAGCTCAAAGGATTTAGAAATTCATTGTTTCATTCTTCAATTTTAACAATTCTTTATACTCTTTTGTAATGATTTGGTGTAAGGGAAATGAACTTGATTCCAATATTTGATTGATGGAGTCTTCAATTTAAAATAAAATAAAAAAGACCATAAACCATAATTACAGTGTTGGAGCTATTAAGGAAATTGTTACTCCAATAATTGGGTTAAATGATGAGAAAGATCAAGAAAACATTTTTAATCAAAAAGGTAGTACATTCCATTGGTAATGTTTTTGGGGTGGACTGGTAAAGGTTGTTAAAGGTTTCGTATTTTCATGTAAACTTAATTGCCAACTTTGCTACCCAAAACTCGAGTTGAAGGTAGGGCGTTACCAAATTACTTAAGCAATCCACCACGCTCCACTTGCACAACCCATATTGACATTAGCGGTGTTCCATTCCCACATTGATTGATATGAGATTCGAACCTACAATGTGAAATTCACCCAGGGGTTACCTGGTAGCTCTGATACCACTTTGCTACCCAAACTCGAGTTGAAGGTAGGGCATTATCAAATTACTTAAGCAATGAAATTTGTAGAAGTGGTATACTATTCAATTTCATCCAGGATGTGACCCCTATGCCACACAATGGTTACATAACACCTAAAAAGGACACGTGTAAAAATAAAAATTGAAGAAATTTCAAGAGAAAGAAATAATTTAATGATTTGATCAAGTTCGGGAGAAAGTAATAATATCTACTTGGACACTACAGTGGAAGTTTGTTGAATCAAGAGCTGACAGTAAGCATCTTTATTATGGATGCTTTATTCTGTCTCCACTTATGAAAGGTCAAGTCAACACAATCGGCATTACGATGCGAAGATCTTTGCTCATAGAAATAGAAGGAACATGTATCACATGTGTAAAATCTGAGAAAATAGCACACAAATTTTTTACTATACTATGTATTCAAGAATCAGTATATGAAATTTTAATAAATTTGAAAGAAATTGTATTGAGTAGTAATTTGTATGGAATTCATGACTCATCTATTTGTGTCAAAGGTCCTAGATATGTAACTTCTCAATATATCATCTTACCGCGTTCTGTGGAAATTATTAATAATACACAACATATCATAGCCTAATAAAACCCCTAAATTAGGCTAGTGAATTACAAATCGGGAGGAATCGCGACTATCCTGTAAAACCACCAAATAACTTTCAAGACGGAGGCTACCCCATAGATGTTGTATTCATGCCTGTTTGAAATGCGAATCATAGTATTCATTCTTGTGGAAATGGGAATGAAAAGTAAGAAATACTTTTTCTTGAAATATGGACAAATGGAAGTTTAACTCCAAAAGAAGCACTTCATGAAGCCTCCCAAAATTTGATTAATTTATTTATTCTTTTTCTGCATGCAGAAGAAGAAGATTTACATTTAGAAGAAAAAATCAAAATAAGGTTACTTTACCCCTTTTTATTGTTCATGATAGATTGGCAAAACTAAGGAAAAATCAAAAACAAATAGTATTGAAATATATTTGTATTGATTGCTTAAGTAATTTGAGAACGCCCTAACTTCAACTCTAGTTTTAGTTAGCAAAATGGTATCAGAGTTACCAAGTAACCCCTGGGTCAACCTCACATCACAGGTTCGAATCATATATCAATCAATGTGGAAATGGAACATAACTAGTGTCAGTATGGGTTGCGCAAGCAGAGCGTGGTGGATTGCTTAAGTAATTTGGTAACGCCCTACCTTTAACTTGAGTTTTAGGTAATAAAGACCTTTAAAATATGAACTTATAAAACCTATTATTGATCAAGATGAAATTATTTATGGATATGAATCAGATCAAGACATCTATACAAACCAGTAAAAAGATGAAAACCAACCAGAAACTAGTCAAAGTGGAGAAAAACGTAAAAGAGAAAATCTCAATAAATATAATTGGAATTACAAACCAATTGAAACAGAAGAATTAAATCATTTTGGTTGTTATAAAAAAGATAATAAAATTAGAAAATTTCCTACAGAATATACACCAAAACATATAACACTAGGACTGGATGGTATTCTAAATTTAGACTATGTAATATCACCATAAACATTATTATTAGAATGGTCTAATATATTAGCCTTAGTTATACAATTGGAAAAACCTTTTGAACGATTAACAAATATCAGCACTTTAAGGAATTTTATTACCTAAAAAACTACTGGTATTGTATTAAATTATCTACTAGATAATGATAATAGTTGAAAAATGAAGAAAGATTAAGAAAAGAAGACTAATATTTTAAAATGATATCTAGTTGAAATGATAATACCTACTTATTATCCTAAAATTTTTATAGGAATAAAGAAGGTCCTATCAATTTTAATATAATTACGAGTATATCACCTATTTATCAAATACTTCCTTATGTTATATACAAGAGTTATGCTTAACTATTTTAATTTTTGAAAAAATATTATAATCTTTTCTTTCACACATTGCATTTTTAATTTATTTTCTTAAAGGATGTATTTCTTTAGTTTCACTTCTTATATATACATATCCTAACTCTTTAACTTTTTAAGGATAATTTTTTTAAAAAAATTAAATTTTAATGAATTTTATAATTATAACCCAAAATTCAAAAAGTAATAATAAAATGCTAAATTTTTTAATTTTTTACAATAGTAGCCCATCTTTAGACCTTATATTAATGGTGTTGATGTGGCAAGATATGTAAACTAATACATTTTCCACCTGGATGACACGTGGGATATAAATTTCACATAAGAATTATTAATAAAAATATAATAATGATAATAAGGCTTACTTTGCTTATTAAAATAAGAGGAGATAGACTGATAGTTCCAAGTAATTTGAGAATATTACAATGACAAGTTTGTAAGAGAAAATATATAAAATTGGAGTTTCTTATTCCATAGTGGGATTTTCAGTTGGGGATTTCAGTCTACCAAATTCTATCCATCTTTGCTTCTTTTAACTTTGATTTCATGCAGATCAACATCATCTTACACTACAAAAATTAATACAATCCGTAACGTTTTATCAATAAAACGTCACGGATTGTAAATGCTTTTCGTGACTTTTTTAAAACGTCACAAAAGTTTACATATTCTGCGATGTTTTATGAAAATGTTGCAGATTTGTAACACTTTTTGCGACGTTTTATCAATAAAATGTCATGAAATAGAAATAAAACGTCGCAGAAAGTGTTCTAAAAAACGTTCTCCTCCCAGGTGCAAATGGACGTTATTTGGTTTGGTTTAAAACCAAATGAAGACTTCTACCCGAGTCCCTTCCCCTCCCCCCACCTGCCCGTTGTTTCCTTCTCCATAGCTCTGCCGTTCTTCCTCCTCCATATTGCTCCTTCGTCTGTCATGTGTGTTTTCTCCGTCGAGCTGCTGTGTCTCCAACCATTGTGGTCATCTTCTTTGGTGTACTTCGTCAAGGTATTTTCGCCTTCTCTCTATCTCTTTAATGTATTTTTGTCAGACTTAAATGTAGGATCTTTATAGTGTTTAACACTGAAATGAGAACTCTAGGCAGTCAAATAGGATTTTATCATGTTTAACACTAAGATGGTGGTGTCGATGCTCTAGCGATAGAGGCGTCTCCCCGAATGCATCCATTCTGTACTCAGCTCCAAGGAATCCCGCACACAATTATCTTTTTTGCTAAGAATCGCAATTTCTTTTTGCAATTTTGGGGGTATATCGAAACCTTACTATTTTGATTCTTTCATAAATATCTCAAGTTTTGGGGGGAAGATGGCAGTCTCGATCTGAAGCTATCGTTGTGCCTCCCCTTTGTTCTTCTTCTCTTTACACTGTGCCTATTGAGTTCTCGATCTCAGGTAACTTCTCAACTTCCTCTTACGATTTCTTTTAGTGATTAGGGCTTTACATTCTCCTCCGACTCTATAGAGTTTTCTCTGGGATTCTACATTGTGATTTCAGATCAAGGGGGTCGATTACAAAGTCAGGTGAGTTTCTCGTAAATATTTCCTTCTCCTCTTATCTAGATATGAATCTTCACCAAATAATAATCTTTGTGTTGATTTCAGTGAACTGATGGGATAACAGCGCACCACAGTCGTGAAACTTTTTGAGGAAACCTTTCCTTTTCATCAAGTGAGTACTAAAAACTTGATGCTTCAGTAGTTCCCAAAAATTGTATGAGTTGATTTTAGGCTGCTTGACTTTCTTTTGTCTGTGAGGTTCTAATCTGATCCCTTGATTAAGAAAATTTATGCTTTTTGAGTAAGTGCCTCAGTATTTTCTGAAAGTAGATGAGTAGATCTTGGACCCTACTATCTGAACTGTTTTGATTCTGGCCCTATGTTTTGTGAGTTGTGTTTGTGTGAGAAGGGCCATCCTTCTGCTGCAGTGTAGGTTCAACACTGGTTTTCCTGTTGATTCTGAGTAATCTGAGTAATATACTCTCCCATCATCGGTTGAATTTACACTTTTGTTTTTACATCTCATTTTTTCATTGACTGGTATTTGTCTATATGGATACATATTTATTTTGATTCTTTTTCTAAAAGCTTTTTGCATTAACTCTAATAATTTTCAGGATAGAAGTTAAAATAAGTAATTATTAGGTAACACAAATGTTCTATCGCGCATTTCTCTCGCTGTCCTGCTCCTTCCGCTAAAACAATGTTGTACTTCCTAGGTATTCTTTTGTAATTGTTAGCTTTTTAATTGTTCTAATCGCAATGGAAACCACATCAACATTTCTCCACTCCAAAACAATTCCTTTTAGTTGTATGTCATTGACAAGTGTGAAGCAACACTTCTTAATGTAGATGTCATACTTGGTGTATATGGAGCCTAATAATTCATATACTTGTTTCATTAGCTTCTTAATTCTCATGTCGTTGACTCTTTTGGGATTGGTTGCTTCTAAAACTTGCATATCTTTTGGATATCTCCCACCATATATATGAATCTAATTTGCTAAAAGTATTTTAGTCTGAAGCTTTTATACTTCCCATCATTTTTTCTTTCTCCTTTCAGCAGGCAGTATTAGTGCCTTTTATATATTTTTATATTGAATTCTCTATCAGATTTTTTATTTCAGTGGAGGAAGGTTTTGAAACTTAGTGGTGAAACCGCTGTAGATCATGCTGAGTGCTATAGTTCATGACGTCTTATACTACATGAGCCCTATCTACTGTCAAAGTTTTATTGACTCTGTACACTATCTCCATTTTCAAACCTTGTCTCATAATACTTTTCTTTTGTTTATCAAAATCGGCTGTATGAACAATGTAAGGAATGTAGATCCATTATTCTATGTTCTTTGCCCTCTATTTCATCTTTGAATGTGTGTGTGTATGTGTGTAAACATATGGATATAAACCTTACCATTTGATTTCCTTATCTTTTATCCATCTGCTGTTTCATAGTTCCTATAGTTCCTAGGAGATTTTAAGCATCATGTAGTATATCTTGTAAATATAAAATCTAAGAGTAAATTTTTGGACCTCACTTGTAATTTC
>JAOTAY010000004.1:14780692-14811640 GCA_025629805.1 Erythroxylum baracoense
AAAGAATAGAAGAGATTAAAATGACAGAAAATTGAATAGAAGGACTCCTCTTCTTTGCCAAAATCTAGAATTTTGGTGTTGATGTGCTATTTTGCCCAATCTTGATAATGATCTTTGTCTTCAATCCTTCCTCAATGCTCCAAACATGTGTTCTTCACTCAAGGATGGTGTTTCTAAAGGTAGGTGTCATCCCTCCTTAAGATGGAGGCTTAATACCCCTTTTATAGTCTAAAAATCCTAAGTTTAACGAAGCTTTACAGATGGCCTAGGATTATAATTCCCGCGCTCGTGGGAATTGGCATGATTCCCACGAGCGTGGAATTTATCACAGACACATCTCTCATTTTCTTCTGTAATTTCCATGTGACGTGGGAATTTGCATGATTCCCACAAGCGTGGGAATTTGTCACAGATGCACTCCCCATTTCTTCTCCTCTTTAATCTTTAGTTTGCTCCTTCCTACATAAAAATAGTCAATTCTTGCCCTTAATTAACATAAAACACACATGAACAATAATGAAAATCAAACTTAACTAAAACATATAAAATGAATCCTAAACTAGAACAATAATCAACAATTATGCTAGAAAACACACATGTCAATTACCTATAAAAACATATCCTAATGCACACCTATCAACATCCCCACACTTGGATCTTTGCTTGTCCTCAAGCAAAATAATACAACCAATCAGTTCTACCACTTCATTTTCACATAGATCAACACTTACAATCCCTCAAATTCAAGCCAACTCAAATATCAAGTTAATGCACATCTCATGATTACTTTCTCATTAGTTTACATCAACAAACTCACAATTGGCACAATCACTCAAAGATAAGCAAGGATGCACAAATGAACTTTCCTCACTGTTTTCACTCATTTCTCTCAAGTGTTTAAGGGTTAGTGTTTTGCTCAAACTTCTTATAAGAACTACTCTACCATAGGCTTGCTAATACACCAATTCTCCTCTACAATGATTGCATGCATGAATAGATCAAAAGGACTTGTTTAGGGTTGTAATGTGGTAAAGGTTAAGGTGGGTCAAAAGAAAGGGAAGAGGATGAAGCACAAGCATAAGTAGAGTAAAAAGCATATAAAAAGGGATAACAAAACATAACTCCGAGACACGCAAATATAACTAATATTTTGCACTTATTGATGCTACTCACTTGTTCTTCCTTTTTCTTTTCTTTTCTACACTCTTTTTTCCATTCATTTTTCATTTTTTTCATATGTGGAAAAACTATGAATACAAAAATAGCTATATACACTGTAATCTATAGGCAGAAATATACTTAACTCAACTAGGAAAATTTGTTAACACAGTCCCAACTAATGTATTACTCAATACTTTACTAAGCTTATGAAATGGTAGGATAATGAGGTTTAAAGTTTTAAAATTTTGGGTGTTTTCAAGAAACAAAAGGTTAAGGCTTAATGGGGTAGCAAGGGATAATTAATGGGTAGGTCATTTAATCCAATGGTTAACACAAAAAGGGCCTAAATCATCTCTATTAAGCATGCATCTAGTAGAATCAAACCAATTCAAAGCAAGTTCTGAAGGTAGTAACCTAAGGAAGTAACACTCAACAAAGAAATTACATGACTATAGATGGAGTCATATGGCTCAATCCTCATTTTGGCTCAAATGAAAACTCATTATGTATCTCTACACTACCTCATTGTTCAAATGTCAATTTGTGACTAAGCTTATGTGACCAATTACTTTTCATCACTCTATATGGTTCACTTTCTACTTAATTAGCCTAATCTGAGTTCAAGCATGTATTCAATCTAATTCCAAGTATATGATAGAATCTCATGGCCATATTTATCAGAGTGACTCAAGTGTAGTTCCATTGCTAATAGAAAATACCATTACTGACACCAAGCACATGATATACCTAATATGCATCCTACTCAACACAAATCACACAATGAAATTAAGAACGTCGATGTCACCTCCTCACACTTAAAGTTCACATTGTCCTCAATATGACAAGTCAACCCCCAAGTGAGTGAAAATAAAAATAAACCAAATAAAAAATGAAAACAACTCAAATACAAGAAATTGAAATCAACTTTTGATAGCAAAACAAACAGACCAAAATGAATTCACATCAAAATTAAAGAAATTAAAACTAAACAAAAGAAATTAAATGCAATCACACAAAAGAAATAATAAAATTTAAAAGTTAAAGGGTAAGAAAAGCTTATTCGGACGATAGTGGTGACGGTGATGGCATAGGAGCTTCAAAATTAATCCTCCTATAGAAGTTGAGGAACCTTCTCTTCAAACTTCGTTGCTCCTTATGAACCTTGCACATTTATGTGTCGAGTTCATCGAGTTGGGATGTCATCTGTTGATGGTTTGCTGCTATTTGGTCAAGAATTGGTTTATATCAATTAATCGCTGCTGGTTCCCTCGGTTCCTCCACTACTGCTTCCTCCTCTGGCTCTGGAGCGGTGCGTTGGTCTACGAATGCATTGGCACCCCTCCTACTTCTCACTATAGTGTGCATCTGAGGATTGCAAAGTGTCATAGATTAGACCTCCACAATCTCAGAGCGTCTAAAATAGGCTATGTCAAACATATCGTGAGGAGTAATATGCAAATTTTCCATATTAACATTATAAAATCCACCCAGAGCTGAAGTAATATGAGCCATTCCAAAAGACGTATTCTTTTTATTAATCACACTTACTATTGATCGAAAAATTCTATACGGTGTGTTGATTTTAAGTTTGCAGTCCATGAACCATAAAAAGAAAAGTTCTTTAGCTAAACATTTATTGATTTCAGTTTTATTAAAACTGTCAGGCATATAAATTTATGTAATAGTAAATGCTCAGCACTCTGGACTAGAGAATTTCGTGCATTACATGAATCAAAATGTTTTTCACCCGTGAGAGTGTTCTAATAAGCATCAATGTTAAAATCTGCATGGCCATCTAAAATTTTTACTTTCGACAAATTAAACAATTCACGCATGATAGAATAATCAAGTTTAAAAACATTTGCACTTAACCTAAACCAAAACAGATCCATTTTAAAACTTTACCTAACTGTTGTGAAAAATTCTAAACTTAGGGTGGCATAAATAGGGACATCGCATTGAACAAATCTATTCCACCCTATATTTGTAGCTAGTTGTTCAAGTAGGTGTCTAACTCCTATATTCTCTAACACTTCAAAATTTATATACCTAGGAGTGACTATTACTCTATTCCTAAAGTCACGGAAATGCTCACCTTCTTCTTCTGAGTAAATCAGAAATGAGGCCCGATAAGTTGCCGCTAGGTTGGTTTTTCCTTTACAGGAAACTTATTGGCGGAGCTTGTCGATCGGTTTCCTAACCCTAATCGTCCTTGTTGGAGCCATTATGAGAAGAAACTTACAAAAATTGAGAGAGAGAGAGAGAGTGAAATTCATATTAGAGAGAGAAAGAGAAAAATCTTAACTAAATCCTTGTGTTTTGGAATGACTAATACATGAAAAACATGAAGGAATGTAAGATTGATGGAAAGGGATAAGGAAAATACGAAGAATCTAGTTGAAAAAATGAAGAGTTTTAGAGAGTACGAGGAGAGGAAATCGTAAGTTAGAGAGAGAGGTAGTGAAATTTTGAAAGTGGGTGAGAGAAAAAAGAGGGTCTGGTTGGGATTCCTGCGCTCGTGTAGGATTCCTCTCTAGGAACTCTCTGGAGAGAATTCCCATGTCCGTGGGAATCACCACAATTCCCACAGACGTGGGTTTTCTCTCCAAAAACTTTCTGGAGGGAATAACTTTGAATTAGTGACCCTCACAATTTCAAACCTTCTTCTAAGCTTAAATGAATTCTCCATGATCCCAAAACCTACAAACATATCAAGATAATATCACCAACAAGAAATTTGAAAAGAAAACAAATTAAAATCCAAACAAAATCAAGATAAACATTAATCAAACCCAAATTCAAACATGAACATAACTAAAGAATTCAAAAAAACAAATAACTAAACAAAACAATCATAGGATTGTTTCCTCCCATGGGTTTCCTCCCATGTAGCGCTTCTGTTACCGTTGGTAGCTCGACTCTCCTTTTTTACTCATGGTGGTTCAAATGACCAGAATGATAGCGGTGCATAAATTGATCTCAGACTTTGTATCGGGGCTACCTTATTTTAGACTTCACCTTCATTATTGTTTTCCTTTCTTCACCTTCTCTTATGCATTCATTTCTTTTTGAACGCATTCTCAAGGTACTAAATATTTTCCCATCCTTCTTAGAGTTCAGGTTCCTTGATGTCTGTTGGGGGTAGAGTAGGACTATAATTCTTCTTCAACACCTTGAATGTTAACTATTCCTTCCCTACTCTCAGTGTTAACTCTCCCCCGTTAACATCAATAATTACATAAGTAGTAACCAGAAACGGTCTCCCAAAAACCATCGGTGTTTCCTCATCTTCACTAATATCCAATATGTAAAAATCCACGGGAAAGACAAATTTATCAATGTGTAGCTACACATTCTTGATGATCCCCTTTGGTAAATGCACCGTTTTGTCATTTGTTTTCACTAATGTCTTAGTCGACTCTGGCTCTTCTAGACCTAACTTCTGACTAAATGAATATGGCATCATGTTGACACCTGCTCCTAAATCCACAAATGCTTGATCTATCTTAACTCCATTTATACTACACGAAATGAAAAAGTCTCCTGGGTCTTCTTTCTTTTGTGCTATATGCGGACTTTCTCCTAATATATGATTGATAACCTCTTCTTTCAATGACCCCTTTAACATTAGCTTTGTATGTATGTTATATTGCTTAACTCCCCTTCCTTAGAATTCTGAGTTACTCACTTAAAGATGGCTTCCACTGAGTAAAAATTTGATGTGGAAGTCCAAACTGAAGTTCCTTAATCGGCTCGCTTACTGGTCTACTCAGAAAGACTTCCAACATTATTTGTTCTTCTTGTTTGTTTCCATCTTTCTTCCCATGTTTGCTTTCTTTTTTTGCTATCCGAGTAATGGCCATGATTCTTTCCTTCGGATTCACCTCAATGTTGCTTAGTAGACTACCTGCATTTCGCGAAGATAAAGTGTTAGCTAGTTGCCCTATCTGAACTTCCAGATTGTGGATGGATGATAGATGATTTTTCAAAATCTGATCGAATTTTTCTTTCATCCTCTTTTGATTCTCCTTCTAGCTTGCATGCATCTTTTTATGATTCTCTTCTTGTATTACCAATTTGGACCCCAAAACCTCCATCATCTTATCCATTTTTCTTTCTAATGCTCCGATTCGATCTTGTTGGAATCTTGGCGGTCCTTGTGGTCTTTGTTGGTACCTAGGTTACTTCAAGAAAAGTTTGGTTGGTTTTTTCAACTTGGATTATATATGTTAGAATATGGGTTATTACCTCGCTGCGGCTTGCCTAAATAGCTTACCTGTTCAGTTTCACTAGCTCCCTATAGAAAACATTCCTCTGAGTTGTGGTTGTTCTCCCCACACAGCTCACATTGTGCTTGTATTGCCTTAACTGCTAAGGTGGACGCTCCTTACATGTTTTTTAACTGCTTTGTTAGAGTCGTGATCTGAGCTTACAAGGCAGTAACTGAGTTAATAGGTATCATACCTTTTTGTTCCTTCTGTCCTTGACTACTCCTCTCACTCGACCATATGTTGCTGTTGCTTGCCAACTCTTCCAACAAATCATGAGTTGCTTCTATCGTCTTCATCATCAGTGAACCTTCGGCTGCTACATCAATTATTTCCCTTGTGCTTGGATTCACTCCATTATAAAATGTTTGAAGAAGAAATTCCTTTGGGTGGTTATGATGGGAACAACTTCTTTGAAGTTTTTTAAATCTCTGCCAAGCTTCGTAGATAGATTCTTCGTCGCTTTGCTGGAAGTTATCTCCTTGATACTCTCGTTGTCTTTGTCAACGAAAAATTCGTAGTGAGCAATGCTTGGGCGAGCTACTCTCAAGTCGTGATATGACCTAAATTCAACGAATTACACCATGCTTTAGCCTGATCCTTCAACGTGAATGAAAATAATCTCAGCTTCATCTCATCATTGGACATTCAGTTGAATCTGAATGTGTCACAAATCTCCAAACATTTTACAATATGGGCATTTGGATCCTCATTGGATAGCCATAGAATTGCACACTATTTTGCAAGATATTAAGTAGCACCAGCTTTATCTCAAAGTTATTTGCTTGGACTACCGGTCTCACTACTCCTTGAGGACTAAACCTTATCCTTATGAAATCTATTAACGTTTGCTCTGGTCCTCCTTGCCCTCCTTCTTCAGCCATATCTTGATTTGAAAAATTTAGACGCTTTGCCCTTCTTATTTTTCTTTCGTGCTTCTTAATGTCAGGGAATTCGTCTTTAATAACTTCTTTCCTCCTTCATGTGCTCCTTGTGTTGATGTAGCTGCAAATACACAAGGAAAAGTGTCAAAAACTCTTAAATCAAAGTAATCTAAATTAGACACGATGCTCAGCAATCAATCCCCGACAGCGGCACCAAAAACTTGTTGATGGTAAAACATATCTACTTATTTTAGCTAAAAAATCGTAAGTGAATGGCTCATGACTTGTAGTAAAAAGAGCAGATATCGATCCCACAGGGATTGATGCCTAGACACCGCTTAATTTAGACACAACTTTATTTAAGAAACTAAATTCTGAAATGCAAATAATCTGGAAAATTAAATTAAAATTAAAAGACTAATGTAAACAATTGACAATACCAAATTTACAGAAAATCTGAATTCAAGAATCTAAATAGTAAAGATTACTTTTTTCCCTATTTTGTCTCCCTCCTATTTTATCGATTGAATTATGACTCACCTTATATTTCTGAATGTACTAATTACCTTCTCTCAAGGTGTAACTATTTATCCTTAATTGAATTAACAGGAATCAATTCGACGATCTCACAACCTACCCAATGACTCTACCAATTCAATTAGTTATTAAACTATCCTGTGGGTGATCAATTTACTAGTCGAGATCTCTCTTCTAACTATTCAATTAACATAACGATTGCTAGTCTATAGTTTGCCAACTCTCGTTGTACAATCCTACATGAATTTTGTCTTACTCACTCTCTCGATTTGTTGCAAGATGATAATTAAAAACAACAATTGACAAAGACAATTGCATTCAATTCAATAAAATAGGAGTTTAACATAATAGTTTCCAAAGCAACCTTTAAAATAAAATCAGCCTAACATGGTCTCGATAGCATAATCAACATTCAAATAATCCATTTTTACAAAGAATAGAAGAGATTAAAATGACAAAAATTGAATAGTAGGACTCCTTCTCTTTTTGCCAAAATCTGGAATTTTGGTATTGATATGCTATTGCCCAATCTTGATGATGATCCTTGTCTTTAATCCTTCCTCAATGCTCCAAACAAGTGTTCTTCACTCAAGGATGGTGTTTCTATAGGTGGGTGTCATCTCTCCTGAAGATGGAGGTTTAATTCTCTTTTTATAGTTCAAAAATCCTAAGTTTAATGAAGCCTCGCAGATTGCCTCGGATTGTAATTCCCACATTCGTAGGAATTTGCATGATTCTCACGAGTGTAGGAATTTGTCATAGATGCATCTCTTATTTTCTTCTGTAGTTCTCACGTGATGTAGGAATTTGCATGATTCCCATGAATGTGGGAATTTGTCATAGATGCACTCCTCATTTCTTCTTCTCTTTGATCTTTAGTTCACCCTCCAAGTTGCTCCTTCCTTCTTCCTATATAAAAATAGTCAATTCTTGCCCTTAATTAACATCAAACATACAAGAACAATAATGAAAATCAAACTTAACAAAAACATACAAAATGAATCCTAAACTATCACAATAATCAACAATTATGCTAGAAAACATATGTCAATTACCTATAAAAACATATCCTGATGCACACCTATCAAGACCTAGCAACTTCCTTGATCTATCTTTATAGATCTTTATTTCTAATATATAAGTTGCTTCTCTAAGGTCATTTATGGGAAAAATTTGGGACAACCAAATTTTAACTGATTGCAAACTTGAGACAAGGAATATGATAGCACTCCCACTAACCTTCTTGTATACACAAGGTTCATCAGGACTTTGTGAGCAACCAAACTGTTTGATTGTCTTATAAAATTGGATGTTCTAACTCCTAATGCTTGCTTTAATCGATAAATAGATTTATGAAGCTTTCATACCTTTCTGCCATCTCTGGATACGAAGCCTTTAGTTTGTATCATATATACATCCTCAACTAGATTTCCATTTAGGAAAGTTGTCTTCACATCCATCTGCCATATTTCATAATCATATTGAGCAACAATTGCTAGGAGTATTCTAATGGAGTTTAGTATAGCTACGGGGCTAAATGTCTCATCATAATCAACACCTTCTTTTTTACGATAACCTTTAGCAACTAATGTCGCTTTATAGGTAATCACATTACCATCCATGTCGATTTTCTTCTTGAAAATCCACTTGCACCTTATGAGTTTTAACCTTTTGGGTGGGTTAACCAAAGTCCATACTTGGTTTTCAATCATGGAATACATTTTAAACTTCATGGCTTGAAGCCATTTTTTAGATTTTGAACTCTTCAAATCCTCTTTATAGGATGTAGGCTTATCGTTCTCTATGGGCAATACATCATTGTGTTCGCTTACAAGAAATCCATATCTCCCTAGAACATTATGTATCCTACTTGACCTATAAACATTTTGTGTGTCAGAAGATTTAACTGTTGTCTCATCTTTGTGAACAACAATTTTAGGGTTTAGACAGTTGATCTACCTTTGTTTGAGCATCATGAACTTCATCAAGTTCAAATTTGATCCCATTGTCTTCTCTTAAAAGAAACTCTTTCTCTAAAAAGACAGCATGCTTTGAGAAAAACACCTTTTTCTCTAAAGCATTATAGAATTGATATCCAATTGTTTCTTTAGGATATCCTATAAACAGACATTTATCAGATTTCACTTCAAGCTTGTCTAATTGAATCCGCTTCATATAAGTCGGACAACCCCAACCTTTCATATGAGAAAGATAGGGCCTTTTTTTAGTCTATATCTCATATGGAGTAACTTCAACTACCTTTACAGGGAATCTGTTTATCATATAATCAGGAGTCTTGAGTGTATAATCCCAAAAGGATTTCGGTAGACTTGCGACCTTACCATGTCTAACAATGTTTGGTTTCTCCTTTCAGCTACTTCATTATAATGTGGGGTGTAAGGTGGAGTCCACTGGGACACTATCCCATTATCTTTGAGATAAGTTAGAAATTCCTTATTTAAGTATTCAACACCATGATTTGATTGAAGTGTCTTAATACTTCTACCGAGTTATTTCTCTACTTCATGTCTAAATTGTTTGAACATTTCAAATGCTTTAAACTTGTATCTCATTAGATACACATACCCATATCGTGAATAATCATCAATAAAAGTAATGAAGTACATAAAGTCATCTCTGGCATGAATGGACATCGAACCACATATATCAAAATGTATTAGGTCTAATATCCTATTCATTCATTCACCCTTTCCTTTTAAAGGTAATTTAGTCATCTTACCTAACAAGCAAGATTCATATGTGTCATATGATTCATAATCAAATGACCCTAGGCTACCTTTCTTGTGTAGATTAATCATACATTTCTCACTTATATGGCTAAGTCGACAATGCCATAAGTAAGATGATTTTAAGTTATCTTGTTTTTGTCTTTTATTTTCCTTGATATTTAAAATTGGATTGGACATATCTAATATGTAAATTCCATTGCACAATGTAGCAGTATCATACAACATTTCATTCAACTTAATTGAACAACCATTGTTTGAAAAAGTTAAAAAAATCTCGCTTTATTAAGACATGAAACAGATAGAATGTTTTTAGACACAACGGGTCATAGTAGCAATTTTCCAAAATTAACTGTAGCCAATTAGGAAGATATAAAACATATTTCCCTATAGCTAATGCAGTAACTCTTGCTCCATTTCTCATACGTAGGTCCATCTCTCCCTTCTTGAGCGGTCTACTATCTGTGAGACCCTGTATGTTAACACATATATTTGAGCCACATCCGGTATCTAATACCCAAATGTTATGATCAGATATAGTATTAACCTTAATAACAAATATCATACCTGAAGTAGACGGTGGGGCATCTAATGCCTTCTTCTGCTTTAGTGACTCCAGATAAGTTTTGCAGTTCGTCTTCCAATGCCCTTCCTTGTTACAATGGAAGCATATCTATAGCACCTCACTTCCACTGAGCACGTATCCATACATCTTGAGGACATTCGAACATATACCCTATGAAAGCGGTGCATTAGAGCAGTCAAATAAAACTCAGTGCAACTTTTTCTCAAACATCACATGCATTTTTTGAAAAAACCAATGATCATTAATGGCCCATTTTATTTATAAACATCACCAATTACAATTGTTATCATAAAATGACACTTGTTTAAATATTAAACACATTGTCTAAATTTCAATAACTATTATTACAAATATAATTTATTTTTATAATAAATGAAGCTTGCGGAATACAATATTTAATACAAATTTTACAGAAAACATATGTAGATGCCAACTGATCCTCATCTCTACCTCTATCTCTTACTCAAAAGTAGTGGTTAGACTCTAGTTGATTTAACTGGGTGTCTCCTCTGAGCCTGAAAAATATGTTGTAAATTGGGGTGAGCTTTGTGAACTCAGTTGAGTAACCATCCTCGATGATTCACTTTTGTCATGCAATACAACAATTTATTTTGTCAAATAATTCACGTCATCTCGATTATCATATGATATCACGAAACACTTTGTTCATAATTTTCACGTTTCAAAAATCATATAATTCATCATTTCATCGCAATCATGCCAAACATGTTCATCGATAAGTATTCACACATTTCATATAATAAAAATCCTCAAAACATTGCAATCATTCAATTTATTCATATCACATGTGTATGCAATGTTTATGAACTCAAATTTATTTATTATGTTGTTATGATTGAGTGCCTTTTTCACTGTCCTGTATCCATTGTAGATATTGGGCTCTATCATACTGTCCTTTATCCATTGGGGATACGGGGTTATTTATACATTGAGCCTTAGGCTCTTACCATCAATTTCTGAGCTTTAAGCTCTTTTTCATTAGCGACTCTGGTCACAACTACCTTTATATTTCATGCATTAATGGAATAAATGCATTTCAGATATTCAATCACCATGTTTAGTCAATGCATTCGCATTCACTTTCACTTTCTCATTCACATTATTCATCGGACTTGGTTCATCATTTAACATATAAGTTGAGAACACATTTATTCAATCACATTTACAATCAAGGAGCACTTAGAATGTGTTATTCATGCATCAAATGCCTCAGACATTTTATGTCCAAAAATCAGTACACATACATCATATGTCAATTCAATTTAGAATTAAACAAACAATCAAGGTGAGATCATCTTAGGTTACTCACAGTACGCTCCAGATTAGCATTAGCTCCTATAATATGGAAATGATTGGATGCTGTCGTTCTGTCCTGTAGAACAACATTATACAATACATATATTACACACACATTATTAATTTCACAATCACATAAACATTCAATTATACACGTAAGTATATGTGTAATGTATAATGCATGTTCATATTGGCAATCCTGGGTATATTTCCTTTATTCACATCTCATAATCATTTATGAGCATCTTTCAATCATTCTTTAATACCTAATACACTTTACTCACTTTAATCACTTCACTTCTCATTAACTAGGGTCATTCAAGATATCATTTAAACCTACTTACATCATATGGAAGCACCCTAGTATTGATTTGTTCATACTTCACTCAAAAGACCACTCTTTTTCTCTTTAAGTCTGGCCACAATCGTGGTGTCCCTGTCACGATCGTGACAGAAACATTTTCTAGCTAGGACACGATTGTGGTGTCCTTACTACTATCATGACAGAACCTTATTTTATTAGGCCACGATCGTGTTGTAAGGGCCATGATCGTGCCCTGCATTTTTCTTCCCTTATCCACACAAATTTAACACTTATATAAACATCAATT
Organism: Erythroxylum baracoense; assembly: GCA_025629805.1. NCBI lineage: Eukaryota > Viridiplantae > Streptophyta > Magnoliopsida > Malpighiales > Erythroxylaceae > Erythroxylum > Erythroxylum baracoense. Next base: position 14,792,804 of record JAOTAY010000004.1, read on the forward strand.
ATACTCCAAATTTTCCTGAATTCAACGTATTAATGCAATTTCATTCCATTCTAATTACACTACCCATTTATTTCATTAAACTCTCTAATCCTCTACTCATTTGATTCAACATTTCAAACTTAATCTCATTATTCATGAAATCCAATCTCCTTCCATACTATGTTTTATTCATAATGTAATCAAACAATTCATTCATTATGTTATGTCCTCACTTAACACTCTAAACATTTCACATTTAGATGCATTACCTTCAAACATCCTTTTCCTTAAAGGTATAATATCAAGATCAATCAAATTATAATCAAAATACTACAGATTTTTCTCAAATTCATGCATTTTAATTTAGTATCATGCAAGTTATAATCAAAATACTACAGATTTTTCTCATATCACAAAATAACACAATTCTCAACTTTAAGCCAAATTTCAAGACTCTTAAAGACATATTTCAAATGAGATTCCTTCATGAAAAATGTATCCATATGTTTCTAGTTTACTCTAAATTAAAATCCATGAGATTTGGATATCTACAAATCAAGATATGGCAAAAATACAGATGCATGTTCAGTAAAAGCACTCCATCTAACATATTAGAGCACACTTCTTTTAAATTTTCTAGCTTTTCAACTCCTACAAGTTACATCTAAGATATCTTAAGCTTATTTTATCAATTCTACATCATTTATTCATCAAGATCACCTTTATTTCCAATTCAAAACATCTATAAAAAATTTACAAATCATTGTTCATTTTATACATTCATCAACATTTTTGATCATTTTTAAACATCATTTATATCCTTAATTCATCTCAAAATCATCCCTATATTAACTTATGAATTATTTCTCATCATATGAACAAGAATATAGCATAACCCACTTAATTCCTCATCAACGTAACATCATATTTCAACACCTTTATCATGTTCATTTCATCCCAAACTATCATCACATATGCTTATATTTAAATAACCCTTACATGTTTAGGTGTACTTACTTGATTAAGCTTCAAGATCTTCAACTCACACTCAACCCTAGCTTTCCTTGAACCACACGATCATCATATATGTGGAAGAACAAGATATAATAGAAGTGGCTTTCATCAACATGAAGAAGGTAGTAAGGTGTTGAAGTAGTAAGGGGAAGGATGATAGCACAAGTTCAACATAAGGAGAGTGAAAGTGAGAGAGAGAGTATCGTAGCTTGAGAGAATAAAGAAGAAGAAGAACAGAGTAATTTGCTTAAGTGAAAGATAAAGGGCATGGTCTTTTAATTGGGTACTTTTTGGGTTAAAGCAAGGGGAGTTGGATGCTTGCTGGGTGTCATGACACATGTCATGACACTCACCACTTAATAATCAAAAATAAAAGCTAATGTCTTTTTGCTTACAATATTACCTATTTCTTAGTAATCAATCCATTTGTCTCCCAATTCTAATCCAATTGAATCTCAATTTTCAATGACATATGTCATTTAATCCCAATGTCATCTACCATCTAACACTTTTTTCTGCCACTATTCATCAATTGTCTCACCACTTGGCATTTTTCTTTGTCAAAAAATACCCTTAATTTTTAGAAAATTATCAAATTTCACCAAAAATTCTAAATCACTAATTAAACACAACAACTCAATTTTCCAGACACATAATTCATAATTCACATATTTATCACATTAAAACAACTATTTATACCTAGAAATGTCAAATGAGTGTATGAACAAATTATTGTAATGTGTACAATGATCAAATTCTCGTGTATGTATACTAATATTATGCATAAATATGGAATGCATTTTTCTAATCTCTCAATAATATTCCTCATATACGGTATTCTCCCTTAGTATGGGAACGGGATGTTACATCCCTTTATTAAACAATGAAATCATATGCAATATTTACGAGTTCCCTAAGTCTTCCATTATCGATCAATATGATGATTTTCGTGCTTCTCACTATTAGAATGAGCTCACGGGGTTAGAGCGACTCGATGCTAAAAATGCCCACAACAACATCATAAGAACCCATGAGCACTTGTTATTGCATAAATTCATGTGTCAAATGGTTTTTGATAAATCTGAAACCGAAAATTGTTCAACAAAGGAACTTTTCCTGTTATAGTGCATGGAGATCCCAGTGTGCACCTCTACACATATGCTGAATGCTATTGTTGAAACTCTACGTAAGAGGAGCAACAATTTGGGTATGAGGTATTTGTTTTCCGCCATTGCTGAGTATTATGGCGTGGACTATAGTGGTTTAACCATCCACCTCCCAAATGTTCTAAATCACCATCCCTTATGGCGTGTTGAAATCCTTAAGTCCTATAACATGAAACTTCAGGACATCAACCGAAAGACTCATGTGAAGATCAGGGCTAGTCAAGTGAGTTCGAGCATACTGCCGCCTCAGCAGGTAGAAGAGGACTCAATTAGTGAGGAGTTCAAAGAGGAGGAAGACAAAAATGAACTGGGCTGGAAGAAAGTTTTTGATACAATCTCTACAAACACCAAGGTAATTATAGATACACTTGTAGAGAACTCGAGAAGGATGAAGGAGATGACCCAAACACAACAACATCTAAGCTGAGATATACATCGTATTCATCTATACTTGAAGGCTTAAGGCATCTAATTACCAACTTCAACATCATCCTCTCCTCCATCATCGCGAGGCTCTATTTCTAACCCTTTTCTTTTTAATTCAATCTTTATCTTTGTTTTTGTTTTGTTTTAGTTTATTTTTCCATGTGTGTTTGTTTGTCTCCTTCTCACATCGAGGACAATGTGTTGTTCAAGTGTGGGAGGGTATGTGTTCTGTTTTAAGTGTGAATTTTGCATATTTTATGGTAGTTTGTTAGGTTGTATATTGTGAATTATGTCAATGTGTTAATAGCATAGATGGATTGAAATTGATTTAATTTTGAACATAATCTATTAAAGTCATTAGTTTGCAAAATTAGTAAACGAGGTTCTTTGGCTAAATATGCAAGTTAATTAGGATTTTATGTTAGCTTATCACCCTATAAGTTATCACATTCATTTATAATTTTAGGTCTTTCGACTTAGGTAGCTTTGCTAGTATTTTTACATGAAAATGAGTAGCTAAAACAACAAGGTAGGTAATAAAAAATGTGTTTTTTAATTTTAAATAAATAACTATTCCACTGGCCTTCGGGTTATAAATAGAACTAGTAGCCAATTGAGAACGTGATGTAGCTGAGTAACCAGATCGATACGCATCACAAATGTGTGCCTTCGCGTCAAAAGGCTATAATGATGCCCTAACCAAGCACCTTAATAAAAACATGGCTTAGTCGAGTAATCAGATCGACATTCATCACCAATGTTTGCCTTTGAGTAAAAGACTAGATCCATGTCCACAAAAAAATTAATTAAAAAAATTTTCTAATAAAACCTACCAAACTTGTAAATAGATTAACTTTTTGTGAAAACGTACTTAGGATTAGTTACAGAGTTTAAATTGTAACATCCTGTTTTCCCATACTAAATGTTCAAACCCTAGATTTCTATAAATAAGAAATAGTAATGAGAGATTAGGAAATAAATTTCATGCTCATGCATACTATAGCATACACACACACACGTGAAATTTGATTATTTTGCACACATTTCAATGACTGTACATGCACCCATTTGACATTTGCTGGGTATAATTGATATTTAATGTGATTATAATGTGAATTGTGAATTATGTGTCTTAAAAATTGAGTTGGTTTGTATAATTAGTTATTTAGAATTTTTGATAAAACATGGAAAATTTCTGATAATTATGAGTATTTTTGGAATAGGAAAAAATGCCAAGTGACAGAATGATTGATAAATAGTAGTAGAAATAAATGTCAAATGGTAGTAGAAATTTTTTATAAGTGACATTAAGATTTAATGATAAGTTTCATAAAAAATTGGGAGATAATTGGATTAGAAATTGGAGAAAAATGGACTAGTTAATAAAGAGGACCCATTAGAAACCTTAAGGTGGTGACATGTGGCAAGTGACAAGTGTCACTTGCCTTGCCACACCTTCATCCATGATATTTTTCATTTGAACGGCCATTTCCATTGTCTTTCATCTTTCACTCTCACGAAGTGCTATAATCTTCATCTTCTTCATTTGTCTTCATCCACGATACTCACTTCTCACCACATCAATGTTGAAACTTGTTCTCATCTTCCACTTGCTACTTTCATTTTGTTATCTTCTTCATTGTCACAAAAGACCTAACCCTACCACTTTGTTATCGTCTTCATTGATGATGATCGTATGATGTTGAGAGGCTAAGGTTAAGAGTGACTTGAAGACTTTTAAGTGAAACAAGTAAGTATAGAGCATTGTTGTTCTTGATTAGTTCAATGAAGCATGTATGATGATGGTTAGAGGTTATATGATCATAAGATGGTGTTTTATGTATATTGGAACGTGATTGATGAAATGAACACATCAATGTCTTGCTTTTGTATATATGATGATCAATATTTCATAAGATGCTATAGAGATGAGTTTGAAATTGAAAGAGCATTAAAATGGTGTAGAAAGAAGTGCAAAAAATTGATTTGTAAATGGATGTCCATATTCTATTTTTCTTGGTATGTAACATATATCTCTTTGGTTGTTTTAGAGATGAATTAAAATGAGTTTAGAGCTAAAGAAAGGGAGTAATGTGGTGTCTTGAAATGAGGTAAATTAGAATGAGAAGTTAGCGATGAAACGAAGGTGAAAATGAAGTTGAACATGTGCAAAAAATTGATGATGAATGTGTTTATGAATATCTTCTTTTTTTGGTTTTTATGATCAACCATGGATTTTGATTTGTGTGTGGATGATATTGAACTGAAATGGAGTTATGAATGAAGAGGAAATAATGAGGACATATGCTAAAAGTGATAGACTAAGCAAAAGAGATGGACTAGGATAAAAATGAAGATGAAGTGTGCTGGAATATGTTAGATGGAGTGTTTTTACTAAATAGGCATCTGTATTTTGGCCATATCTTGATCTGTAGATATCTAAATGGGATGATTTTTAATTTAGATTAACCTAAATACATATGAATACAATTTTCATAAAGGAATTGAATTTGAATTATGTCCCTAAGGGTTTTTTAATTTGTCTTGAAGTTGAGAACTGGGTGTTGTCGCCATTTGAGAACAATATTTAGTATTTTGGGTATAACTTACAAAACACTAAACCAAACCGCATTAGTTTCATGTCATTAGAAACATAAGACATATAGAACATTTGTTAAAAGGAAGGTGTTGCATAAACACCTCATTTTCTAAGTCATGATGGTCATACAAAACTGCCTTTAAAATAGAGTTTGAAATTGGAAGAACAAAGCTGGAAACTTTGGATATGAAAACCCACGATCGTGGGAATGCCATAAAGGGCTAAAACTTTGTATTAACAAAACACACAATCGTGGACCATACGATCGTGGGAATGGTTATCAAGTGAAATATGCTTCTTTTATGTGTGGTTTGGAATAACAAATGGTTGGGTGCTTTCTTATGATGCTTTTAGGCTTGAATGAAGCTTGAAATGAGCTAAGTTTGATGATAAAACAAGTGAATAAATGAGTGATATGTTTAGGATGATGAATGAGGATATAAATTAAGAATGGATTATTGAACAATAAGTGTTCAAATCTGGAAAATTGGAGATGTTATGAGAATGAAAGTGAACCTATGATGGCTAAAGTGATTCAGTTAGGATGAATGATGAGTATTGAGTAAAGATGAATGATAAATTGGACATTATGTGGTCTTAAAATGTTAAAATGACCTTGATGAATGATTGAATGATGCACTTAGATTAATCTTGTACAATTAAGGTATAAAACTAAGAGTGAGCCAGACATATACAATTAAAAATATATGAATGAATGAGATACATGATTAAGGTTATGCATACCTGCGATTGTCATTGAGCATGCATTATACATATCACATATATATATGTATATGATTGAGTATTCATATGAATGTGCAAATTAGTAATGCATAAATGTGTATGTGTTGCATGATATAGAAGAGCAATTAGAGCGATCGCATCCAAACATTGTCGGGACATCAAAAGAATAAGCTCTCTGGAGTAAACTGTAAGTCGACCTAGATGGTCTCACTTTAATTGTTTGTTCTGTTCTAAATTTCTGTATTGAATTACTACTGATATGATTGTGATTGAGACCATTCCGGACATAAATAGTCCGAGTAGTTTGATAAATGTGAAAATATAGAAAGTGCTTCAATGAATGTGAATGTGAATGTGAACCCGAATGTGAATGAAATAAGTGATTCTCAACATCATTTTTGAATGTTGGCCATCGATCTAATGAAAAATGTGTATGTGAATGTGAAATTGAACACAAGCGAGTGATTAAATATATGTGAATGTGATGCATGTCATTACATGAATGCATGAATAGGTAATGGTTGTTATAACTGGAGTAGCTACCAAAAAAGAGCTTAAAGCTCAGAAATTGAAAAAGAGCTTAAAGCTCATAATGTGGTAAGAGCCTCTGGCTCACTATATATAATGGGTTCTATATCTCTAACAGATAAGGGACAGTTATTAATGAGCCCGATATCCACAATAGATACAGGACAGTTATAGGCACTCGGTCACAACGATAACAATTGGAAATGAGTCTCATAAGCATTGCATATATAATCGATATGTATGTTTTAAATGATTGAAATGAACTGTTTGACTGCTTTGAATGTGAAATGTTAAATGTTAAATAAGTGATCAAAGTGGTATGTGATGTTGTATGATTATTGGTGAAATGATGTGCATTTTATGATAACACGAAGTGTATGTGAATTTGAAGTACAATTTGTTGTGTTATGTGATATGAGTGAGCCATCGAGAATGGTCCACTCACTAATAAGTTCGCAAAACTCACCAAAATTACAACATTATTTTTCAAGCTTAGAGGAAATCTCCAGTTAGACAAATTAGAGTCTAACCACTGCATGCAGATAAAACATAGATGTCAGGATCAGTTGACAACTACATATGTCTACAGTTTATTTTGTATTTTGAAATGTAATCCACAAATATTGTATAGTGTTTATAAGTGTTTATGTGAATTATAAAGTGTAATGACATTATTACTGAAAGTGTTTTGAAAAATAAAATGATCAAATTGAGAATTGATTTGTTCTCGATGTGTGTATAAATGATATGGGCTGTGATTGATTTTTTATTTGTTTAAAACATATTTAATGCATTTGATGTGAGAGAAAAAAATGTATTGAGTTTGATTGACTGTCTTAGCGCACCACCCTCGTGGAGTATGCTCTCGAATACTGACGGTATGTTCAAAAATATGCCCTATGAGAATGAGATGCTACATAAATCACCAAAGAATTATTAATGTATGTGTACAATTGAAAAGGGTGAATAACTTGACATTTGAGATTTGATTAATATGTATGTTTGGCCTAGAGCTCCTAGACGTAGATTTTGCATGTTAATGATTTGGAATAACTTGAATGATTGTGTTTTAAAGTTAAATTTATTTTATGAAGTTAAAGTCATTGTCTCATTATTGCATTGTATGCTGTGTGATTTTTATATGTTTGTTGTTTTGTTTGCTTGAGGACAAGCAAACGTTTAAGGTGAAGATGTTGATGAGTATGAATTGCATCATATTTTAGGGATTAGTTTGATATATGTTTGGCTATTAATTCAATCATTTAGTATGTGTTTAGGTTAAAATTGTGTTAGTTTTTTAATTATTTGTGTTTTAAGTATTTTATGGGTTAGTAAAAGTCTTTGAGCTTAAATATTATATTTTTTAGGTACCTTGATGTGTTTACTAGTGTTTTAGGGTCAACATCGAAGAATGGAGAAGTTTCGAAGACATTCGGGCTGAAACAATGGCCCATGATCATGGCACAACATGCCATGATCATGACAGAAGGCTCGGATGTGGCCTACGATCGTGGCATACATTAGGCAGACACGCAAACACTAAAAAATGTCAAGTTTCGAGGGATTTTTAGATCTTTTGGACCTAAAAAAAACCCTAAGGCTGCTCAGAACAAAAAGGATATTTAAAGAACAAGACAAAGAGGAAGGAAGGGAGCTTTTGCATCAGCCAGCTTGAGAAATCCTAGAGAGAATTCATTGAGAGATTGAGGAAGAGAAGAAGGAAGAGAGAAGAGGAGAAGAAGTTGACTCGGCGTATTTCCCAGATTAGGAGGTTTCTCGACATCACTGCCTCATGTCCTCCATTTCGATTTTATTTCCTGTTTATTTTTAGTTTTATCATTGTATAGAGTTGGATTGACTAGTTGATTATAGGATCTAAATGATGAGGATGTTCTAAACTCACCTTCGAAGTTTTATTCTTGAATTAATGAAATCTGATTATGTATGTTTTAACTGGATTTGTTGTGATTTAATTCTGCGATTGTATAATTCAAAAATAAATTGAGCAAGTGAATCAAATGAAAAACAATTAAATTAAGCTAACGAGAGTTAGGTGATTTAATAGAAATTAGAATTAAATCAAATCGGTAAATTGTGCGAAGAGAGATCTTGCGTTATTTTCTAGTAGTTTATTAGAAAAATTTAGAATTAATTAGGGTTTTGGATAGGCTGTAAATTGAGATATTGTGACCTCCATAATCTAATTAAGGTTTATGATTTAAGGTTAATGGTTATAACTCGAGAGAGAGTAATCAACCTTAGGATCGTCTAGAACCAACAATGCAGTAATTCATAATCAGTTAGGTTAGCATTAAAGATAGGTAGAATTTCCTTCTCTCAATTGGTAATTTCCTTAGGTGGATTCTTGGGTGTGTTGCAATTGTTTAGTAATTAATATTTTTTATTGATTCGTAATTTGATTTGAATGATTGAATTGAGTTCTCGTTTTTACTTTCGTGCAATTTAAATTATTGTATTTGTTTCTAGCCTTAGATTTTAAGATTAAATTATCTCTCCTCGTGGGATCGATACTTTAGGTACTACACTAACGAACTGTGTGCCTGCAGATTATCGAGGGTTATTTATTAAAACTTACACGCAACAAACACCCGATCACCTACTCAGTGAAAGGAGACACCACATATTCCCTAATAACTTGATCAATAAAACAATCGAATAATCTTAAAGCATTCAGACTTAGTTCAATGGTATCAACAGAGCCCATAAGCTTCATAAGGTAGTTTCTAGCAAGCTCCTATACGCTATTCAAATCAATATATTCAATCCCATTACTATCTTAAAGCATAAATATTTTGTTAACATTCCTCCTAGTAATTAAGGATGAGTGGAAGCTCATGTTAGAGTCCCCTTTTTTCAACCAATGAAGCCTAGCTTTCTGTTTGAGCATGGAGTTATAAAGGCTTAGAGCAATTTGCTACTCTTGTAGTCTTCTTATCTCTACCTGTCTATATTTTGTATTATGAGGAGAGTCATAGCAGTCTTTCTAAGCTTGAATCAACTTTTCCTTAAGTGTGTTTAAGTTTTGATTTCTCCCATGCATAAATCTTTTAAGAGCAGCTTTCACCATTCTTAACTTTTGCGTCATCTGATAAAACTTAAAACCCTCATCTTCATGATTCCACATCTGTAGACTATTTTTGAGAAACCATCCATTTGGACAATTCCATTAAAGAACCAAAAGGGGGCTCCTATTATTCTTCTTTCAACAATTCTTTGCACCAGTATATAAGCATGATCTAATATTAAATTTTGACCAAAGTACTGGTTTAGCCAAGCTTAGTTAACTAATGATCGATCTAATTTTTTTCTTTATGAATAGACTACCTTGTTGATTATTGGTCCAGGTGAGTAACCTACCAGTTGAATTGAGATCTACCAAGTCCATGTTAAATAAAAGCTGGTATGTTCACTTGCTAGTCCTAGGTTGAACCTTCTTCCTCTTTCTACTTCAGATGAGTTTAATGAGTAATTGAAATCACCCACAACAAGCCAAGGGTGTTGAATACTCTGTTGTATATGCTGTAGGTCCATCCACAATTTGTTTCTCTGAAAGCCAAAGTTAGAAGCATAGACTAAGGATAAGTCAAAAACAATAGTCATGCCTCTGTATTGACCTATAAATGGATATATTGATTAGTTGATTCCACTCCTCTTACTCCTATTATATCATCATTGTAGAGATATATAATTCGAACATTGCAATGTGTATTGTGATTGGAAATGAGCTCCCACTCCGTACCTAGGAATTTAGAACCCAATAGGCAAAGAGGATCATTTATTTTTGTTTCAAAAAGACCTATGACGCAAGGCTTCTTCTCTTTCACCCTTTCTTTCACAAGTAACTTTTTGACATAGTCATTTATCCCTCTAAAATTCCAACATAGGACTATTATGGGCGGGGGAATCCCTTTTGTTTCTAGCTTTCTTCTACCTCACTAATTTTCTCCTGGTATTATTGTTTTACAGTCGAAATGCCTCATTACCTATTTGAATTATGGGATCTGGTTCAAGAACAACACCAACTACCCTAACATTATTAGTAGCAACCTGTATAGTTTTTAAACTAATGGTGGTAGATAATTCAACTCTAGCATTCCCCAGAATCTATTCATTTATGATTGGTTAAGTCCTCAAATGTTTCAAGCAGAAAATTGATTACGACAACACCAATATTAGAAGCTAATGTCGTCTCTGTAGTAAGCTCAGTAATACCTATACTCATAACATCATTTTTTCCTTCTCTAGGGACCCCTTCAAGCAAGGAATTAATATCATTAATAATTTGACAAGCCCTCTCATCCACTGTATCATCTTAAATAACATGCTATGGAGAATCCTCCACTCACACCTAAGGCTGGGAGTTGTGTTCACTAACATATGATAGAGTCTCTTCATCACCTACTTCGACAGTCGTAACTTGTTCTAGTGAAGTATTTCCGATTTCAAATGCCATTAACTCCTCATGTCAAGCATTTTTGAAGGTTCTACCAATGGAGACCCATTTCTTGGAGATATTACTAGGCTTCCAAAGGTAAGAAATATTAATGTCCATCTTCTCCAATTCACTGGCATCACTTAATCTTAGACCAGGTAATTTATCAAGCAAGAGAGAGTTCCAAGGTATTTCAATACACACTTTCGCATAGCAAATCCTCTCTATGGTAGCTGTTTGAGAATCCATGCAGAGAGGCTTTCCCAAGGAGCTAGCCAAAAAGCTTAGCCCCTTAATTGTCCATAACTCTATAGACAAGTTGCGAAAGTGAACCCGCAATGGAAGCACATCAATTTTGCCCCTATCAAGCTCCATTCCCAGCCTCCATTGTTCAAGGAACATCGACTGAACACTGATATTCTGAGGTCCCTGTTCAACAATTTCATCTAAATTGAAAGCATCAAAGAACTTAAATAGAAATGTACCATCCTCCTTTAACATGAGGTTATCCAATCCTATTTTGCTCTAACATGCTTTTTCTCAGGCATGGCATTTTGACCAAAAGAAATCGATTAAGGTTGTGGACTAAGCCTTTACGCTTGCCTAAAATAGCTCCACTAGAGGGGTAATGACACCATCCTTAACCACATTTGAATAATGCTCAAGGGCACCTTTGTTGTCTAGTTTTGAAAACATTTTTCTCTAATTTCCCATTGGACGAGGATCTATCAAATGTCCTCCCCTATTTGGGTTCTGCCCCGTTTTCTTGTTTCCAAATTTTAGTATGAGGCACTCCCTAGAGAGAGTAGGGAGGCCCTCCTTCGCGAACGAGAGTTTACCTTGGTTATTTCCAAAAGAAGGGGCAGGAAGGTAGTTAGCGTGGAGAGAAGTCAAAGCATAATAAAGACATGGAGAGAAAAAGTGGAGAATTAAATAGTCAACTTAGTCATAAAGCAGTGAAAGGATGGTAAATTCACTGCCCTACTAGTATATTTGGATGATATCATCCTAATATGAGATGGCATTGAAAACTGAGTGAGTTGCAGAATTTGAAATTATAGACGGTGACAAAGTTGTATACCTCCTTGAAATTGGAGTGGTATATCACGAATGACACTTTAAAGACCAAGAAATTAGCACGAAAACCACCAATGTACTTACGGAACCTGATGAAAATAAGGTTGGTAAAACTCATTATTAGAGACTAGTCGGACGCTTGATCTACCTCACACGAAACAACCTGATGTAGCATGTGTGGCAACTAGATGGGATCCTCTAATTTCAGAGCACCTCATTCGGGAAGAGAATAACATTTAAGATGAGGGAACCGTCGACTTTTTAACCTCTGCTTTTATGTCAAATTCTAAACATGGTGTCCTGGATTGCTTTTGCTATTTCACAAAACTTTGGTAATAACCAGTATTGTATTTTTATCTAAAGATTCAAAATTGTTGACAAGCAAATCAAGTTTCTAGCATCTAAAGAAAATACATAATGTTACTTTTCATCACCTCACAGTTCACAAGCTGCGATGTGGATTAGTAATCATGGGAATTCATTTACAAATTAAAAAATCTGAAAAAATCTCTTAAAAGAAATTTTTGTTTCCCTTGTCTCTCGTTCCCTTTTTTTTCTTTGGGAAATGATACGAAAGGGAGAACACAAACAACCACCACATCCAACGAAATGCTAAACAAATATCACACACACGCTATTTTACAAATGAACTACATATCGCCTAGAGCTGACCAATTTTTGACGTTTAGCTCGATAGTTTTTGACCGTAACACTTGCACGAGGGAACACAGGACATCCATTCTATGCATCACTCTATTGTTCTCCCCCTGAAATGTTGGTGACAAGAGTTACAAGTTTTAGAGGAAGTAGCAAAGAAAATATACTTTTCAATTGGTCCACTATGATTAATTACGAAAGCTTATGTTTTGTCTCAACGTCTGGAGCCGCTTGGATATCAAGAGCTTTAGCATCTTAATTTTCCAAATGACTATTGTCAATCATCCTATATGTCAATCAAAATAAAGGGCATGTTTTGATCATTGCTTATGAAAAATAAAAGACTATGCATGTACTCAAGCATACTGTGCATATGCTTTCGAATAATGGAGGGCAAACACTAAGACGTGAACTTCTCCTTCCCCCGTATGCCAGATAACTCATAAAGAATTAAAACCTTACCTCGACCACAAAACACATCCATGTCTTTTCACCATGAAGTTCTGTAATTCCTTTCAAGATTGTCACACCTAAGCTTTTGATAGCTTCTGATATCTCAAGAAAATAACTGCACTCATCACACAAGATCTGCACACATCCAATCAGAGTACCTCTTATGTATTAATAATCAAACCTGACAAGAAGCGGTCTTTCTGTTTGGAGGTCCTTTTTGTTGATGTATTTAACAAAGAAAAAATGCAACCATATTACCAAAAAGCACACATCCTAATTTTGACTTGTTATGAATAGTAAGTTATACAGAACTTAGACATCCAACCTGTCGTTACCTCCACTAGCATCTGGCCATTTTTATTTAGATTCTCTATTACTATTGAAGAAACTTTTAGATGGCCTCCCACTTCAACCGCCCAGCTTGAACCTTGTTCATGAAAGGGGCCATCCATTCTCTTGTGATGCATCTGCAAAATTGAACAATAAGGTAATTATTATCACATCGAAGTCGAGGAAGACTAACAATTATAAAAATAATACTCCATGTGATAGCTGAAGGTGAGCTCAAGATGGCCAACTGAGATAAGTATGGTACTCGACATCGGTAATACAGTCTAGTTATACTATCAACTAGTTAATTGTTTATAAGAAAATTCATATTGCATTTACAGGTGGAAATATGGTGAGGCAAAACAGCTTAAGTAGTTGTGGATAGTACTGGCGAATGAAAAGAATGAAATCTCCACTAGTCCCCATGTAACAAGTTCCAGGACCGGAAAATTGAATTGTTTCATCCTTTACTTTTACCTCAGCACATTTATTGACCTTATCAGCATGTTTTGTGATGCTTTCGAGAAAGAGCATGTGCTTGATGGTGCGCTCCAGTAGTGAATCAATACTACACTGCACAATTTTCTCTAAATCTTCAGAATACTTCACATGGCAGATGCACAAGAACAGAAACTGCAAATGCCAAACTCAAAATCAGCTGGTACATGGTTAAGTTACCTTTGATCCATTAGGCACAAGCTCTCTCAGCTCCTTGATACGATCTTGAATCAGTTGACGGTCCCTTGGCCTTGGCCTAGAATTTTCAGCAGGCCTAACCCTCTTTTTCTTATTCCTAGCTGGTTCTGAACATCTATCCAACTGCTCACTACAAGTATTTGGGCAAGCTGATGAAAATTCTTTTGAATTGGCACCACACAACTCTCTTGAATTGGAGCAGTTATGCATGTTCTCTGCAACAGAAAACTGATTAATTGAACACCCCATTGAGTTCACGTCACACTTTGGCTGAATGGATATGTCCATCGTTCTCTCAGCTGTCAGCATAGACTGTGTTGATCTACAGACTGATACCTCGCTGGTAACATCACCACCACCATAGCAAATATTGCCTACTACTGCTTCTAAAAGATTCTCTGAGCCACTATCAAATGTCATCTGGCTTTCATTCATCCCTGCTGAAATCTCAGCAACATCCCCAGCTTCAGGCTTTTCTGCTCCAAAATCAAAGTACATACACTTCTTTGAAAAAGCTGGTCCTAGAGCTTCATGCAACTCTGACCCTGCATAGAACTTCAGAAACGTGCTTGAGGCATTGTTGTGACTTGATTCAGTTTGATATTCCAAATCCTTCCTTAAGCTAATGCCTGAAGATTTAGGTATGTCCAATAACCCATTCATATGCATGTCTGGTTGATCTGGTTTAACTCCATAACAAAGAGTATAATCAAGGAGTTCTGTCGGGAGCTTCATGAAATCAGTTTTGAATATTTCTCTTGGAAGCATGGCATCACATGTTCTAATGTTATTCTCAATTGAATTGTTTGTATGTTCAATTATAACTTTTTTTGATCCCTCGGACAATTTCTGGGCACTGTTCTCCTCTTCAGACCCCATATAACTGATCAAATTAAATCCTATTTGATCTTGGTGCTCCAAGGATGTTTTGTTTAGCTTCAATGGAAGAATGCTTACACTTTGATCATTCCCCATTAAATCAAGCCCATCATGGATATTGATCACTTCATTTGTCTTCTCACAAGCTGAATAACTGTACGAAGAATCATCACTTTGTTTCTGTAACTCAGAAAACATAGGCAACCAATCATTTGGGCCTTCCTTGTTAGCAGCTCTATCAGGATAACATAAAGTGTCAGGAAAAGCCTCCAGAGCAGAACCTTTCATTGGTAAACCTGACTGAGAATAGGAAGGCACTCAAGCGTTAGTCATGTGCACACGACAATAAGGAGAAGCCAACAAATCTTGTAGATGTATTAACCTATCTGATAGGGAGCACAATTTATGCACAAGCTTTACGCTGACACACAATCCCATATAGAATGTGTAGGGGAAGTGATGGATATTTACCGGATAAAATGAACCCCTCATTCTATACTTTTGAAGACTACTAACATTCACGATTGACGAATCTTGATGGATTAAAAAGACATCTTTAATATGAGCCACCAACTTCATATCCTCAACTACCTGATCCACTCAGAAAAGGAACAGAAAAGTCTACATTTCAGTGACATGCAATCAGTATTTTAACCAATTACTCCAGAACAAAGAAATCTAAATCAATGAACATTAAGAAGAACACATTGCACCAAGCAAACATCAAGTAGTCACAAGCACATCAAAGATTTTCCAAGGAGCCCCTTTTTTTTCCCCTTTGAAAACTTATCGTGTAGAATAGCATGCAAATTAACAAAATGTTAGAAAAGTATTACCAAGATCTAACTATAGCCTCTTCCAACCCCTTTTCCCAATAAATAAAACTTAGATAGCTACTGGCTTGTTCAATCATCCACTCAACTTATTATAAACATTTTCTATTATAGAAAGGATGAGAAGTAAAGTAAAATAACAGTTTATCTTTGATTCATAATGAACATGAGAATTACATGGTGTCAATGCCTACCATAAATGGATCCCATGAGAGAGTTCAAATGCCAATTTGGAGCTCAAAGCAATAGTTATGTTCATGAAAATCAAATGAAGTGCGCTCTTAAATTATCTTACTTTGTTAAACGAGCCAAGCTGTACAACACCATATGGAGCCACAGCCACAACGATGATGGTCTGCAAGATGATACATAAATAAGCTCATTAAAGATTTCTCAATGCAACAACAATCTAAAATCAAAGAACATATGCTATATCTAGAATAAAGAGGAACTGCTTTGACATCTAGTTCAATGCATAGAGCCAGAAAATCAAATAGACGATGGGACATAAGAATCATTAAAGAGTAAAGACATGGACCTCAAAACTTGATTTGATTCTTGAAGTTATTATGGGGTACATAAAGCAAAGAGAAGAGAGAAAGTTCAAATAATCTATTTCACAGAGTGATAATTTTGATAAGAACACAAGTCTGAGAAAAGTCCATAATTAACTAAAACACACAAAAGGAACAGCCTTCCTGTTTGGTAATCATCAGAATGGTCAATAAGCCATCGCATATCAATAAGGACAGATGAAAAAGAAAATAGCCATACCTTGATCCCTGCCGAAAATTGACTTTGCCACCCATCAGAAAACTGTAATTTACCAAATGAAAAGAATTAATGAACAGAAAAGGAAATAAAACTACATAACAGTACAGTAATAACACAGCCAAACTAATATGATTCCAAAGCAATAATAATACTGACCTCAAATGATGAGAAGGAATTCATTGCATTCTTGTCAGAAAAGATCCACTGATGTTTTCCAGTGACTGCCACTTGTCCAACAATCCTGGTTAATAGACAAACAAAACCAAACTCAAAACATGTTGATAAGCACTGTCGTACCAAGAGAATTTGAAATTGAAAACCTTCATACACTAAATTATATAATGTAAAGCTGCTGGGAAGCAGTCACTATCAAAATGGAAAGAATGGACCCATACCCTTCTCCAAGAGAATATACATGATACGACATCTTTGCCACAGCCAATCCAAGCAGATCCTGTGAAGTATGTATGTTTTCTAGACTGTCACAAGGAAGCTTACCCTCAGATGTAACGTGTCGCTTACAATTATCATAATAAGCATCTTCCCACGCTAAAACCCTGCCAAACATACAAACTGAGAGCAAAAACTACGAAATATAATTCAAAATCACTTAGCATTTCCAGCAGCAAACCATCTTCAAGTAACAACTCAATAATAATGGACTAAACTTCCAAAACTGATGAATCATAAGTAGAAAACGTAAGCATTTTTTATCTCACTGTTCGTGACGTACATTTTATTTTCAATTGTGATCCAGCAGGGGTTATCAAAAGGACAAGTATCTGAAGTTCAATGGTAAAATATTTCAAACAATTACACACGGACTATGCACAACAGAAAAGATCTCTAAATCAGGATCACTAGTAAAATTCAAACCATAAAACTTACAATCGACCTCGACGTTTGAGCTTCCAAAAAACGGCGTACTTCCACTCCGTATTGAGGCAGAGGCTCCTCAGAGTAGGGTGTAAGTCAGTAACCATGATTCCTCAAACGGCAACGCGTGAATCAAAACAAACACCTCCAGCCAGCCCACTCCGGCCAAAAAAAAAAAAAAGATAAAAAAGGCAATCCCTCCAGCTCCAGTAGCTAGCTTCCCCGATATGAGCCTCTACCAGCCTGCTTTCTCCGTAAACCCGCACGTACCTTCATCGGCGGTCCTACTGTTGCCTGCAGCAGTCGATCTCTACCCATTCCTCGCTCGCTACCCCCTACCCAACACCTTCGATCCAACAGTCCCAAAAAGAGCTCACAAGCTCACTTTCTCTGTACAATCAACGCGTTTGGCCATGAAATGAAACCAATCATTGAACACTTCGAAATTATCTGTAAAAGGAAATGAACGAATTGGTAAAACTCTCTAGTTTATATCGGACGACATGGATGAAAGAGCCAAACTTAGAGCTGCCAACAGTGGAGGGATGACAAGTTAAAAAGGAATTTGGGTGGTTATTCTGGGGATAGTAAGAGAGACACGGCAAGGTGCTCGGTTTCTGCCGAGAGTGTAGGCGTAATGTAGTGTAGTTTCGGGGAATTGAATTTAATTACGCAATTTTATATATGGTAGCCTAGGCCTGGTCGGTCTTTTGCGCGCCCAGTTTCTTTTTTTTTTTTTTAGAATTTCAGTTTTATCGGACTAATTCTAAATTTTTGAGACCCTACCTTAAAATTTTATAAGAGGTAAATTTAGAACTCTAATACCCCTCAGATTTTTACATAACTTGTATACTTCTGCGTATAAAGAGTCATCACATTTTGATTGGTCAGCTGTTAATTGATCACTGCTTCCTCAGTCAGCATCATCTTGCCATCAGTCCTAGATTCCTAGTAGTTCCACAATCCAACATTACCGTTGGAAGCGAGATGTCCACAATTGATTCGACCAAGAAGCATTTTCAGGGAGCTAGAGGATCATCAACAGAAAAAAATTTTATTCTCTTTTTTTTCATGACTCGAATTCAAGACCTCTTATAAAAAGAGATAATTAAATGAGTTTAAATCAGTGGTCACTCCTACTTGCCGTACCCGGTTCATTTTAGTTTTTTGGACATGTCTTTCTTATCCTAAGCATGGAGCAAGGCACCCTAACAGTCTGTTTGGTTACTGTCTCCACGGGGTAGGGACGAAACGAGACGGAAATGTGGAGACGGAGCAGAACAGAAATTGGAGACAGTGAGCTGTTTGGTTGCAGGGGACAATTGTCTCCGTCTCGAGGACAGAAATGTGTTT